>MU864359.1:113275-259586 GCA_033296905.1 Podospora australis
CCCCCCCCCCCCCCCCCCCCCCCCCCCCCCCCCCCCCCCCGGGGCCCCCCCCCCCCCCCCCCCCCCCCCCCCCCCCCCCCCCCCCCCCCCCCGCAGTCGAATCCTTCAAAAGAAGCAATGATTCGGCGTAGCAATCGATCGCTGCCGACTAGCTGTGAGGACGAGAAGTTGTTGAAGCTTGTTTGAGAAAGGTATAACGAGGCTGTTAATCGAAATATTTTGGTTCACTGGGGGGGAGGGAAGGTGAGTTGATTGGACAGCGGACTGGCGGAATGAAGGCCGCACATGCAGGCTGCTTGCTTATTCACCGGCATCCGCGCTCTGAGATCCCCCCTCATCCGCGGGCGTCGGCTCCATGTTCGCCCACATCGCGGTCTAACTGCCGCCGTGGTCTCGGGAGTATCGACCCGTCGTTCGTGGGGTAGTGGTCGAAAAATAATAGCCGCACTAGTGGCCCACGGATGCAATCGGCGGGTCCCTATACGAGCACATAATCTCTGTGCTGCGCGAGCATACAGTGGTGGCTTGTGTGTGTAGGGACTACGGTGTGACTGTGATGGTGTATCCAAACCTAGTGCGAACTAGCGACGACTTCCCTCTTTGGCAGGACGTTGTTAGCTTCTGTGGGTTCTTTGTTTGGCAGGCGTCAAACGAGATGGCTGTACTGAGCAATCAGGTACAGGATTCAGGAAACTCCATTTCTCGATAAGAGCTCGTGATCCACCGAGGACAACGAGGCTGTGGGTTATTTTGGGGATTGTCTTCTGGACTGAACCCTTGCCTCATTGTTTCTTGTCTCAGTCTCGGGTAATACCCAACGGCATGTTCCAAGTCAGCTCGTATAGTCATTGTTGGGTGCCTTCTTCTGGCAGTGGTTGATGTTAATCATCATGAGGAATGCTCAGCGGAGGTAGTGGCCCGACTGGTCTCAAGCACCGGCTTCCCTTTGATGGTGATAATACTCGTTCGTGGCGCCAATCTGAAGGATTTCGCCAAGTTGAGTTACGGGGGAACTCCTGCAAATTGACCGGGGGAAACGTGTATGCCCTCTTCCCTTGCCCTTCCTTGAGGCTCTTGAGGATGGGGTTGGATGAATAATCGGCCGAGATGTGTGATCCATGATGCAGCTCGTTATGTGACGGTTGGGACAGGGTCAGCTGGACCTCTCCCCCTTGACAGGAGCCCTGTCAGTCGCTAGCACACCCCTCCCCTCCCCCTCCCCATGACCCCTGTTGCATGGACAGTGGGGGTTTTCTGGGGGAAGGTTGGTGTTGGCGATTTACAGTAGCCCGTCGATTTCTCGATCCGTGGTTCTGGGACTCGATTGTGGAGATCTAAGGGAGATCATGGAGGACGATCCCCCAGGGTGGGAAAGGCTGACACTTTCCCTTTCCACCACAGTGGTGCTTCTCGTGCTTGTCCGACATGGACCGTCAAGACCAGAATCGATCGTGCTCTTTGCGCCACGCCAGGTACGAGATGCTTTTGTGCATCGCCGGGGTAACAGAGAGGAGATATTCAGCGATTGGCCTTCATATTGGCGCTGATCTACCCTGTGATACCTCAAGACTCTTTGTTTGTGAACCGTTGGGTGTAAATCGCGGACTCGGAAGATATAGTGCTTTTCCTCGTTCGCACCTTGTTAGTTTGGCTGGCTTCGCTGTCGACGAGTCCCCGACGCGCTCTTGTCTCGATGAATGACCCATCCAACCAATTGGTGGGATTCCCGTTGCTTTTTTCTCTCTTTCCATTTCCTGCAAGGCAACAGCCTGGGCGATAGGGGTTCATCAAGGCAATTGAAATACAGGGAGACCGCTGAAGCTGCATGGGAGTTTGCTGCTGTGGCACTCAAACAGCACGGCCGATAGAAGAAAGTCCCCGGATGGTCACCGTACTGTCAGCGGAAAGATACGGCAATCTCTTCTCTCTAGCCCGATACGATTGTGATCGGCTAAGGTTGTGTATGTGTGCGCACTACAGAACACAAGTGCCTCTATCCGCAGGGTAGGTAGAGGTACTTGCGGTGCAACGCGGGCCGAAGAGCAAAGTGATTGGGGACTCTTATGACAAGTGTCTCGCGCGGTGACTTGCAGTAGCGTAAATCCACTCGATTCTGCAGGGTACCTGATGGGTACATGCCTCTGGTGGATTGCAAGACATGTCTTTGGTCAGTCTGGTGTAACCGTGCAGTGTAACGACACCTTGCGTCCGCCCTGCACGAGCGGTAGTTGGTGTTGTCCCAGACACACAGTGGAAAAGAGCGCAAAACAACCCTAAAGAATACGAATAAGCAAATGAAGATCAATTTGGATAAATGATTGGTCAAAATGGGAGATGCTGTCTTGATGATGTCTTCTTTTCTGATGATATCGCGCAGTTGGCCGTCTAGGTAATGACTTGAGCAAAGGGAAATTCTGGGACCTAGAAGAGGGGAGGGAGGGGAAAAGAGACAAGTTCGAGTGCAGTTACATGGCCCGACCCGGCGGGGTGGTCGGCCGAAGTTCTCTCACCCTCTACTCTGATTGGTCAAATCGGGCTACTATTTCCTTTTTCGTTTTCTCTTGCTGTTTTTGCTTCCTGTGTCTGTGTCTGACGAGCCCTGGACAATTGAATCCTGTCGGCTGGTGATATGTGATCTTTTTCATTGCTTTTTTTCCTGTTTGGTTGTTTGAGAGAGGTCTTTTGCAGAAGGATTGGCCTCGGCCCCTTTCTTGTCCCACAACCCCTACAGTAATCGTTCCTGGTATTTGCGTGGCTTGGTTTACGATGTCTCTGCAACTCAATGATATCTTCCGCTTGGTATTTCTGCTTCATCGGATTGCATAGCTGAGCTGGGTAGACTTGCGAGGCGAATTGTCTCTGTTAATTGTTGGAAGAGAGGGTTTCAGCTGAGGTAGCGCAGAGTCGATGTGAGATGTGAGATGTGGATCATTTCCGTCGTCACCATCACGAGCGAGAATTAAAAAAAAAACCCACCTCTGCTGCGTTGGTTCCCTCGAAGGATTCAGATCCAAGATCTAAGATACGCTCGTTTTTAGCGGAAGGAACCGTTCCATGCATGCATGTAACGCACGCTTCATTGGAGCGAAAAGGGTTTTAACCAGCTGCACTAGTGTTGTCACTAAGATGGCGTAACTAATAGCGGTTGGTGAGAACGTAGATGGTTGCATTTGTACTTGTAAATGCACACCCCCTTGTTTTTTTCATGTACTTTGATGATGGAACCTCTTGGGTCCAGTAGGACAGTATACCGGGAGGCACTGTAGCGCGAGATCTCTGTGTATCATCACTATCACACCCCGGAGATGCAGGAGCTTTATTTGGTGTGACCAAGATTTTGGGTAGAACGCAGATATGTACATTTTGCATGATGGATCCAAAATAGCAGAGCAGCAGCAGAAACTGCTATCTACTATGTACTACAGCTCGGGTCCACCGTTCTATGCTATAGAAAGAACCATTGAATATGTACAGGTACGAACTGTTTGTGTCAGTCAGACCAGCCAACCTTTCTTTTCCAACTTTTTTTTTGGTTTTATTACTGTTGCAAAACTTCCTGTGTGTGGTTTTTTTTTTTTTTTTTTTTTTTTAATTCCCAGCCGAGACCAGGTCGTGTAGCCATCAACGTATCCCATTTTCGTCTCGCGCTTTTCCCCCCTACTATCGCATAGACATATGGCTGTCCTATTCGTATCTCTCCGCGGTCCCGCTGGCTCGTGGGAAGAGGTGAAGAGAGCGGAGGGTATGTTCGTTCAACCTGAAATATTTTTTCCTTGTTTTGATGTCTTGTGTGTATGTGATGTGACCCAAATTTCCCATCTCTCACCAAATTCTTTTCGCGGGGAATATCCATTACAACATGAGGTGGTGGGGTTCCTTGCTTTTTCGAGTCCCTGATAGAACCAAAACAAGTGTACCAAGAACTCTGTAAATCATTTTTGATAACCACCAGTCATATGTCACTATTGGTGGATGGGGACGGGGCGCCTCGCCATGGTCCTCCTTGGTCCTCCCTAGTCCGCCCATCGTCAAGATAGTGGAAAACATTGTAACCAGTCCGAAGTACGGAAGTCGTAAGAACATGACAAGCGAGGAAGGAATGCTTTCAAAAGTCCTGAAGCCCAATTAAAGTGACCCCTAACTCCTTGCTGGAGCAAGTGGTACTGGATAATGTGACAAGCAATCAGAGGGAGAAACAAAAGAAGAAAAAAAAACGGGCCATGAGTGCGAGACAAGTAGTGGTACATGATGGCAAGACAGGGCCATCCGAAAGCTGCTCAGGACGCGAGATCAAGTGAGTTAAGGAGGGCTAGGTATCAAGAAAAAGACGGCAATCTCTGGAAGAAAGCTTATCGCCGGCGAGAACTCGAGGTTCCTTCCCCGCTGCTACCGCCTGATGCGGTTGATGGGTCGCATAAATCCAAGCACTCTGTGAGAACTGTATGCAACATGTTAGAGGATCCATAGGTATGTCATGTAAGTCTTGTGATAGCTGGAAGCACATACTCTCGATAATCTGTTCCTCCCACACTCCGTACTGGTAATCAACCAGTCCGTGGCGTTCGATGTTATCACACAGCTTGACGAGCTCTTTTCCCATCTTTTCTAGCTCTTCCTGAGGCACTAGGCTCTGTGAGCGCTGTAATTGCTGACCAGTCTCCAGCATCTCTTTTTGGCGCTGGAACATGGCGAGCCAGGCATGGTTGAAATCGTTCCACAGCTTAATTCGCTCACTGTGCAGATTTTGATCATCAGAGGTGAGGCCTACAGACGAAACAATGTTAGAACATTCCGTGATCCTCATGAATGTAGAGACAGTAAGAAGGAATTATCACATACCTAGCTCGACAACATGACCCAAGAGCCATACAGAGACCTGAAGAAGAGACTCGCTAGCGGTCGAAAGCGAGCCGTTTCGTATGTCCTTGAAGATCCCTTTGAGGGCAGACTGGTAAGACTGATAGGCTTCGTCTAAGCCTCCTGATGACTGGTAGTCTTCGTCCATCCTGACGTCGGTAGCGGGCGTAGTTTGTGTTGTCATGCCTCCAATGGCCGCCATGCTGCTTGTTGAGTAGCCATGCAAGCCAGGTTGTTGATATACCTGCGGAGTGCTAGAGGTTTGGGCCTGAGCTTGCAGAGCGGATGTGGCTGCCGTATTGGTTGGCTCGCTTGAGAAGTAAGGGGCCGTGACATCCGTCATCATCGGGAGTCCTGCAGCTTGCCGTGAGGAAAACTGTTGACTCGCATCGTACACACCAGCATTTTGCGCCCCTGTCGCCTGCTGCACGTTGTACATCATGGTTGGGTTGTATGTGCCGGCAAAGCTCTGCGTTTGCCTGGAATCCTGTTGCCCATAGTCGGCGCCCGAGTGGTGGTAGCTCATTGCACCCTGCGACATAGCTGTCGTTGGGAATGAGGTTGCTGTCGAGTCTTGATAGTATGCGCCGTAACCACTCGACCCTCCCATACCACGAGCTGCCCCCGATGGCGAAGAACTGAGAGATGTTGCTTGGAACCTGCTATCTCTCTGCGTGCCCGCAAAGGCCCGCCTATCCTGTCCTGCTTGCGCCTGGAGCGCCGGGTGATGCTGCCGGCTGTAACTGGGCGCATCATTCTGCCTCCTCTGCCCCCGAGTGTCGTCCATCCCCCCGGATCAAAATTATTATCTGCGAACCTGAGCGCCGAGCCCACTCGGTGTCCCGCTAGGAGTGGAGCAAGCGCGTGTTGCAAAAAAGACCGACTTTGGCGGTGATTCGGTCACGGACCCGTCGTCTCCAGTTGATCCTCGAACGTTGAGAAAAAAATTCGTGATGCGCTAGGACGCGGTGACCAAGCACACACAAGAGAGTGACGCAATCTGAATAAAAAGTAGACCACTTCAAAGAGTGTCTTGAGTGAAGTCGAAGGACGGCGCAGCTCGTTCGGGTTTCCTGACTTCTTTTTGTGTTACCAGGATAGGAATTGAAAGTGTCGTAGCGGAAAACCGCCAGTGAGAAGGTGTAGATCCTCGTTCGACGGGTGCAGCCGTGGTGTTTTCTGACGACGACGGTAACGACGACAACGACGACGAGCTCAAAGGTTGGCGATTGGAATTTCTCTCCAAAAATCCCCAGAAAGATTGAGGTGCTGCCGCAAGTCCCGCAAGCGCTAAACAGATCCGGGCTCTGCACGCGAGAGTGGAGATGGAAACACTCGAATCAAGACCGCAGAGAGATCTTGTCTTGGAAAGTCGCCGATTAGGGTTATGTGGTGGGCAGCAAGGAGCTGGCGGCGGGCAGTGGTAGACTTGCCCCGGAGGCCAACGGTCAGAGGGAAGGCACCGGGAAGATCCTGGTATCCCAAACTTTAGAGCTTGCGACTTGATGATCTCTTGACTTTGATCGAGATGACCGGCCCTCTCACCGAGACGAGCGAGGTGTCGAAGAGGGCGAGGACGTCTCAAGAGACCTGACTCGCGTGATTCTCCAGGTCGTAGACCGAGTGGTGCTGTGTCTAGGGATGCGCGGATAATCTCTAGGTCTGAATCAGGCCAAGATATGGGAGGGAATCCAAGGGTCTTATCTTTGAAGATCAAGAGAAGAGATTTTGGAGATAAAAATGTTGAAGACAGGGGATCGTCGACTTGCGGTAGTTGTGTGGGGACTAAGTCGAGCCTTATATGTACGGGAGACGGAGCGCCAGACTCGCTCTCTCACCTGGGGCTATATGTCTCTCGGGGGATTATCTGATCAGAATGACACACCTGGACAATATCTGGCAGAAGCGCGGCTCGTGCAGATATTAGCAGAAACGGCGTCACTCCCGACTGCACGGTAGTATCGGTCAGACCGTTCGGTCGGTAGGAGAAGCTAGCGCAAGACTGCATCCAGTTGCCCGGGAAAGAGGTGTAGGTCTATCTGAGTATGCCCGACAAACCCCGGCAAGCCGAACGAACGTACAGGGACAAAAAGAAAAGAAGAAGAAGAAAAACTTCCAAAATCGTGAAGGAGGAGGAGCGAGATGGGCCTGTTGTTGAGAATCGGTGTAGGTAGGTACCTTGGTGGCTACCATCATGGCGAAGAGAAAGTACCTGATTAGTACTGATCGATCCCGAGGACATTGTTCGATGCCCCACAGGTTGACCAATTTAGTTCCAAGGGCTACGTACCTTTGGGGAAAAAGAATTAGTCGCTTGTCTTGGCTTCGACACATGGACGTGGAGAGGAGGTGTGTATCGAGAAGTCGAAAATGTTCAGATGGACTGGGGCCCCGAGCAGGGCCGAGAGATCTACAGCGACCCCCCCCACGAAGCGAGACGCCTTTTTGCGGCGCCAGGATCGGATCGTGGGAAGACAGGGGCTTGGTGGATCTTGGGAACCCGGAAGGCTTGCCGGGCTGAGGTGAATCTGTGGCGTACATAGACACCGGAAAGTAGCCTTGTCATATGTGATATCTCGGAGTTTCTGTGGGCGACGTTTAGGTGTTCCAGGTTGGAAAATGGTCGGTAGTGTGGTGGGCGAAAGAAGTGGCAACCTATGCTGACTCTTCGGACGTCTCCTCCCCCAGTAGATCCCAGAGGTAGCGGTATCTACCATGGCTGCTGAACCCTGAGCATTGGCACCTGGAGTTAGGTACGACCCGTCAAGCTCCAAATACCTAGGGTAGCCACAGTGAAATCAATAGGGCTGCCTACCTAACGATTGGCACACATTAGAATGAGGGAAGATGCAGTGCTGAACCCCTCAGGTGGTTCCTGTCTCTATCTCTGACGAATCGTTGTGTGGTCGAAGTAGAGTTGTGCCGGTCAAATCAGAGCCGCGAACAGCCCCGAGCGGTTGGAATATGTCGGTTCAACGGTTTGTAGGGAGATAGATTAGGTACCTTAGTGTCAGAACGTTCGGTCGTTGGGTTTCCCCTACCTACCTTAGCCTTGTTTCCTGGACTCGTTTGTCCGGGAACAAAACCAATCCCAATCCAGCGCTCAATCGGTACTTGTTTTGTATTTCATTTCATTTCATTTCATTTCATTTTATTTCATGTGTCTCTTCTGCCTGGGCTGGCAGTTCGGTCGCTTGCAGAGGGTCGCATGATCGGGCCGTGCCTCGGTAGCATCAATCATCTCTTCACATATCTTGACAGACTCTTCTTCTCCTTTTAACAACAAGTCAAAGGGACCCATGTGATGGAACCCTGTTGACAGGCGAGGCCCGGGAGTGTCATATCCACTGTAGGTATCACAAGGCATGTAGTGGTGACCCTTTCTGCCGGGTAGAATGGACAACGTTCGCCTCAAGTGTGCGTAGGTTGTTCTGTAGCATGGGTTCTGGGCAAAGATACCAACGTCAAACAGCGAGGAGAAGAACGCCGAACTTGCGTTGCTTGGCGCGGAATACCCAACCTGTTCCAGCCTGCTTGTGGGTGTCGTGTTTGGATGGTAGGTACCTACCGCAGAGTTGATGAACAGAAAATGGAAAATCTCTCGATCCTTCCGGATGCCGCACCATGGCAGGAAGGCGAGGGAGCACTACCTTAGGTACGCTACCTGATGGGAGCCTGGTGAATGGGGCCCGAAAGGGCAGGTTTAGAAGAGGCACACCTTCTCTCTTCAGTCTGGTTCAGACAACCGGAACCAGGTCAACCTCCATCTCCCGTTTCTCTTCCGTCCTTTGAAGACAATGCTTAGGACTAAAGGCTTGAACTGAGTGCATTTGTGGTGTGCCTCGCCAGTATCCATCTAGGTTGGTGTTTGAGACCAGTTGGTCCCCTTATCTGGCAGGGGACGAACGCATTATGGTATCGCCGACTTGCCTTTCCCTCTTCGGGCTCTAGGTGGACCAAGGGAAAGGGAAGACGACGGACGGCCGATGTCTCAGTGGTCAGCCCCACCACTCCTTGATCTAAATACTGCCAAATCTTCCACGTATGAAGGTTGCTGGGTTACCAGCACAGGAAGCACAAACCAGCACTGAGATCAAGTCTTTGAGTTGAGTGGTTAGGCACCTGATGACCTCCCGCATACTTCCAGCTTCTCTGGGCGGTTGCGACCAATTTGAAGCACCCAGGTGTGAAATACAGGAATTCAAAACTACTGAGAATATCCCTCCAATTCGCGCATTGGGGCCGGGCCGATACCCGATCAACAACCAGCGGTCGGAAAGGATGGGACGGGAGTGGGAGAGAGAGAGGAGAGGGTTCACTCCACCTGTCTGAGTGTTTGAGAGAAAAAAATTGTTCCTCCAGCCCCTTCCACGCTGCTTTTTGCTTTTGCTGCAGCATGGGGTGTGACCACCACACCAATCCATCATTGTTCTGGGTTTATTATTATTTTTTTCCCCTCTCTTGACTGCTGGGGCGGGGAGAGACGAGATTCAAACAGTCGGCATTTGGTTGGTTCGGGCAGAAGTACAAGTACTGCATTGCATTGGGGGTTAGTATATCTGTTATGATGAAGGAGGGTCGTTGCAAGATCCTAGATCCATGTCGTCGACTTAGAGCTATGCCAGGGGAATGGAGGAGTGTCGTCAAACAGCAGTCTTGGAGCTGCAAAGTAGATCCCTGTCTGTGCTTGCGCGGGCTGCGTCGTATTGACCGGGGGTTTGGTTCAAAGTTGCCAAGGACTTCTGAGGAACCAATGAGAACCAAGTATCGCGATAGCTTCTGGAACCACTTGCCGAGGCCGGGAGGTACTTCTACCAACCTTGCGCAAGTCAAGGATTTCGATGTGATGGTGCTCACTGCTGGTGCTGCTGGCTGGCGCGCATGAGGAACAGGATTACAGGCTCACGCAGGTTCATAGGTAGTTTGTAAGTCATCACAACAAAAATTGTCAACAACACAGCACAAAGGGGTTTCCATTTCACAAACAGGTGCGAGTACAGTCGAGTCTTCTGTATACACACTAATCTCTCCCTTCGACCAAGTACATGGACGCACCGGGGCCAAGATATCTGCATGCAAGTCTGCCGTTGGTATCACATCTTCATGATGATCAGTGTCTGCACTGAGCTAAGCTTCAGTTGAGGCTTTATGATTGGGCTTTAGTGCTTGTAAGTCAACAGAGAGTTTCCCAGGTTGTTACCAAGGTACCTAGGTTCTCGGCATGATATTGATAGACGGGGACAGTCCACCAACAGGGCAATCTCGAAAAAGAGACGACATCTTATTCAAAGAACCCTTCCGATACCTACTAGGCTTCTTTGACTAGGTAGTTCGCAAGAATGAAGCCAATTTGAATAGCGTTTTGATGACAAGGGCGATGGGGTGCATGAACTAGAGTGGAAGTACCTGTACATGCACACTGTATTTGTAACACCACCAACCCACTCAACATCTCGAATGCAGCGCTCATTGACTGGGTGACTGGTAGCGGGGGGCCGCTGACTGATGCTTGAGGCTTTCCTGTTTTTTTTTTGGTTTTTTTTTTGGTGCGGATATGCCTCGGATTAGACCCGATTCTGTTCGGCTCAGAACAAAAAGAGACATCACAGAGCGCTCGGCCGTTGAAGGGGTTCAACAATTCTGCACCGTCGTCTGTTCGAGTGGGCAACCCACCGTATCTGCTAACTCCCGTGAAGCACCCCCGAAGACCTACTGTCTTTAAGACACAAATCACAAACCCACAATCGGAAGCCTGATTCGGCCAAATGATGATCCATCCATCTACTTTAGATCTATGGGGTTGATTGATTCTCGCGATCTGGAAAGATGTCATCTCGAGTGTCTAACCTCAGCTTGCCAGGTCTCCAGGCGGAATCTGGGCTCTGTATTAGTTTTGCGCATCGACATAACCCCCTGAAATCACCGCCCTGCATCTTCACCACCTCGTCGTTCACCGACGACGGGCGCCGTTGGTGATAAGAGTTGACGACCTCGGCGATCGGTCAGGTTCCGGAAGTTGAAGCAATCCTGAAGATCATCTGAATCCAGGGCTTTCGGATGGCGAACGGCACCACTTTGGCTCAACAGAGGTGCACCGGATTGCCCGAATGGTGTGGCACGCCAGTCGATATTCGGATGATATCAACAGCCTCGACATTTTATTTCAGCTGTGGTTGTCGGCCGGACTAACTAACAAGACAATCCCAATCATCAGAGGGACGTTGGGACCTCAAGAAGCTCACAGCTTGCAAGAGTTCACAACGCCAACAATAAGAAGATCGACCGACCTTCCGAATTGGGCTATCACTGTCTGCCCTTTTTCAGCCCACCCGGGCACAACCCCCAATTTTGACTCAATTGTCTCTGGGACAACTCAGAGGGTCTCGACGATACCCTCAACGACGTTGAGGTCCCTTACTCCTACACCACGAACAACCGTGCCCATCACTCTCGCTATAACCTCAAACGAATCGGATGATGTTCGGCGGCTCTTGTGAGGGAATGGTATTTGGGAAGTGGAAACACCTTCTGGAAGCCTTGTGCGACGGTAGCCAAGACCTACCTCAGCGTCTGTGCGAGCCGGCAGTCATGCACCGTTCTTCAGCAATTGGAAATGAAACGGATTGCGGCAGCATGCATTTGGCTGGCATTCTTGGTTAGACCAGCCGGCCGTGGTTCGGTCCATGGAAAGACCCATGGTTTTCACGATGCGGAAGTTTGGTGCCGTATGTCGGCGTGTTTTGCGTGGTTGACAAATCCATTTAATGGGCGCACCACCACTGCCAACACCTTTCGGCGACAGCTCCTAGGTATCTCACGAACCGGGGAACATGTCACTCCGACTTGCCTCACAATCTATGGTTAGTGATGAACGAGACTAGAAGCATCCTCTTACGGCATACGGATTATCTGGTTCGCTGGGTGTTTCTATGGTAAAGAAGATGCAGGTTGTCGCAAAGGATTGTTCCGCCTTCTCACGGACGGCTGCTTGCCCAACTCAGGTAGTCCTTGAAGTCACAACCTGGCTACCAAGGCCCTGTAGCCATAATCGGAGTTATCCAGGAGCAGGTTCCTGCGATGCATCCCGGCAACAACATCAGGTGAGGACGCCGGTTTGCGGGTTCCTACGACCGTTGTCCGAACTGATCCTGCCACGGCCGTGATATTGACCAGGAAAAGCGCGCACGGTCTTGGACGATACCTGGTGCCACGTTTTTTACCAGTTTCCTTCCGCCCGCCCGAACTGGACGGCTCGGGATGGCATCGTGACAACGGGCTTCCCACCACCTGAGCTTTCTACTGGCTATCCTTAACAACTACGCTCGGTTTCAAGCGCTTTGCCCATGCCTGCTGCCCAACCAAAACGCTTTCAAGCCACCTTGTGTGCATATAATGTCCGGTATACTAGTTCCATATGTTCATGCTGTTTGGATCGGCCTGTCAACGCCAGCCATGCCAGACTAAGAAACGCTTCCACTAGAAACCGGAAAACACCGATGCCTTGTATTGTACAGTATTGCGACGTCCGTGCAAAGACACACCCAGCTCGCCTATGTGATTGGTAGCTTTGCTTGTTACAGAAATAAGGCTTACATAGGTATAAGAAAATATGGGGTGATATAACCCCCAAAATAGGTCGATCATGCAAAGCCCAGCTAGACTCAATGCTCTGCCAGAATCGAACTATCTCTTGACCCACGTTGGCGACTTTCTCGCCTTTAGGTGGCCATGCTTCTTTCTCTCCACTCTTCTCGGATCGCGTGTGACGCAGCCGGCTAGAAGTGATATCGGTCAGCAGAGTTTCCAAAGATCCCAGGCTTCTCCCAACGCCCCATGACTTGCCTCTTCGTAATGCAGGCTTGAGAGCAGGCTCGTGAGCCATCAACGCCTTTGAGATGGCCAAGGTGAGGGCCTCAGCCTGCCCCGTAGTACCACCGCCATCAACACGTGCCCAAACGTTGTACTTGTCCGCACGTCCCGTCGCATGCAAAGCCCAGATTGCACTCTCTCTGTCGTGAACACGGCCAAAGTATTCGGCAAGCGTTTTGCCATTGACCAGAACCTCACCATTGCCCTCAACAAGAAACGCCCGCGCCGACGACGACTTTCTCTTGCCCACACCCAGGGCGCGCCCAAACTTATCAATTGGTATCGGTTTTGGTACGTTCTTGTAGGCCTGAATTTCGCGCTTGAAACTCTCCAACGCAGTCTTGACCACCGCCGGCTTCAGCTTCGGATGGATCTGGTTCAGTCGCTTGACGATGGCGAGACACCTCTTGTAGTCGATTAACCTGATCTTCTCGCCTACTCCTGTTGCAAAGTCGCTGTAGGTTCTCCATTGGACACGCTCGACCTCGGTTGCTGGTATCGTCGGCAGGTTTCCGTACTGGGCCAGCAGCTTCTCGAGGGCGATATAGGTATCGTTGAATTTCGCTACACGCGAGAAGTAACCAGGCGATGCTGGGATCGCACGGGCATGTCGGACCTCGTGCACCTTTCTGGTCTTGAGAGCTTCGAGATCGACTTCGGGAGCAGCCTTAATGGCCTCGGTCGTCAGACACCTGCAGCCATTGGTGACAGCCGCCGACTCGCTTAGCCGCAGGGACTGGAACTGTTGCTGAAGGGACTGAGTCTGGCGGGTATAAAGAGTCTTCGGGACACCCCGAAGGGCGGAGGTGAGGCCGTGTCTTGTTGTTGAAGCCATTATTGTGTGGGCTTGTCTCCCATCGTCGTCTCGCTTCGCGCCAATGGGGATGGGGATCAGGTCGTGGGCCTGCCAGGAAGCACCAAAGTGTCGCAGCGAGTCTCTCACTCACGGAACAATCCCGCAACGAATTTTTCCAGCTTCTGCCAGCTTCCCGTCGGCTGGCACAGGCCAATTGGGCAGCTCAAAAAGGAAGCTCGGACCACTTGGTGACCCCTTCGCATCAGTCCATCAGCTCGCTGCCAACCTGTGCCTGACTGCCTGCGTAACGATTTATCTACCCCCCGCCCGGCAAAGACTCACTGCCCAGGGCACTGCTCGGAAGAGCACTGGGCTGTCACTGCCTGCCAGAAATGGATTAGCAAATCAAGTCGGGCAGTCAACCCCACCAGAACAATCTACCCCGCCAGATAAATTTTAATCACCCCTTCGCACATTGTCGACGGCTTTCTTCGCCTGACTCCTCAACCCTTTCTCACCCCTCCGAACTATCATCACCATCCAGACAGCTCGCACAGTCACTGCTAGCAAAGATGGCGTTCGGCAAGCTCTACACCTACGCGGTAAGTACTGATTTTTTTCGAGTTGACTCGCCTTTTATCTATCGCGCAGTCCGCTAACGTCGATGGTGTAATTCAGGGCAACCCCCGCTCCACGGCCATCCGCGCCGTAGCGAAGGCCAACGGCCTCGACCTCCAGGACGTTGAGGTCGACACTACCAAGCCTACTGAGGAGTTCCTCAAGGTCAACCCCCTCCACAAGGTCCCGGCTCTGGCCACCGAGGACGGCTTTGTTCTCACCGAGTCCATTGCTATCGCCATCTACGGTACGTGATATTCAGGCCTCAACGGCGATACTTTGCCCCGCTTTCCTCATACGGTGTCCCCTCGGGAGCCTGCCCAGCCCCCTTTTCTACCCCCCAATACAATATGATGAGATGGACAGTTTTTTATTACAGTTATCCCTGGCTGAAAAATGGTGTTGACATACTCCAACTTCTGATTGCTTGGTTTTTCTCTCATTCTTTGTCGTTTTGACTGGAAATCTTGTGTTTCCTGAGCAGGCGCTAATGAGGAAAATAGTCGCCTCCCAGAACGAGAAGACCACCCTTCTTGGCAAGACCAAGCAGGAGTAAGTTACCAGTTCAGCTCCAAATTCCTTGAGAGGCTCAATTGCTAACCAGCGCCCTTCAGCTATGCTTCTATCCTGAGATGGATGTCCTTCTTCAACAGCGAGGTGCTGCCCAAGCTCGGCGCCTGGTTCCGCCCTCTCCTCGGCAAGGCCCCCTACAACAAGAAGGCCGTTGAGGAGGCCCAGAAGGAGACCTACGAGGTCGTCTCCGTTGTCGAGTCTCACCTCGCCAACAACACCTTCCTCGTCGGCGAGCGCATCACCCTCGCTGATCTCTTCGCCACTGGCCTCATCTCCCGCGGCTTCGAGTTCTTCTTCGACAAGGAGTTCCGCGAGAAGTACCCCCACGTCTCTCGCTGGTTCGCCACCGTCTACAACCAGCCCATCTACTCGGCTGTCGCTCCCGAGTTCAAGCTCCTTGATACCCCCAAGTTGACCAACGTCGCTCCCAAGAAGGCTGAGCAGCCCAAGGCCCCCAAGCCCGCTGCTGCCCCCAAGCCCGCTGCTCCTGCCGCCGAGGAGGAGCCCGCCGAGGCCCCCAAGCCCAAGCACCCCCTCGAGGCCCTTCCCCGCGCCTCTTTCCCCCTTGACGAGTGGAAGCGCCAGTACTCCAACGTCGACACCCCTGAGGCCCTCAAGTGGTTCTGGGAGAACGTCCCCTTTACCGAGTACTCCATCTGGAAGGTTCGGTACAAGTACAACGATGAGCTTACCATGACTTTCATGTCCAACAACCTCATCGGTGGCTTCAACAACCGCCTCGAGGCTTCCCGCAAGTACCTCTTCGGCTCTGCCTCCGTCTATGGCGTCAACAACGACTCCATCATTGAGGGTGCTTTCGTCATCCGTGGCGATGACTACCTCCCCGTGTTCGACGTCGCTCCCGATTATGAGAGCTACGAGTTCACCAAGCTCGACCCCACCAACCCTGAGGATCGCGCTTTCGTCGAGGCTCAGTGGTCGTGGGATAAGCCCGCCGTCGAGAACGGCAAGGAGTATCCCCACGCCTCCGGCAAGGTCTTCAAATAAATCAAAAAATTGCAGCGCATTACGGGCCGTAGAGGCGGTGTGCTAGACTACGGGACATGACTGATGAATGGATCGGACGGGGAATTACGGGACAGGTTCGGAGGCCATTGGTTCATGTGCTTTGTTATATTTGCGAATACTCACGTCGTTGAAAAGGAGTCGACGAGAATAGACACTGCTTCTGCGTCCGGGAATCCGGTTGAATGAAAATTTATGTGCGTCACCTTGATATTCTTTTGGGTGATGTGACTGTTTGCCGGTTACGCTCTTGCATATCCTTTAACCTTGGGCCTGATTATGCCAGACTCGTTTGTATTTTCTCCGGGTTCCCTTGTATCCTACAGCTCTGAATTCAATGCAGTCGACAAACGTCCCGTGTAATTTTCTTTCCATTCCCCCGCCTCCAAGACTTTGAAACATGCCTCCGTAGAAAAGATCACCAATGTGTTATGAGCGTTGACGGTTGTGTTCGTACAATGCGTGATTCATATAAGGTCTGCCTGTTTGCTGCCACAGTTTTATGTATCGTACAATCAATTCGTCTCATTTTTCATTTCAGACGGTGTCGTCGCCCACATCTTTCTTCTTCTTTTCTCAAGATAACGCTTCAATACCGCTGCTCTTTTACACTTGATAATCCCACATTGATCTTACAAACAACAAACACCATCCCAACAAATCTATGCTTCTGTGTATGCTTCTATCGCTTTTTGTTTGTAACGAGCTGTCTTTTCAGGTGAGGTGAGGTGAGGTGAGGTGAGGTGAGGTGAGGTGAGGTGAGGTGAGGTGAGGTGAGGTGAGGTGAGGTGTTGGTAATGTAGTAGTGTACCCAGCACCCCTTTCCCCTCTCCGCTGAAATCCCTTCCTCTTCTTTCCCCTCCTCTCCAGGTTTTGATTTGGTTGCGGCTCCGTAGATGACTTTTCCAGGAAAGGATAGTTGATCTTTGGCCATCTGAACCGTTCCATGATTTCTTCGAGCACCATTCTTCTTTGCAAGTTGCGGAGGTGATCTTGTTTCACCCTGTGGCGCCGGGCTTTGATGATGAGGGAACCCATTTTCTTTTTTCTTTTGAGGAGGGCGGCTTTGGTCTCTTTTGTTCCATCACTAACCATCTTTAGTCTGCGCAAAAGAAGATGTTTCTGCCTCCGTTGGGGGCACGAGTGACCAATTTGAGTTGTCGTTTCAGGGCAAGGTTTTCGGATTGGGTTCCCTTGTAGGTTACTAGGCGCCATTGGGTTCTGGCTAGCTTTAATTTTGCGGTGCGGCGCTCATCGATCTCATCGCTCTCGACCTAGGAGAGAGGGGGGCTGGGGCTGGGTGAATAAGAAGGAAGAGGAAGAGGAAGAGGAAGAGGAAGAGGAAGAGGAAGAGGGAGAGAGTCAAGCCATTCAGTGATTCTTCTAGCTTGGCTGCCGTGGCTCTGGTTCTAGAGAGGTCCTCCGGCGCTAAAATTGGCTTGGTCAAGAGGTGGTTGTTGTGGTTGGGTCGGGGCTTCTTGCATTTCCACATCTTCGGGGATGGCTTCTGATGCGGCTGGGTCGGGATGGTTTTGGGTTTCGAGGGGTGGTTGTGGCTGGAGAGGATCCTGATCGGGAGGTTGCTCAGTTTGCAGTTGCGCCGGTGGATTGGTGATTTCTGCTGTCTCGAGGTGGTTTGGGGGATCAATCGCTTGTTGCTGCTGTTCATCTGATAGCTCTTGCTGCGATTGTAATGGCTCTTCAGCAACAACACCACCGTCTTGGACTTGTACTCCCCCATCACCATCTTCTGCTTGTTCTGTCTGTAACAGAGGAGCACCGCCGCCCTGGGAATCCTCCTCAGCACCACGTTCGGCCTGGTCCCGAAGTGCCCGCTCGTTCTCTATCTTGAACGGATGGACCCGAATATAGGTGCTGACATCAGTCACCATGGCCAACCGGTTGAGATACTCATGCACCAGCGGCAGCACATCCTGATCTTCATTCTCGGGATCGCCCAGGAACTCAGGAATGGTAATGGCATTATACGGTTCGCTGCGTGCCTTTTCGGTGCTGTCGTCGATCAACACCGTATTTCCCTGGTTCCACACCTCGCCCTGCGCCGCGTTGGGGTGGGACGCTTGGACCTTGGGATCGTTCCAAAGAAGGGTGAGGCGCTTGTACACCTGGACTTTGCGTTTATAGTCAGACGGTGACAGCCCGAATTTATCCCTGCCCCAGGCAGCGACGACGCGTTTGGCATGGTCATCTTGGTCGAGCAGCTGGGCGCACATCTTCTGGACGTTTCCGGGCTGGGCGGAGGACCAAATGACTACGTGGAAAGTGTTGATGCAGTACTTGATGAACTTGCGGGCATGGGGGCGTTCAATGAAGCTGTGGTTGTCCTTCTTGCCGGGGCGGAAGAGGAGGGTCCCGTTGAGGTCGATAACCACCAGGAGGGGACGGACGGTGAGTGAGGGCTGGTGTAGAAAGGATGCGCGCAGGAGGTAGGCTTCGGTTGGATCGGGGACGCCGCCGGACTCCGCGGAGGGTGTAGCATTCCCGCCTCTATCGTTTCTGCGACCGCCCCGAAGGCCTAAGTGCTGCCGCAGAGGCTGCGACTGCGACTGCCACTGCGGTTGTTGTTGTTGTTGTTGTTGTTGTTGTTGTTGTTGTTGTTGTTGTTGTTGTTGTTGTTGTTGTTGTTGTTGTTGTGGCTGTTGATCTTGTTGTGGCTGTTGATCTTGTTGTACCTGATGTTGACGTGGCCAAGGCACAGCATGGTTGTGTTCATTGTAAGAGTATGGAAGGGTGTAGTCTTGGTTGTGGTAGGCTGGAATAGAGGGATTGGAAAATGCGGGAAAGGAGGAGCCAAAGGGGGCCTGGGGATTGACGCTACAAGGTTGGTAAGAAGGGTATTGGTCTCCAGTACCGAACTGTGCGTAGGGCGGAGGTGCGTAAAAGTTGCCTTGTTGAAAGTTGGGATTGAAACTGGGCGGGAGACCTTGTTGTTGTTGGTCTTGCCGCTGTTGTTGTTGCTGCTGGAGCTGATACTGTGCTTTCTCGGCAGCCGCCTGTTCCTTCAACTTCTTCTTCTGCCGCGGCGTTTGATACCCTTTGCCTTTGTTCTTCTTGGTCTTGCCAGATTGAACATTAGCTGGTGCTCCAGAGGCCTGTGCCGGATCCTGCGCCGTGCCTGAATTCATGCTGAAAGAGGCAGCGCCTGGATTGAGGTTCATAGAGCTTGATGGTTGTTGTTCTGAGGCGCCTGTGATGATGTTAGATATCAGGCAAGAAAGTTTTCTCGAGCTACCCTCCGTTGTCTGGAAGAATATAATTTGGAGTGGACATGCTCAACTGCGACTGTGAAGCTTGTGAATCTGGTCGGCTTGGTTTGGATGAGTGATCGATATTGAGCACGGGCAGCGGTGCTGTCTTTTTCTGAGCTTCAAGACCGGGGCGAGGGACCTCGGGCTGTCTGAGAGTTGGGTAGTGTGAGATGTTTCGACGTAGCTGTGTGCACCGAAATGTATTTATTGATGCAAATAAAATCCCCAAGGCTGGTTGTGTACTTTGAGAGTGTACTACTCTCATAACCATCGTAGTGAGGAAAAAAAATAGAATATTTGGATGAGGAATAGCACCCAGCTGTGCCTAACAGTTGTTGCAGCCTGTTGGGTCGTCAAAGCAAACGCCAAAGAAAATCTCTTGGAATGGGCACGCGTGTAATCTGATATAGAAGTTGTCAGTCCCGCGCGTGATTGACCAAGCAATGCGGTCTTCCTGTTTTGAGAACGATGTTGCCGTGTATCTAGTTGTTGCAACTTTTAATTCATCCGTCGTTGGTATCGCTGACAGGTGTCTGTTGGTGATGCCACCTGCCAAGCACCCAGATTTTAACAACGACATAGCATGGTGGCACGTGCACCCATCTTCAGCACTCACTTATTGCATCTGGAGTCACCGTCAAAAGTTATCAAGATGTAGTCACAAGGTAGGTTATCAATGTTAAAAAGAAGAGATATGAAGATAAAAGGTTTCAGTCGATTACCCTACTGCTAAACTCGCAGTAAATGGACGCCTTCTAACATAAGGTAACAACAAATAGGTACTCATACAACATCAGCCCTCCAGGCGCGAAGATATAACGCCACGCCATCGAAAAACAGGAAGATGAAGTTGATTCATGGCCCCATGTCGCTTCCATCCACCAGATCGCTGTGAGAGAGCGGAAGACTCCACCAGTTGTCAAACCAGTGTGTATACCTCTCCTCCTGTCTCGGCCAAAGAGCATGTATCATTTCACAACCATGTTGATATATATCAAATTCCCCCACCGCGTCCTCCAGCCTATATTTGTATTTCGACTCGATGCTTCGTATTGCTACTGTTGATGCGCCGGCCCCCCCCCCTTGTACAAAACCAGCTAGTTCCGCCGATCCATTGTACCAAATCGTTCCAGTCCAACGAGCCAGTATCAACCCGCTCGTCGCATTCCTCAGGTATGGGGTTCACGAGCGTCAGATGCTCAAGGGGTGAATGGATATCCAAGGCGATCGTTTCAAAGATGGCGCGTGCGAGGCTTTCATCCACGGCAACGTCGATGAGGGACATGCGGACGCTCTCCATCATGCTGCTGACAATCCCTGGGTATTCGTTTTCGTCTCTCTCATCTGGTCATTTGTACCAAGGGCGCCAACGAGAGGAAAGGTTCAGGGTTACACGTTTCAACCATGGCTGTCGTCCTAGCATTTGGTAAATGGCAACTTCCTCTGGTCCTCCTTGGTTGCGACGGATGGTAAGGCGGACAACCTCGAGCTGTGGGCACCACTCCGGCAGCTTCTCCAGGGTGTCGTGTGTGAGGGCAGCGTGCTCCTCAGCATCCAGATAGAGTCTACGCGACCATTGGCCATGGCCACGGAAGATCGCCCTGATCGTGAGTTTGTCTATGTAACCTTCAAGCCTGATGGACTTGAGGGGAGGCATAGCCAGAAGTACCGAGCTGACTGCATCTTCTTCATGGATTGAGCGGATTCCCAAATTTCGTAAAGAAGGGAGCTTGTTGTTGCTTGCCATCTCAGCCAGGATGTCAGAGGATCTGGGGCTAACAGAGCAGTCCAGCTCCAATCGCTGGAGATGCTCAAAAGTTCTAAAATCATTCCAGGTCCGGAAGTCAATGGGCTCCAGACCAGTCCTACTGGCTGTGCCCTGACATTCAAGGGTTCTGGTTAACACCGGAGATTTCAGTTTTAGCTGCCTGGATTCCACCGCAGCCTCCACCTCTCTGAACTTGTTGGGACTTTCGGCAAGAAAGAAGCCCTGCCAGGGCGGCCTGGATGGCGGAGGTGGGTTGCTTGCCATGCCATTCCAGGGATGCTCGGAATAATGTAACTACACTTTCTTCAAGGCGGGCGAATTGCCCGTCATCCAGCTAATGGCTTCCTTGGCATAGCTGATCACGCTGCTCCAGTCGTTCAATCTGTCACAGTAATGGGCGTGTATGCTGTATAGCCGAGGTGAAGTAATCAGGGCGAATTCGTCAAGGTCGACGTCATGAGGATGGTTGCTCTTCTGCCAAAGGCTAGAGAGGACAAGATTCTTCAGGTGAAGCCGCACTCTAGGTTTGTGCTGCAGGACGGTGAGAACGCAGGATGGTATTTTATAACCCGGATTATAGACCAAGTCCCGCAGAGCGGGCACAAGGCCGATGAATTCTGCAAAAGGCTTCCACGCTTCGTTATGTTGTTGCTTATACTCCGGTATCTCCCGTTCGGGTCGGCAGCGATGAAGTTCAAAATAGTGGTGGTCATCGTCCTTAAGGCCCTCGTTGTCGTTCTGCTGCCTCATGACAGAATCTGTTTGCTAAAGAGAATGAGGACAGGACTGCGCCTACTGCCGAGGTAGTCTCCATTGATGAAGTCGCAGAGGTAGTCGGCGATTTCCGAAGGCAGTCGCTCCAATGGCGCCCGCGGCAACGGTTGGCTTACGGCCTGCATGATAACAAGACCACAGGTGGTTGTGTTGTTGAGTTGTTGTCGATGTTCACGCTGTTCCGAGGAAGAAAAGTTTCTTGCAGGAGGGGTGGCCGATTTTGACAGAAACTTGAAAACTTGTGCGGCCCTATGGTAGGTATGTTTCGCTATCAACGTATCGAAGGCAGGCACGACCGATGGGGCCTTGACATTGCTCAGGCTTGACTGAGATAGTAGCAGGGACATTCAGCATTGGGCCCGGGCAGGAACTTCAGCACTCATCTGAATCCTAATACTGGGTATAACGGAATAAAAACTCGAGCTCACGACCAGAATGCATAAAGATCATCTGTTTTTGTAGAGGGTTTCAACATGAACCCTGACATTAAGTATTTTTATAACTATTGTACTCTCTGACCCTTGTCATAAAGCCAGTCTGAGTCTGGCCTGCGTCTTTTCTTTTGCTCCTGGCGAAAAGCAAACCCGCCCATCAAACCCGATCGATATATGTAACAGTCCAAACGAATGGATATTATGCCTTTGAAGCAAGTTAAAAAAGTAGGTATCCTCGGTCTCCTAGATCATCTGGAGCCGTTCCCGAGCGCCACGTAACGCCCCTATGTAAATGATAAAAATGGGAAGAGAAAAAGTACTATGTGCATGCGGACAGAAAATGTCCTTCGAAAAAATATGATACAGTTGCAATCTGGGACAAAGCAATGGCGGCATTTATGCTTTTGAGGCATAGAACCAGTATCTATGGCAGCATGTTAGTCAATGTCTCTGGTGCGTCTGGGATGATGAGACAAACTTACTGTGTGGAATATTGAATCTCAAATGTTGCGGGCATGCCCTGGCAGGTGGCAGGAGGACTGCCGCCCACTGTCTCAACACGGTACACTTCTTGAAGACCCCCGCTGCCGCCGGGCTTGGATGACAGCTTGAGCAGGGCGACGGCGCCCTCTCCCTTGAGGCCCTTGCCAGCGTCGGCTGGCGCGGCGATGCTGGCATTCTTGCCGAATGGGGAAGCACCGAGCTGCCATTGAGGAGTGTTGATGTCGAAGTAAGGGGTCGTAAGAGTGGTGAAGTAGTGGGCACCGCTCACGCCGAGGTTGGATGGCGCAAGTCTTTGCAGAGCCTCGCTCTCGGAAAGATCAAATTGCAGCGAAGCACGGGTCAGCATCGCGCCGACGTCCGGGTAGGTTGCCGCAACACATGAGGCATTGAAGAGCGTCGCTACAGCGCCGGCAGCTTGGGGAACAGCGGTAGAGTTACTGAGGTCGCAGGTGTAGTTTTGGGTGCCACGGCCGATGGCGATGTGCTTAAGGTAGAGGCCGGGCGATGGTGGGGGTAGACCGGCAGCAGCTATTGAGGATGTTAATGACGGCCCTTGGAAGCGTTGAAACTCGAGATATTCTTACCAGCTGGAAGTGAAACCTTGGGGAGATCGCATACGGGTGCTTGGCCCAATATCCGGCTCTGCTGGACTTTGCTCGCTACGAGGTTGAAGTACTGAGAGAGGGCCTGGACGTTGTCGGAAACGGCAGCGGTGATCTTGGGGAAGGTCGGAGCAGCCCAGACGGAGGCACTGAGTGCCGGTAGGAGAAATACTGAGGCACGCATTGTGATTTGTGGAGGCGATTGTTGGTTGAGATGGAGTTATTGTTCGTTACGGCGGTCGTTGTCGTAGATGGTGGGGTATCACTGAAGCAGAAAGGAAACCCGAAAGAGAAACCCAAACAAGACAATGGAAAGAAAAAAAAGAGGAAACGGCCCAGGTGGTGATGATATGGAAGCTGGGATTTAGCGGTGGTGAGTGAAGATCATGAACGCCATCTTTTGGGGGAAACCAGATGGGCTATATACAAGACCATCCTCAACGCCCAGTCCCACGCGAGAGAGACCAAGAAAAGACTGGGGAAGAGGAAACGGCCGGGGGAGACAAGGTCGGGCCAGCCGCCTCTGATCCCTGTTGAGGTTGCACTTGTACTGCAAGTATTCTCTTGAAGGAAAAGACGACAGCCGCCGGAAACCCAGCCAGCGGGAAGATGCCCTGTGATGCCCGCGTTCTGTCTCCTGAGTGGTGGACGGAGATCGACAATCGGCTCCCATCTTGGAGGGGTTGGATTACCCCTGTCTGTCAGACCCTGTCCGTCCCGCTTGCAAGCGCCGGGGACGTGCGCTTCGATCCGAGCTGTCTTTTGGTTCACCCCTCTTTTGGTGAGGGGTGATGTAACTGTTTATCAGTGTACGTTGAGATGTTAACGAAGAGCCCAGATAGTCAGCTACGATCTATAAAAGATAGCAGGCAAGTATGGTGCAGCGTGAGAGAGTTTGATCGAAAGGCATTTGAGTGAGCCATTAGCAGTCTGATTCGCAAAAGAAATCTCAAACGTTAGGATCAATTAAGTTAGGTATGGGGGCCGCTCCATGACCTGTTGCTGAGCCACATCGTTAGAAGACTCTTCATCCCACGATCATCTTCTGGTCAATCTCCAACCTGACTTTGGGATCTTGAACTGTCGATCTCCAGTCCGCTGGGACCATTATTTTCATTCAACGCCGCACTTATTCTTCAGTAAAGATCTGACGACGTACTCATATTCACCTATCCTCTCCAATACTTCCAGAAAACCAAAAGGGGGTGCATCTATCCCCCACCCCTTCCCTCTCCAGTATTTCAAAAAAGAAATGGGCAAATTTCCCCAGGTCGCATACCGATCTCCTAAATTAGCCCTCAGTCTTTGTCGCATCTCTCATTCGCCAGATCTCCCCATGCAAGCTATTTTTGCCCAAATTATTTGTTACCGCGTCCTCCACGAGTCAAGCTTTTAGCCGCCAACGCTACGAAGTATCCAACGACAAACCAATATTTGTTGCTGTCGTACCCCTTTGCGGAAGGTCGGCTATCCAGATTAATACACACACACACACGTTGCTGCTTTCTAGAAAACAACTTTTTCGATGCCCCGATGGGATGAGAGAATGCGGGTTAATTGAGCCCACCAAGAGATCTCTCCCTCCTCCACTTTTGCGCGCCTATTTTTCTTGGGTGAAGCAGTTGGAGATGGCAAATGCCGTGAGGAGGCGTCTGTGCATCTATCTGTAAAGCGGAAAGTTGGACTCCCGTTCTTTTTGCGGTGTGCTTTCGATTTATATCAACGGCAAAGAGAATCCATCATTCAAGATGACCAACAGAACCATTTCTCATCCCAATGTTCAAGAACGTCGCTTGGTATCTTCCACTGCAAGGCGGCCTCAACCCTTCGGACCCTCTCCCGTCTGCAGGTCCAATGGTCCCTAACCGCGGATGAGAACCTTGGCCTGCACTTGCTCTCTTATTCCCGCCCGCCTGTCGCCTGTCCTTCCAAGCTGGATACACATGCACAAGTGTTTCGTTTCCTTCCACAACCACCATTCAAGTTCCCCACAGAAGAACCATTATCTTCGACCACCCACCCACATCCATCCCACAAGAAATAAACGCTGGCCGCCTCGCCCGGCCACCGCTTGCGCAACCAGCGTACCCGTGGTACCCGTTTCCCGGCATTCCTTGCCCGCCCGGTGGCCCAATAAATTCCTTCCCGCGGGCGCGTGGGACCAAGGCCCGCCCGTACGACGAAGGGCTACCGTGTGTAAGTCTAGAAGATGACCTGAACGGCTCTGATTGGTTGGTGGAGACCAAAAACTCAATATCTGCCATGGAAGCTAACCGCCCTTGGATATGGGTGTGGTCGTCAATCTCTGGCGAAGTGGTGTCTATCACTGGAAGTCCGAGATTTATCAAGTAGATAGAAAGATATCTTTATGCAAAGTGAAACGGTAATTCGTGTGAAAATTATCATTAGATACGTACTTCCTCTCTTCATGACTGCCCCGTCCGTCCAGCTACAAAGAAGAGATGGATGGATGTACAGTAAAATACAGATGGACTTCTCCTTTCGCCTCTCCGTCTCGCCTTCTCTCTCAGTTTCCTTCTTGCAAAAATCAGGCCAAAGTACCACACACCACCGGAGGAATGAAACCACATAGAATCCCCCAGCCAATCTCGGCAGCGTACACCGAAATCTCCAGGCGCCCGCCAAGATTCCTGCTTGTTCCTCGGAACCAAAATCAAGAAGAGCAGAGCAACCAAAAACCATGTGGATTTTCTCTGCTATCCACCCTCGGTAGGGAAAGCCACTTACCACGCGTACAGCTACACCCTTTTGGTAACTCGGGCAATGTGCCAGACGTATTATTCAACACCGACCACGTCATGTCATGTACATCATCCACTGTCTTCCTTCCCTTCTTTCTTTCTGTCCGCATGGCAGCTGAGCTGTCTGTCTGTTTCATGTTCGATCACCACCACCATCAGTAGCATCACCCCGCCCATTACCATCACCGAAACCTGTCCTCTCCAGTTTTGTAACTCAGATGCCGAATCAGGCTTTGATCCCTCTACTCATCACGTAGTAAACCCCTCCTCGGTCCACTTAGAACTATCAACCGCATCCGGCTCCGCAGCACCAGCACCAGCACCACCAGCCGCCGCCGCCGCCCCGCCCAATGCCGTCGTAACAATCGTATGCCGTTCCGCATCCGCCGTACCTAACCAGTAAAGCGAAAAGAAAACCAGCAAATGCAGCGCCACACAGTACAGCGCAAACAAATTCCTGCTCGTCCGGCTGGCCAGCACCATTCTCGTGACGGAATACACTACCCTCTCGGGGAAACTCATGCGTTTGTACGCGCGGGCCGACTCTCGGCCTCGGAACGCAGCGAATGGTGAGATGTTGCTCTCGTACGCCTTGCGGTACCGGTCGAGTTGTATCCCGGGGCTTGTTGGTCCTCCCCCGCCGATGGAGACGGAGCTGGGATTGGCGTTGGCTGCGTATGCTGATGAGGAAGATGTTACTGCCCCTGTTACCGGGCCGGCGCGGTTGTATGTAGACACATAGCGGGTCTTTTCGTAGAGATTCAAGTTGTCCCGCTGGAGGGCGGCAATTTCTTGCCGCAGCTGGGAGACGGTGCGGTGAGACTCGGAAAGCTCGTGCTCGAGTTGGGTATTGCGCTTCTTGAAGCGGTCGCGCTGGGCTGTGATCATCGGAAGGATGCCGGAGCCGCCGCCCATGGGACCGACTCGGTCGTCGGAGGTGTCGCGGGGGTTGAAGCCGCTGATGATGGACGACGTCGGGGAGGTCCGGCCTCCTGGTCGCCGGCTTGGTGCAATGGATTGCGGGTAGCGACTGACATAGGTCCCTGCTACTGATGCACCTGAGGGGAACGCATTGGGTGCCTCTGCTTGGACGGTGGAGAGCTCGTTTTCGAGCTTCTCGTTGAGGTTCTGGCTCTTTTCTAACTCGGCGTTGGTTCGGGAGAGCTCCTCTTGAAGGTTTTGTAGCCTGCTCTGGAGATCCTGGTGCGACACGCGCAAGATGGTGAGCTCGTCGCTGAGTTTCTTGTTGCGCGCCAGGAGGAGTTGTTCTAGGGTATCGCCCTTGCCTTCAGCCGCAACTTCCCGCACTTCATCGTCGTCGCCTGTTGAGAACTCAATGCTCTTCAACACTTCCAATTCTTGCTTCACTTCTTCGTAGTCGTTCCATTTCTGCACCTTGGACTTGAGCGTGTCCCTCTCTTCCTTTAGTAGACCAACCTCCCGTTCCAGCCCGCGCAATTTCGTGTCGAGTTGTCGCTTGAGTGATTCTTTGTCCACCCTTACAGCGTCCAGTTTTCTGATGAGGGACGAGTTCTCAGACCTCACACGCATATAACCGGGGTCATCCTCCAAGGCAGTGGCGGGCTGAGTTGGCACCTGCGACTTAGCCTGTGCCAGCTCTAACCTCATCTGCTCGTTTCGGGCTTCGACCTCAGCAAGTCTTGCGCTTGTCCGTTCGAGATCCGAGTGTACCATCTCCAGCTCGGCGCTCGTGACGTGACCCCGTTGACCACCCTCTCCGTCGTTATCAGGGTTGCCTAACCGCTGGTTGACCTCATAGCTGGCCTTGATTTCGTTCAGCAGGCGGTCCTGGTTCTCGATCTTGTCCTCCAGCGCCTTCTCCTTCGCCTCCCAGTTGTCCTTCTTCTCCTCCAACACGGCCGTCCATGACGCCTCGACTTCCTTGACTTTGGTCTCTAGGTTTTGCTCCAACCCCTTCCTCACGTCGCGCTCGGTTTGTAACCGTGATTCGGTGTCTTCGAGCTGTGTCGTCAACCGCGATACCGTGTCTTGTAGATGCTGGTTCTCTTTGCTGAGTTTGGGGAGTGTGTCCTCGGACACAAGCATCGAATCAACCGACGCTTCAAGTAATGGGTACGGGTCTGGTGCTTCGGATAGTGATGTGTAGGTATGGAGGAAAGCCGAGTTGACGGACTTGGAGTGGTTGGTCAGGAGGTCGATGAACCCCTGATAGGCTTTGAGCAATCCCTTGATCTCGGAAAGCTTGCTGGCATCGTCAAGTTTTCTGAAGTCTTTGGTCTTTTGGGCTAGGTCTTTTCGCTGGACGGTCGAGTCTCGCTGGTAAGCGACAATTTCCGAGGCTGTGTTATCCAGGTTCGAGACGAGGGTGGTGAAGTCGAGACCTGAGATACCCTTTGTTAGAGCTAAATTCCCCTCAGCAGAACACGCGAGATAGGTCTTCCTTACTCCTCCACTGTGAGATGGCATTTTGGAACTTGTTAACCGAGTCGCTCGTTATCGATGTTGCTGTCGTAGTCGTCGGCGCGGCGCCAGCATCCACGATGGGGGCTTCTGAGCTGGTTTCGTCGGCCATTGTTTTGGTATGTTCCTGGCGCAAAATCCTTTTGGCGGAAACTATGGTGGACGGCAACGGGCCCTTCGTCGAGATGCGGGCAGCATCAAGTATGGTGCCGTTATCCGAGAGATTAAGTTTGTTGTTTCGGCTGTTCGGACAATCTGTCACTGTGAAGTAATAAAGGTGGCCGCACAGGGGCACAGCACAGGGGTTTGCCAAGAACTGGCCCGAGCGGGTGGGCTGAACAGCTGAGCTTGTGAGCTCTGCGCGCTACCTATGGGACAGGGGTATTATTACGGGCATTACGCAACAGGTGCCTTCGCAAGCTCCCAACCTGTAGCACCTCGATGGAACCACTCAAGGTCCAGGTTGACATTTGACAGGAACCTGGAATCTGAGCCTTATCGTCGCCGTCTTGCTCCCCGTGTCGAATCGGCAATGAATACGAATGATAGACTTTAATCTTACAGCAGGAAAAAGAAAATAAACAGTACATACGGGCGACGATGTTGCGGGAGATGCAATGGCATCCGACGTGCAGAGGAAGATCAAGGCAGCGGCAGCTGGAATAGGGCCCTTTAGTTTGCGCCCGCTGCTCCATGGCGTCCCCCTGTCAGAAAATGGCGATAACGACGAGGATATCAAGATCAACTGCGTCGAATACCTAGGTACGATCGATTGAACTGCGATTGGTTGCACTCGATAGCTGACATTATCCGCCTCTCAGCCGGAAACCTCTACATTGGCACAACAGCCTCCGAACTGCTTCACTTCTTCGGTATACCCCCCGAACCAAACAATCCCGACCAAAC
Source organism: Podospora australis (assembly GCA_033296905.1). Taxonomy (NCBI): domain Eukaryota; kingdom Fungi; phylum Ascomycota; class Sordariomycetes; order Sordariales; family Podosporaceae; genus Podospora; species Podospora australis. Next base: position 142,476 of record MU864359.1, read on the forward strand.
CCCGACCTTCATTCTTGCTTCTCGACTGAAACCGCCATATTCGGAGACCGCAGGTGCCAACAATGGGTCACGTCCTGGAGTTCAGCAGATTCTCTTACTGCCCCGCGTCGGCAAGGCGTGCGTGCTGTGCAACTCGACGCTCTCCTTTTACACACTGCCCGAGCTGACGCCCGTCGATTCGCAAGTTAAAAACTGCAATTGGATCGGCGGCGTGGACTTGAACGAGAGTCTCAGTGACCCAGGTCGGTCTGATACCGTTACCATATTGATGTCCCTGAGTAGGAGGATACGAGTGGTCAGGATCGGGGAGGAAGCACCCCGCGTTGCCCGGTCAATAGAATTTGCAGGGAGCACGCTCTTTGTGCGCAGAGATTCTATTGCGTGTGCAGCTGACTCGAGGAGCTATTCATTGCTGGATATTGATAGGCAGCAGAAAATCCCACTGATGAGCATATCGTCACTCGACGACTCACAGCCGGGAGGCCCCTTTGGGCAAGCGCAGAATATTGCTGGCCCACCAGATGGTGGTCTCTTTAGAAGCTCTTCATCTGCTTCGGCACGTCCATCTGCAGACATTCACGGCCATTCCAGAAGCACCAGTCTAGGTGACTTCATCTCGAGAGGCATTCAGAGGCATGATCGAAGGCAAGGAGATGGAGAAGATCTTGCGTTCCAGGAACCAGATACTCCACCACTTTCAAGAAGCCCAGCACCCCCAGGAGAGGGTTCAAACCGGGCTCAGCAGAACAAGCCTCTCCCAGCTCCTCCACCAAATTCGGGTGAGCTATTAGCTGCCCAGACAGCTACACCCCCTGCCCGTACCATGTCGCCTGCACAACCACCACCACCAGCACCAGTGCTTTTGAAGCCGCTTATTGTGTCTCCGACTCCGGATGAGTTCCTCGTTGTTACGGGCACCAGCCCTTCTGACCCAGGGATTGGCATGTTTTTGAATCTCGATGGCGACCCAACTCGGCCAACTTTGGAATTTGAGAGGTATCCACGTGAGATCGTGGTCGATGGAGGATCTGCTGATTCATCATCATCGATCCCAGGGGGTGATGAAGAAGGCTATGTTCTTGCGTCAATGTCCAAAGAATCGGAAGACGGAGTCCATCATGGTCTTGAGATACAGCGTTTTGATGTGAATGTGGGCGAAGACGAGGCAGAGAAGTGGTGGTTGGAAGTCAGTGACGAAGAAGGAAAGCAACCGTTCCCAAGGGCGCCCTTGGGAATCAGATCGTTGCTCCAGAGCGAAGAAATGGTGTTCGAGAGCATTGTCCAGCGACTGTGCTCCCGGCGCTTCTCGCCGTTCAAGGGGCACCCGTTAACACCAACCATGTCTCTTAAGAGCAACGACTCTCGCACCGCCCTTTCGCTCGAGAGGTTGTCGAAAGAGAAGGAACTCTTTGACCGGGACGAGTCGGACGATGAGCAGCTTCCACAAGGGTGGGAGGCGACTAGAAATCAAGAGGGCGAGGTTTTTGTGAGAAGACTTGCCAAGACTCCATCACGCTTGGCCGTATGGGCTGGTTCCAATATATGGTGGGCGATACGGAATCCCCTGCTTGTACAGCTTGAATCCATTCTGGAAGGGGCAGCTTCAAAGGCTCAACAACCGACCACAAACACACTGGAAAGCAGACGCCAGTTGCTATCACTTCTTCAAACAATCAAAAGCCGCGACCCCAAGACAGAGCTCGAATTTTTGACACTAAACTACCTCAAGCAACGAGCCGGGATCATGCTTCTCGCGACGTTCTTGAGTTCTCCAGAGTTCCCCTTTACCGAAGCGGAAATGGAAGCCATGGAGGAAAACCTCCTAGACGGGGACTTGGATGCCAGAGTTGTTCTCTCGATGATCCCCGCCCTTCGCAACGAGATAATTGTCAGTAGGAAAGGCATATGGATCTACGGCGGCATAAAATCGCTAGTAGAGGGTTACATATCGGCAGAGAAGGACGGTCTGGTTATCCAGGGCGTCGGTTCGTTAGCACCCGACGTGTTGCAGTTCCTCAAGCGCTTCCTCACGGCCTGGAGGAAGAAAAAGGGGTTCGGCAGTATCTCAGACGAGGTCTTCCGGACGGTGGACGCCTCTTTACTCCTTGTTCTCTTGGAACTAGATCAGAACCTAACCACGGGCCAGAACGGCAGGGTCAGAAAAGAGCTGTACGAACTGGTGGACAAAGGAGTGGATTGTTTCGACAGGGCAGTCGACCTCCTCGAAACATACCGACGACTCTATGTCCTCAGTCGCCTCTTCCAAAATCGCCGTATGGCCTCCGAGGTACTGGGAACATGGCGACGCATCGTCGAAGGTGAAGAAGACCTCGGCGGCGAGGTCGTCGATGAGCAAAAGATCCGAGGCTACCTGGCTCTCATCAGCAACCAGGCGCTTGTGCAAGAATTCGGTGTCTGGCTCGCTGCACGCAATCCGAAACTCGGTGTCCAGGTCTTTGCCGACGAAAAGGGCAAGTATCCAAAGTTCGAACACGCTCAGGTAGTCACGCTCCTCCGCGAGGAGGCTCCCGACGCAGTAGCTTACTACCTCGAGCATCTCGTCTTTGGCAAGGGCAACACCGCTTATGTTAATGAGCTTATCGCCTATTACCTCGATATTGTCATTACGAATTTGCAGACCTCGTCCGACGCTCGCGATATGGTTACTGCGTCCTACGAAGCCTACCGGGCATTGCGTCCGCCAAAACCTACTTACATTCGGTTTTTGTCGGACAATGCCCCGCCGAACGATGAAGTCTGGCAAAGTCGACTGCGGTTACTACAACTGCTCAGCGGCGGTCATGATTACGATGCGGCGGCTATTAGACAACGCCTTGATGACTTTGCCGCCGGCTTGGGAGGTGCGCCGCCACAACAGAACGGGCATTCAGGGGAAGTAAATGGATTTAACATATCCCGTCAACAACTCCTCGTGCCAGAGGCCATCATCCTCGCCGGCCGCGCTCGAAAACACGAGAGCGCTATTCGGCTTCTCGTTCATCGCCTAGGGGACTACGACACAGCACTCTCCTATTGCCTTCGTGGCGGCGCTGCTCTCTCACCTGCGGGCGCTCGCCGTAGACGGGATAGTGATAGTAGTCTACCACCCACCTGGGAAGAACAGCAACAGCTCTTCCGCGTTCTCCTAGGAGAGTTTCTTGGACTCGATGATCCAGAAGAGCGGGTGGAACAAACGGGAAACTTGCTAGAGAGATTCGGCGGGTGGTTTGACGTGCTAGAGGTCCTGGGCATGATCCCGGATGACTGGGAAGTTGGTGTTGTCGCAAATTTCCTGGTGTCAGCACTACGGAGGCTGGTCGGCGAGCGGCATGAGACGCTTGTGGCTAAAGCGCTGAGCGGAGCGGAGAACTTGAGGGTTGCGTATGAGTTTGTGGCTAAAGTTGAGGAGAAGGGGCCTGTGGTGGACGCTGGGGGGTATAACGGGGATGATGGGAACGAGGTACTTCGTGATGAGGGGATTCGGGAGGTTTTGTGATGATACCAGATCTAAGAGGTAGATGTTATGACGATTTTTGATTATTTTTGGTTTAGTGACAGCGAAGGCGGGAATATTATAGGGTTTGTTCCAAGAGTTAGGGTCGAGTAGGTGAAATCCTTGTAGAGGGCATGGAACGAAGTCGGCGAATATCCAGGAAGGATAGACATATAGCTTATCAGAGATAGATGGTATACAAATGTGTATGGCCTTTTTGGGAGTTCCATCATCCTGACACAAAGTTAAGAGGGGATATTTTACAAGATTTGGAAGCATTATGGAAGGGATGGGAGTGGTCGTCATTAGTTTACATGTAAAGTTCATCTTCCCTAAGGTGATAATACGAGTTCTCGAGCAGAGACGCCTTGAAGAATCATATACACAAACAAACTTTCCCGGAATTTGGTTTAGGGTCGGTACCTAGTGGTGGTGGAGGTGTTAATGTAGTCTCCACAGTGATACTGTTTATGGAACTAAGATCTTGAGCTAACAGTTTGCCACTGGTTTGCCAGGCATTTTGTTAGGGGCATAGCAGAACGGCATTTGTGAGGCGTCAATATCTGAAAAAACGCATTCAGTCGGGAGAGAGATGGTTTGGTCTTGATCGCAAGAGTATTAAACTTACGATACACGCTGTGCTTCTGTTTTTTCAGTAGTGGGATATGTTGCGTGCACACTAAAGACCTCCTGCAGCTGATTGAATCACGGTCACCAAGATTGAAATTAGGAGATAATTCGTTCTGTGTGTGCACTTTTAGAAACCCTGAACAACTCCTACTGACTTGGCAGAGTAGACCGTTAAATGAATTAAGATCCAATTCATACAAGATATGATTAGGTAGTTTAGAGATATTAGGTGGCAAGTTTGTATGGTTCTGCAAAAACGTCCCAAGTTGTCTTTGAGAAATGTGACAACTCACACGCAACTGCAAAATGCGGGGAAATTGATATCAATTAAGAAAAAGCAAAAGATGAATGCAACGATTCCTCGAGATCGATCGATCAGATTTCCGTTCATCATGCAGGCTGAGAAAAAAGCAATTCAATCGAAGCATGACAGAAACATCGAAGCCTTGACGGAAAGAAAAAAAAAAAGAAAAGAAGTTCATGCACCCCATGATTCACCTGACCTCATCACAATCACCCTCCCAGATAACGTCTCATCGCGCCTTGTCTTCCCCAGGCATTGCGACCTCACTCCAAAAAGAAAACGAGAGCGAGAGAAGAAAAGAAAGCCAAGGTGTCTCTTCAAGTATACTGCTTCACCTCACCGTCACCTTAGGCTACCATTCTACCCCAAACCCCAGGGCAGAACAACAGTCCCAGAAATCGCTCAGACATTCATTCCTAGTTAGCGAAAATGAAAAGATGTCAGCTGAAATCCCACCCTACAAAACTCATCAACTCCAAATCCTAGCACGGGTTTCCCTATATTATATGACATGAGAATAATATCCATCAAACCCTGAGGCTCTTTCTTTCCCCTCCTGCTTTAGACCTGGGGTTGACCTCCTGAATCCCACCTCCCGTTACGAAGAAAAATGTAACCCCAACTCCAAAAAGTCACTCACTCGCACTGTATGTCTCCCCCGAACTTTGTGTGAACTGAATGCTGCGCCTCTTCCAGCAAGACGGGAAGGAGACGCAAGAGAGACGGGACGGACATTCCCCATTGGAGATTACACATCACTCACATTGGCCAGTTCATAAAAGAAAAATTCAGAGCCCCTGCCGAAGCGAACGAGTGTGGTGGTGTTCAATGCGGCGAGAATTAAATTGAAACCAGGTTGTTGGGTCAGTTCTGTCAAGACTTCTCTCTGAAAATTCCTGGGTAACATCTACCAAAGTTTGTAATTGCACCCCTGAGCGGCTCTCTCCCAATAACCAGCCTCATCTCATGAACCATAACTGAGAGCAAGTGCTGTGCCTCGCTGCTGCGTTTGTTCACAACCTCACCGACTTCTTCTCGTATTTTTCCGCGTGTACCCCTAGTCGGTCAACCACCAACGACGTGATCTAGGTATGTAAAGGAAACAAAGAGAGATAGCGAACCCGAGAAACATGGAAAATATCGAAGAAAATGAGTCCATAAAATACGGGTATATTTTGTCATATTCAACTGTTTATGTCCTGAGCATTTTGTAGTTTCCTGGTCTCGATACTCCGCCAATTGATTGGTGAGAATAAATCAAATAATGAGATATAAACCAAAGAGGAACCGAACAGGCAAAGCTGCTGTATTAGATTTATCCAGAGAACACCTGAAAAGTGATATAGCGAGCGAAATAGTAATCCTCTTTTATCTCTCATGTGCCTTTGTAGGCTCCACCGGCGACCGGTCCTCCAAATGCACACCCCCCGCAAGTTCCGTCATGCTCTCGCTCTCATATGCCTTGCCGCTCGACCGACCGCTGCTCATCATCTGGAATGAACGGCCAGCACCGGCAAGATCTGCATCCTTATTCCGTCTCCACGACCACATATCCTCCCACAACATATGACATGCCTGCCACGAGGTCACCACGTAGATAACAGCGTTCCAGAACCCTTGGAGCGGCAACACGAACGCCGACATGTACTCGAGGGGCACTGACGCCCGCCCAGGGTGAACGACCGAGTACACGCGGTTGGCCGAGGACGGAATCCAGGTGACGAGCATAGCGGTGAAGAAGAGAATAGAGCACTTGGTGTAGGACCACGTCGCGTTGTTCGCCTCGTACGCCGCCTTCCGGCGGAGGGGATTAGCGCCCCGCGGTGCAGTCTGAGTATCAATGGTGATGTTGGTCTGGACTGGCACAGGGGGTGTGTCGCCGTAGGACTCGCGCTCGGCGGCACGGCGGTTCGATGAGATCGTGACGGAATATGCGGCATCGGGTACTTTCGGTCCGCCTTCCTTCCCATCTCCGGAGGTGCCAGCGATTGCGTTCTTGTCGATGACTTCGGTCGTGACCAGGACCTCGGTGGTCTTGACCGAGTTGAAAAGATCGTCGAGCTGGGTGAATGGCTCGGTATCGTGGTGGCCTGTGCTGAAGTCACGAAGTTGCTTGTGCTTTTTGTAGATTTCGCGTCCAGCGCGAATGTAGATAAAGAAAGTAAGGAGAATGACGATCCTGCATATTGTTGTTTAGTCTTCGATCTTCCCATCCTATGAAGGTATTATCTTACCAGACAGGGCCGTAGAACGTGGCAATGCGGAAGATGTCCCACTTAGGGGCAACCCAGCACCACAGCGTTGCGTTTCCATACATCCGGCCTTTCTCGGGTGTCGAGATGAAAATGAAGGTAAGTGCTACGATGAATGGAATTCCATAGCAGCATAGAATATAGGGGATCTCCATCCTTCGTAGCCTAGCTGCGTCAAATTTGAAGTAGAAGGTTAGGTAGACATTGACGGCCATGGCCAACGTCCAGAATGTATCGGCAGGCATGAACCTATTCAGGGGCTATCAGCAAACTTGACCAGAGTCTCCAGCGACCCAGGAGAGTACACACATTTGAATGAGAAACGCCTGGAACTGGCAGCCGGCCGAGGTGGTATCGCCAATAAAGGTTCGAGCCATTAATGTGGCAGCATTTGTCATTAGGTTTCCGAACGATGCATAGAACACTAGACGATTGATGGGTTTGTGGAAGGCCTTGGAGGCACAAAATGTTGCAATGACGAGCACCGATCCCAACAACGAGAAGACGGAACATGTCCGTTCGATGATGCTGATATTGTCCGTCGGAAGCTCCCGCAACCCGGGATCTGATGGTTGGCTCATCTTGCATCAGGGCATGAAAAGATTCAGGATGATGAAGGTAGTCGGCGGTCAGATAGGGCAAGCTCCTGGATCGAATCGTCGCAGGGCCCTTTTGGCCTATCTAGGCCCTTGCGAGTCCAAGGTCCTCCTATGATTGTTGATCAACGCCTCTGATCCGAGGTGGGGCGTTGATGTGAGTATGCTTGAGCAAGCCACAACGTACGGCGTTGCCCAGAGTGCAAGAATCGATCGGGCGATATAGTGAATGGTGTTGTTGCCGATTATGCCATCGTGAACTGGACGACGGGGCTGGACCAAAGGTCGAGGGATTGTGGGGATTCAAGTATTCCTTCGGGTCTTACGCTGTGCTGCTCAAGAAGAAAAGAATAAACGGTAAACGGGACCGGAAAGAGCGACAGCAGATCCAAGATGGGTTAGCTAGAATGCAGAAGCGTCATCCTTTACCTGCCCGAGCACAAGCGTGGTGTGCTAGGGGTAAGGTACCTCACGACCAGGGTGCTGGGTGCTGGGGTTCGATGAAGGCCACCATGGTTGGAGAGATGTCATGCAGGGCTACCTACCCTCATCCCAGTCCAGGACATCTTCGCGATACCATAGCTGGACTGTATCTCGGGTACGACACCGAAAAGGCAGAGAGACGGTCACGACGGCCGGTCTAGACGAATGGGAGCTGACCACTCGTTCGATCTACAGAGGGGCGAGAGCCAAGGAGAACAACCAAAAGCACGAAACAAATGCCTCCTGAACGGCAAAATGCAGTTAAGATGGGGGGAAAGGCTGTAGAGAAACGGTACCAGAGCAGTGCACAGGGGTTGAGAGGCTTCGGATTGGCTAGCGATGTCAAGCAAAAGTGGATAGTCCCATGTTGTGTGGAGTGTACGGAATATGAACTGTAATAAACGAACGAGAAGCAGGACGGTCTGCTGCAACATTTTTCGGTCCGTTCCCGAGGGCGAGGGGTTGGGAACAGTCTCTCCGAATAAGAACACTTTATCTCAGAAAGCCGCAGGAGATGATGATATCTCGACCACCAGCCTTCATGATGGCTTCTCGATTTCGAATTACCCATCAGAGAGTTCGGTTGGATTACCCATTATACGCTGATAAAGCGAAGATCGAGGACGAAGAAAGAATGAAAGCCAGGGACTGGGCGCGGGGTCAGGGTTGTGGTTCTGGTCAGGTTCAAGTCGTCCGGGTTGTGGCTCCCATCCAAACTTTCAACGTCCCTGTCGACGGACCGGGGTCCCAAGTTCCCCCAGTTCGATCCACTTCCGATGGCGACGTACCCTTGTCTGGGGCCCTGCAACCCCATCTTGGCAGAAGAAACGCAGCATCCTTTGCCGTTTTTGTTCAAGATCTCAGAGGTCGTCCTCTTCCGGGCGGACAGAAGAGGGGGAAAAGATCATGACGATGTTCCATGATGATGCAGCTATAGCTGCAATGCTTCCCAACTCGCATCGATATACTGGAACAGATTGAGAGCGACGGAGTGGTGGTTGCATATTATCAGTCGTGTGCCGGTAACACGGGAGCGGATGTTGTGTCCGGAAATTTTGTCCAAAACTCGTGTGAAGCTCACCCAAGAGTTGAAGTTGTGGCGGCTTTTTCTTCTGAAGTCGAGGCTGTTTGAAGCTGTGACGGCCGCGCAATATGGCTGTCTGCTGCTATTCGTTTGCCTGCACGTTTGCTTCATTTCCGACTCGTGGAAGGCGAGACATTGATGTTGTGAAACCTGAATCCGATATTTCTCTCGCTGACTCAAGCAGTGGTTTTCGAACGGTTCCGTTGATAACCACGGGCTGTAAGGTCCAAGTTGTGCACCTCTTGGGTGGATTTACACCAGAAAACTGCATAATTTGGATCCTACAGCCCGTGATAACGTCGTCGTATCTACCTAGAACTCGAATACGCAGAACGGTACCGGACTTGTCGGTCAGAGGTCAGCTAAACAAAAACATGTACGAGAACGTAATTGAAGACGTCAAAGCGTTAAAGGGCCAAGCCAGCAACCAAAATCCCCAAAATTCTGTTGTTGTTGATGAGAGGTTGGGGAAGAAAAGGGTCGAGAACACGTGGAACTGGTCCACAGCACACCGTTTCCTGTCTGTCTTCTTTTGTGTGGAGAGAACCCCAGTTAAACCCCTAACACGACGCTAAATGGCACCCAGAATGGGGGCTTCTCCGCTGCAACGTCCGTTCGCGCGCTACAAGGTTCGTGACCTCGCATCCAGGTTTTCACTTCTTCAACTACGGTTCCAACGGCTTGACTGCTGCACGCTCAGACTGGCTTCCAGACAATTTTCAGCCTTCGAATGCACATCGCCATCTCCAACAGCACGCTAGCGCGCGAAGCCATGCCGTGACAGGTAGCCATTAGTTCATTCTCCAAATCTGTAGTATGGCTGGCACAGCACAACATATTGTAGGATCAATATCTTCACCGGCATCAACAACAAAGTTGTTCGTACGAATACGCGGCAGAAGCTGTGATATCGGCCAATCCAGCATCCGAATTTCCAGTGCCGAAGATCAAAGCCCAGTGACACCCGTCAAACACTTTACTATTTTATCCGCTGTACGCGTCGAGAAGATGGCGGCTATCCGTGATCCCACGTGTTGATGTTCTCCGATCGGTCCGCATGTTGAATCGTTGTTTCAAGCCTCTCTGTTACACATGTCAGTGGCGCACCAAGGGCATCGACCACGAGTTCGTCAAACACGGCAGCGGCTTGCGAGGCGTTCAAGATGCCACGGCGAGTCATCTTGGTCTCGATCCTTCGGCGCCTTGACACAGCAGGCTCTCGTCACGCACGCGATCATTTCCCGTCGCCGTTTTACCCCAGGTTTATTGGCTTGTCTATGAGATGCCAAGGGTGCGCCGGTCCAGACGCGATATCAATGGAGGGGATTTAATCTCTGGGCAGCAAGACAACTCTCCAACTTTTTTGTCGTCTACTGTGCAGTTTAATCAACGGGTACCACCCATGAAGTCATATTGTGCCACCAGCCATTCAGCATTCACTGCTCCTGTCTTTGGTCGTTTGAGCATTTCCGGATCGCTCGGCCGGCAGAAAGATTGGCAAATCAACCAGACACTCCTTGCGAGCATGCTCCAAACGGCCTAGAGGTTTCGGTGTGTGTCTGTGCTGTGCTCGTCACTGACCCAGTCGATCCCATGAATACCGACCCGACGCCTGTTATCAAATGGGCGATGTCGGTCATCGCATAGCATCACAACAAGTTTACAAGACTGATGAGCCAAGAGAACCGTCTGTCTGAGAGCTTCCATGGGCTCTGGGCGTCGTCCAAACTCCTGCGCTCATGTGGCGAGTGTCTGTCTTGCAAAATACGGTAGCGATGTATTGCATAGGACTTGAGATCCTTACAACTCCTTTCCTCGCAACAGCCAAGCATCGTCGCGCAACAATCTCATCAAGCAAGCGAACTCTCCTCTCTCACCTCGATGACCATTACAATGCTTCGATATTGACAAACCTCGCAAGACCAGAACGTCGGAATCCGAGACCCCATTTCGTAGTAAGCAAACTGCTGCAAGCGAACGCATAGACTGCAACCTCGAAGATGCCAGCCCTATCGAAGCCGCTCGTCTCCAGCTCGACGGTTCTCGTTTATGAGAGACACCAATGACCTTGCCGTCCCCCTCATCCCACCTCCTGCTTCACGTAGTATACAAATGTGTAGTTCACAGGAACTGACCAGGCGACCAATCCGACGTCTTCGAATGAATCAGCATGTAAGCTAGAGTTCCTGTTTTCCTTTTATCGCACTACGCAAGCCACTTAAGGCCCTTCTACCTCCAGATCCAATCATGTTTCTCCCGCTGTCCCTCACAAGTCCACTTCAAAACCTCTAGGTCAGCTCAGGGGAACCCCTTTAGGATCCAAGCCTCGTAGTCCATCACTTACACCTTCCTCCTTCTCCAACATCCCCTTTCTTTTCTTCGGTATCCAGAATCCTCACCGGCAAAGGCTAAAACGGTGAACCAAAAAGCCAGCCCGCACCGTTCACCGTGCGGAAAAAAAGCAAAAAGACTGGTTCATCAGCACGCAAGCGGCAAGCCACACCCGGAGACCATACCCAGATTCAGCAACGCCAGCAGAAGCCAAGCGGCCGTGCGCTGAAGGTTTCTACGAAGTATACGTGGTGTAAAGCTCCTTGTTGTGCACTTGTTAGCGGGGGTTCCAGCTTTAAAATGCACAACCTTGGTCTTACACCACGTGTGTGATGGTTGCGAACCATATTCACCCTCAGCGGGGGTCTGTTCCTCGTCAAAACTTTCGGCGGGCGCCCGCAGCAAGAGCGCCACCGATGTCAAGCAAAACGGTCTTCTTACCCTCTCCCGGAAAGGCGTCTGTCGGTCTGATCTCTCTTAACCAGAGTGGCGCTCGGGCCGGTGATGAACGTTGTGGCTGCAGACAGTTGGGCATCTCACTTGCAGCTGACCAGGACCGCGAAAGGATTTTGGTTTCCTTGATCTTACATACATACTAGTAGTATTTCGTGCCTTCATTCACTGCACCATATGTATGCAGGTAGAAGAGCTTGCATTCAATTCCAGACTTTGACGGCGAAGTATGGTTTGCCGTACCTACGCTAGAGCAAAGTCCAGATCCTATCACCTTCTTGTGCCTGCATAAGGGATTGGGATTGGACAACGAGGTACGATGAGGGGAAACCGAGAAAAAGAATATCGGACTCGGACTTCCGCCCAGGCTTTTGGATCACAAAAACCCCCACTCACCGGCCCGGGTGCCCGGGGGCCGGTGAGCCGTCAGTCAGACTCAGTCAGTCTGCATGCTATGCGGCACGGCACCGGCAACAACTTCAAACTGCATCATTGTAGCTGCCTTATCCTCGGTCATCACTGGCTCTCACTTGAAATATTTCGTACTATGTCCCATGAGATGTCGCTCAGGAAGCAAATCTCAACTCAAGAGTTTAGTGTGTGCCATTCGTATCCAGGAATAACCAGTGCTGGGCCAAGGAACTTTGCCTCTTCCTCGTGTTCATATTCTGGTCCCTTATGCCTACCACCACCATCGCCACACTATCTTCACATCATCATAGCCACCTACACGGAAAGAAAAAAAAAACCCCCCCCCCAGCAACCAACACGCCACAAATAGCTAACAGGCATCCCATCCTCACATTCTTTCACTTCATCTTGTCTCAATGTATATCGTACATCCATGCATACATAGAAAAATAAATAACGAAATCCCCCTATCCCATCATGCTTCCTTTTCCCAACCCAATCCCTCGAAAATGCAGTTGTCCCGCTCACTCGCTCGCTTGCTTGCTTGATTCCCATACCGCATTTGTTTCCGTTATCCCAAAGCCCTCGAAAACAAACGAAACGAATGAATGAATGATAAGCAGGGCAATATCGGAAAAGAAAGAAAAACGCCGGTTGAGATGGCAACAATGGGGAATCAGAAAAGAAGAAAAGAAAAGTATCTCCTGCGACAAATAGTACAGAGATTGTGACGGATATCTCTCCCTTCTCTCCCATAAAATAAAAACCCAGATAGAAGTGTTGTGAAGTAGTGACCGAGAAAAGTATTGGCTTTTTGGGTATCGGGTAAGGTAAAATCAAATAAAACTGCTGAAGGCCCAATGGTCCGATTGTGTGCCAGGTAACGAGTCGGAGAAGTAAGAAAGGAAATAGCTCTGATCTGGGTTGAACAGCTCGGGAGGGATCGAAGTATAATATGTACAGAGTAATTGTTGGTAGAAGTCAAGTGCGGCAAAGTGCTGCTATGGTTTACTGCCGGGTCGCAAAGAAGTGACGGTGATCGTACTGGGTAACCCGTCGTGGGAGACAGCATTCAGGTGTCTTGAATCCCCAAACTATTCCTGGAGAACAGTATCCTGAGCCTTGGGAGACTCCTTCTTCTTGGAAGTCTCCTGCTTCTTCGGTGTCTCTCTGATGGCTTCGATGAGGTGGTATTCAAAGAAGGTTCCGAGCTTCATGCACTCCTTCATGATTTCAGGGTCCTCCCACCACCAGGAGTCGCCCCGGACACAGCCGCCCCAAACGTCCTGCCAGAGAATTCTTCCCATAGTGGTCTCAAGCTCGTCCTGGATTAGAAATCGCTTCTCTTCGGGATCATCCCGAGGGAAGAAATCGCAGGTCGCCCGAAACTTACCCTTCATCGTAGTGCTGCCCGTACCCCAGAGTTCGGCGACTTGCAGCCAAACTGGAATGTGCCGGCCCGGAGTGACGCACTTGAAGGTAGCCTCGAGGTTGAAGACAAGGTTTTGGTCCATCCAATGCGACATACGAGGACCCATCGAGCTGGGAACTGGCACTGGGTCGATCAAGGCGAGATGAAAGGTCCCGCCGGGTATTAGGCACCGCCGAATCTTAGTCAAAAGTGGTGGGATATCCTGGCTTCTGAACTGCGATGGCAGTGACAGAGAGTGCACCGCCGTGTAAACGTCTTCTCCGGCAATGAAGTTACGGCCAACGCGTTGCTGTAGGGTTCGAGTGTTTGGAAACACCAAGGTATCTACCGGGTCAGGGCTCGCGTGCCAGATGGTATCTCTGGGGTGGGCGGCAGCTAAGTACGCTGCAGTGGCTAAATCAACCAGGCAAGTTAGTGAAATTGTCTTGAAGAACCAGGAACCAGGACACTGTGTTTAGATACATACACTTGGAGTCAAACAAGGACAAGATGTTGGGTCCCTTGAGAGTTGGGCGGAGTCCATACTCTTTGCCAGCCGGGGGCCCCTCCGCCGTTGACCGGCAGGGCCGATACAATGTGAAAAGCAGCCACATCTTCTTCTCAGCTTCGCGAAGTTGGTGCTGGTTCGGACCAGCCACACTGCCGGCAACAGTGGTGAGGTGAAGAAGGCTTGTGGTGCATGTCGCCGTTTTCATTTCAGCGACGATCTTCCTGATTGCCATGCACTCGTCTGCCGCTTTTTTGTAATCATCCCTGGTGATGTCATGCAAAGACTTCATGTGCTTTCCAATCACAGCTTCGGCCACGAGGTCATGGGAGGAGATGTCGGGAGACTTCCACGAGGCTGGACTTTCACTTGGCACCTTTGGCAGACCGGGGGGTGACATGGCATCGAGAGTGTTCTTTCTCGCCAAGCGACTACTACAAGTCTTCTTGAGAAGCTGGTTTGGGGTGATAATAGCGGGCGGCAACAGGACCTCTCCGGCATTTGTTGTGTAGACTGCTTGGTGCTGTGGTCCAGGTGAGGGAACAAAACTGCGCGAAGAGTGAATAACTCGGAACCAATCGTCAACGAACTGGGATACTGACTGGTTATCAACCTGGGAGGACGGTTGAGAAATACCGGGGCTGTTGAGAGCTTTCGGGCCGGTGAGATCAGTCGCAATGGTTGTCTCTACAGTCGCGACTGCAACTTGTGAAATCTCATCGTTGAGGTCCTTGGAGGTTCTCTCAATTGTTTTGGCACCGCAGGAGGGGCTTCTCAATGGTTGCAGGATATTCGTGGGCGAATAGTTGTTGTCAGTGCTTGGCTCTTCACTTGAAAAGGTGAGTGATGGAATGGTAATGTTTGTCGACTTGGACAGCATGGACATTTTGGACTCTGTAACACGTTTTAGCGCACTTGAAATGCAGGCATATTGATGCTGTGCTCATGTTGCGCATACCTTTTGATGTGCGGTCATTGCCGTCTCCGCAGAGCCGAAGAATATCCTCTGTAAGTTCCTTGTTCTGGGGTGACTGCATGCTCAGTATCGACTGCTCGGAGATTGATGGTCGTCCTTGTTCGGGGGTTGCTGTATAAGCCGTGGAAGATAGCGTAGACGTGCGCTTCTGGCTCTTGTCATCTGGTGTGCTGTCGGCTACTGTGGCAAACGAAGGACGCCTCTTGCTCTTTGAACTGAGACTGTTTCTCTTGAAACCGATACTCTCGAAGAACCCCATTGAGATGGATTTGGTTTCCGTAGAGGATGACTGACTTGAGATTGATTCGTGTGTGCTGTTCCGGGTATCGTCCTTCTTGGAAGGTTTTTGATCCTTTTTGCGAGCCAGTCTGTCGCCCACCCGCTCTGCACCAGCATCGGACCAGTCCACGTCAAACATCGTGGGAGCAGTCCAGGCCGACGGCCCAAGTGTTTATGATGAAGATAGTTCCGGAAGAAGAACCTAAACAGTAGGGTCAAATCGGTATGATCAAGGCGAGATCGATGGTTTTGAGCCTCTGCCGTTGTCAAAGGTTGCGGGTGCTGAACTCTCCTCGAGGTTGTTTTGGTTTTCGTTTGGAAGCGCGTATTTTCGAAAATCAGAAGAATGGACTTGATTTCCAGCCAAAAATCAAGACAGAGTAGTCTGATTAAGATCAGTCGCGGGGTATAGAACGTACGTAACGCGTAAATCACGCGTGCTGGTTGACTGATTCTTCCGTGTGCTCCTTCCTTCACCTTCAAGATGGAATGAGTGATTAGGGCTGCTCGGGAGTTTGAGAGCGGCCAAAAGTTCAGATGAACAGCGCAATCACAGAAACCGCAAGAAAACCCGCCAAATCACCCAAATGAGGGGTAAGTGAAGTGAATGGGGATTCCTGCCAGGATTGCTAATTATTTTTGTGTTCTTCTACCTATGTCTTGCCACACGTTATCTGTTCGAGTATCCCCAGAGTGTGTGAGGTGTGGAAGAGAGGTCTGGTGCAGTGCAATGAATGGAAGACCCGAGACACTTTCTAGCTCGTTGGGCATTACCTATGACACACAAACCCAACAAGGCAAAGACTGAGCAACCATTCACTGCTTGATAGTAGGGAATGATACCTATCTTGGTGTGTGTTTCCTCATCTCGGCCCTGACGTGCTCTCCGCTGGATTCAAGTTCCGTTCCATCGCACCCCCGGGCATCACCCAGAAAGGAGCAGACGGGAGCACTTCCATACCTACCTATACCCACCTGCTTGATGCCCAAAGTGCCCAGCAATCAGATTTGTGTGTCAGATTAGTCAACTGGAAGCCGGTCACGCCCTGAAGTAGGATGACAGCTTCGAAAAGGTCCCTGTGCACCCTGAAAAACTTCGTGAGCTGTCTCGGCCGTTAGACTGCAGCTGAGCGCTTGACCCTCCACGCCTTTTTCTGTCCTTCAACCGGGCATTCCCCTGCTCTCCCCCAAGCTCTTGACCAAACAAATTGGAACATATCGCAAAGCGGCGTTTGGGGCTGATCTTTTGGGAGCCACAGAGCATCTATTTAGCTCAGACCGTCTCGCACCTGCATGGCCTTCCACGATCGCAGCCCAAAGGACTGATCTGCCAAAGAGCTGAAACCCGATATCGCCATGATGTTCTTCCACCAACACCGACTTGGGTTCTTAGCTAAGATACTTTACCTATCGGCCAGCCGCACTTCATTAACAATTTGCCAAGTAGGACCACAATGATTTGATAGGAGTCACAAAGGATGTGGTGATACACCCTGCTGTCCGCCGGTGGGACACCGAGCCCGGAGAGAGGTGACATGCAATCAGTACAGAATTGCTCGCATCGACCTTCTTCCCGTCCCCCTGAATACCCATGTCGCTGCCGGATTCCGGTCGAATCTTCCCGGATAGAGATTGAGGTCGTTGATTTTGGTGGCGACGATAGCATTCTTTCCCCAGCTTCACCAGTATTCGGTAGATTTAGGGCCAAGAGATGCTCGGTCGTTCCGGCTTCGAATCACTCTCGGACTTGACTGGTGTGATGTCCCACACGGAAAAGAAAGACGGCTCACAATTTTGAAGACGGGAGGGAGAGTGACAGGTTAATATGGGAATGATTTGTTTGCCAGTTCTCTTGTTGTACTTCTACGGGTTGCCTCGCTACCTACTGCTCGGTCAGTTGACATATGTCGAGGCCAATATAGGTGATGGGCAGCAGCTCGAGATGAACGGTGGGGCGACTTTCGCCGTAGTTTGACGTCAAAAGAAAGTGCAGGCCAGTGCGGACTGCAGAGAAGGGTTTGTCAGGTGCCAAGCAAGCCATCATCACCGTGAGTGAATCTGGGGCTCCGCCAAGGATCGCTTCGTTGCGTCAAAGGGGATCTGGGATTATGCTGGCTCCTCGCGGTCTCCTTCGTCCCTCACAGTAAAAGACGACGACGATGATGATGACCTCAAATGATATTTTCAAATTCAGAAAAGAAATTTCTCCATCACACGTGTGAGGGACCAATGCAGGCTGCCGATTACCGGGAAGGTTCAGTTGTGATTGCGGAACATTTTCAACTCTCCTTTTCCTCTAGCACAGACGGTAAATGCGGCAAAGGCAAGACAAGAAGAGAAGAGGTTGATTGACTTGGGGAAGACTTTCTTCCCCTTGAAGAGGTGATGTCTCACACTATCACCGCGATGTGAGTGACAAGGCTCACACACTTGTCTCAGACGATTCCCCAGGCGGGCCGTTTCCATGCGCTCTCTCGCGGGTTCTGTGGGCTGCATGTCTTGGGCTAGATCGACTCCGGTTGTCACACCGTTGTGGGAATATGGGGCTCTCGAGACACGCCGCAGCATCTGGATTGGTGAAAAGCAGGAGTATGCAAGATGATCAGAGCAGATTCTGAAAGGGCCGGACTTGGGAACACTGCAGCGGCTGCTTCTAGTGCTCCTCATATGTGTAGGCATGTAGGTAGGTAAGCGACCATGCGGCCGGCCCCTATCCTATATCTCGCAGAGGAAACAAGGGCCAGGGGGAATTTGGCAGGCGAGCCATTGACTGACGCACCAATCATATCGCGCAAACGCGGTGGTTCCCAGGTTTCGAGTACAGATGGATACACCCATTACCGAATTACGGCAGTATGGTGCATGTCGTATGGACCGAGATCTGGAACCTCCGGTCTTCTTGTCCTCTCAGAGTTCCTGATCCCGGTTCACAAGCACGATATAAGTACCACCTGCCCACATAAGACAAGCCTTTTCTTCTCGGTGTTGGTTCTCTGGCTTTCATTGGCAAGTTCATGTCAAGTCAGCAAGAACAAAAGGGGTGATATACGTCGTCTGGCCTGCGTCTCTGCATCAACAGGAGCTGGAAATCTTTCCACAAGAAAAGGGTGGTGAAGCTATAGGCCTGCTACCCACAGCTCGCTGCTACTCATGAGACATTTCTTGGGCTTCCAGTACACTCTTTTCCGGGGTGGAGTTCCTTGAGGTGGCCAACTTCCTTGGTGAGAGTCTACGTACGGCCTCCAAGACGATGAACAGGTTGCTCTGATTCTACACTGGCCACTAGGTGGAAGTGAGAGTGCGTGTGCTGGGGAAAAAGATCCAACCTGGATGCCTTAATTCCGTGATTGGATAAGAGGAATGGACTGAAATGGCCGTAATCACTTGGTGCTCTTTCCATCCTGCTCTTCCCCCAAGAGCTCAGATGAAAATGGCATATCACGTGCAGTACTTCCAATGGCCACCAGTTCAAACTCCAACCGCTCTTTCCTAGGTATTTATTTAATGAATTCACTTCAGTTTGGCTGCTAAAGATCCCACTGATTGGCAGGCTGTTCTACGCGACTGCTGGGGGGTACTACCTGAATTTTGGCTGGTCGCACATAAATTTATCTTTCCTTCCTTCCTCAACACCACATCACAACGGTTCGACATCGCGAGAGCCCCTCCTCGAGTATCAGCCTGAATTTCGCAAAACCCGCTCAAGGCGGTGATTACGCAGTTATGGCGTTTGGAATGTAAGTCCACCGTTGTCTTTTTTTCTCGCATTACATATTTCCCATATCCCCAAGTCTCCCACCTTTCCCCCTGTTTCGCATTATATATTCTGCCCCATCCCGAACCGCCCCATCACGCTAGAAAAGGACATTTTCCGTCTCTCGGATACCTGCATTGTTTCCAGTACACTGCTCTGGACCGGGGGCGAGCGGAAAGAAGGGGGAATACCGACTCAAATACCACATTTACAACTCCTCGTATCCCGGCTGTTTTCCCTTCAGGGGGAGCGGGAATATTCCAGTACAACCCGAGAGAGAACACGGTTCCCTACCTGTCAGGATTCACAGTCGCGCCTTGCTCTGTCGTTGGACAGGGCAAGGGTTCGGTGCGGACAGCCAGGGAAGCGGGGTGGAATCAGTCTCTCTTCCCCTTCATTTCCCCCTCCTTCATCCCACTCTCATTTTACAAAGTCCCTACTTGAAAAACAATGACTGACTCTATTCGGAACCAAAGGGAGGAGATAGAAATGGAGTCGGTCCGCGGTGAAGGGGATCGCATCCCACCCGGCTCGGTGCAGCGCCCTGGGCCTTTCAAGCGCTTCTGGAACGCCGTGCGCGCTTTCATCAAGCCCATTGATGATCGGATCAATGGATCCCTGATCGGACGGTTTTTCCGCCTGAAGGGCAGCGGCGTAAGTAACGCCCTCTTATGAAGTTGAGTCCGACCTGATGTGGTAGCTAATGGCGATCAACCCAATAGCCAAATGCGATCCCAGACGCAAACTTTTCGACAGAGTTACGCGCTGGATTGACAACGTTTGCCACGATGGCATACATCATTGCAGTCAATGTAAGCATGTCTATCTCGGAGCCGTACCATGTGACAGCCAGCTGATCTTGAGAAAAGTCGTCGATTTTGGCGGATACCGGGTTCGACTGCTACTGCGAAAAGCCCCTGGATCTCCAGGGCAACTGTCAGAACAAGGACGAGTGGACAATCTGCTATGACGGTACGTCTCGACATGGCGCAGACTTATGGAAGAGTCCGATACTAATAGCCGTATAGAAGTCAAGATGGACTTGATTACCGCGACCGCGGCCGTCGCCGCCTTTTCTAGCTTTCTTTTTGGTCTGGCTACCAACTTGCCTGTCTGTCTTGCGTAAGTTTCCAAGTCGCTGCAGTATATGTATACAAGAAACTGACCTGTTGTCACAGTCCTGGCATGGGTTTGAATGCCTATTTCACCTACCAAGTTGTTGGCGCAAAGGGTTCGGGATCTATCAGCTACCGTCTCGCTTTGACTGCTGTCTTCATCGAGGGTTTCATTTTCTTGTTTCTTGCTCTGACCGGAATGCGCCACTGGCTTGTCAAAATCATACCCGGCACTATCAAGACTGCAAGTGGTGTCGGTATCGGTCTTTTCCTTACTCTAATCGGCATGTCCTACGCATCGGGCATCGGCATCATTACAGGCGCTATTAGCACACCCCTCGCCATTGGAGGCTGTCCAGCAGAGTATCTTTCAGCTACGGGGGAGTGTGATCGGGGTATCATGACTAGTCCGAAGGTACGTGCCTATTTCTTGCCTTTACGAGATCTTGTATTGACATTTTTGTGGTAGATGTGGATAGGAATAGCCCTTGGTGGGCTTCTCACTGTTTTCCTCATGGCTTTCCGTGTCCGAGCCGCTATCGTCATTGGCATCGCTCTCGTTTCTATTCTGTCCTGGCCGTAAGTTACGCTACGTCATGGTCGAGGATACAAGACTTTCTAACCGAGAACTTTAGGCGAAACACGTCAGTAACTTATTTCCCTGATACGCCTGATGGAAACCGCCGGTTCGACTTTTTCAAGCAGATTGTCAGCTTCCACCCGATCAAGCACACTCTATTTCAACAAGAGTGGGACTTGAGTGGAGAGACAGGCAGCCGCTTTATCATTGCACTGATCACCTTTCTCTACGTCGACATTATCGACTGCACGGCGACAATGTACTCTATGGCTCGGTTCTGCAGTCGTGTTCGAGGTAACGAGAAAGATTTCCCTCGGTCGACACTGGCTTTTAGTGTCGATGCTATCTGCGTCTCGCTTGGCTCACTCGTTGGTTGTTCACCGGTAACGACTTTCATCGAGAGTGGTGCAGGTATTGCAGAAGGAGGAAGAACAGGTCTCACCGCTATTGTCGCCGGATTCTGTTTCTTCATTTCCATTTTCTTTGCGCCAATCTTTGCATCTATTCCACCGTGGGCAACGGGTAGCACCCTGATGCTGGTATGTCGAACCCTGATCGCTGTCTCTTTTTCTGCTCTGGCTAACATAGGCCGTTGTAGGTGGGCTGTCTGATGATCCGACAAGTCAGCAAGATCAACTGGGCGTATATTGGTGATGCTGTTCCATCTTTCATCACGTTGGCCTTTATTCCATTCACATACAGTGTCGCTTATGGTCTGATTGCGTAAGTAAACTACACCCTCACTTCTGTCATTGTCCCAGGGCTAACTAGAGCGCAGTGGCATATTTTCTTATGTCGGCATCAACCTCTGTATTTGGGTTGTCATCAAACTGTCCGGTGATACAGTCGTACCTAAGAACTACGAGCTGAAGGAGTACTGGACCTGGAAGCCCCCCGGAGAGAAGCCTTGGATATACCGCATGGTGGTCAGGTTCATCTTCTGGCTGAAAAGGCTCAAGAACAACCGCAACTCGACGTTTCAGCTTGCGTCTGCTTCAGGCGATGAAAATAGCAGCACCGGTCACGCGAGGTCTCCCAACCCATCGCCGGCAGTTATGGACGAGGGTAAAAGCTCCATGCGGCTTTCTGTTCCCCAGTCCAGCTACCAGTACCGGCCATAAGCGTTTTCGAAGATCCATGTTTCCAGTAAGCGACCTGGGTACGATAAGTTTTGGTGCTCTCCAACAGATCCTCAGATTTCTGGGCATTGGTAGTGCGCAGAGCCATCATCGCCTGAAGGTCAGGGTTGGAATTACGCAGAAGCCGGGTATATGAGGTTTCGCAGGATACATAGGGAGTTACTGTTTCGCTTCTTACTGTTTGATACAAGCTTTCTTGTTTCTTTGTCTATATTTTCTTTTATTTTTCACTGTATCATGTTGTGTTGTATCGTTAAGCTGCTCCAAGAGAGTCGGCAAAAAGCACCACTGGCCGACTTGCCGGTCAAGGCCCAAGGGCATACATCTGCTTCGCATGTTGATCTAGCTTTTGGATACATATTTCGTGATGAATCGAGTTTGAAAGTGTCAGATGATTGCCATTCCCTTCTTTTAAGTTGGAGTTAGATGGCCATGTCTTTAGGCGGCGACACTCTCCATCAACTGAGTGCATCCTCTCCCGCAATTGAGCTTGTTTGTTCCTGTTCAGGGGCTAAAAAGATCAGTTGCTCCAGTGACATGGTGGTGGCGGGCGCAATTGGCAGCCAGCTGTCAACCAGCTTCCACAAGCTTCTCCCAGTCCCAACTTGCATCATCTCCTTATCTTATCGGCCACCTATCTAGCATGCATACAACAAGAAGCAAGTATTCTGTCGCATTTGCTTCTTCGTGAACAGCACCATCGAAGGGGATTTTTTTTGAGTGAAACGATTACTAGATCCAAACGATCCCGGGACAGAATCAGTAGAAAAGTTTCGCAGCTCCTACAAAGTTGCGGAAAAACCACCCCACCATACGATATACCTGCGACGCGAATCCGACGGAAGCCTGCTTGCTGCTTGCTTGAGTGGACGGGACCAGCGCAGTCGAAACTCGAGCTCAGTATTGCTGACACAACTTCGATCCTTCTTTCACAACAACCTCTTCGCTTTCGGAATAGTACGAATCTGAAAATTCTGCCAAAATGAGTGGCGGCTGGAATACCAGTAAGTTTTCCGCCTTTTCCTTGCAGCTCGTAACTCTCATGAGCTCTCAAGCTTCACTACTCTAAGAGCAATAGACAAACAAGCTGACCACCAAACCCTCACAGTCGAGTCCGATGCGGTATGCTTCCCTCCCCCCTGTTCCCTCCCCCCTTGTAGCTCTCCTCTGACAGTTTGCAAATAAACAGGGCGTATTCACCTACCTCCTCGACAACCTAGGCGTGCAAAACGTGCAATTCGAAGAACTCCTCTCCCTCGACCCTTCCGCGCTCGCCGAGCTGTACCCCATCTATGGCGTGATTTTCCTGTTTAAATACCCAACCGACGTACCCTACCGTTCCTCCACCGGTAAACCCCTCGACGGTGAATTCGATTATGGAGTAGCCGAATCGGACCTGTTTTTTGCAACCCAGACGATCCCCAATGCGTGCGGGACACAAGCCCTGCTCTCTGTCCTCTTGAACAAGACTTCCGACTTGGAAATCGGCCCTGTCCTCCGCGACTTTCGTGACTTCGCCATTGCCCTCCCGGCCGAGATCAGGGGGGAGGTGCTAAGCAACAGCGATGTTATTAGGGACGTGCACAACTCTTTTTCAAAGTCTTCACCATTTGTTGATGAAACGCAAAGGAACCCCGATGCAGAGGCGGAGGATGCGTTTCACTTTATTGCGTACACTACGTACGGGGGGAAACTGTATGAGCTGGATGGCTTGCAACCGGCGCCGATTAGCCATGGACCGTGTGAGAGCGACCAGGAGTTCCCGGAGAAGGTGATGGAGGTTATTCAGCGGAGAATCGCACGGTACGAAGCTGCCGAGATAAGGTTTAATCTCCTGGCTATGGTTCGCGATCTAAGAATCAGAGCAAGGGAGCTAGGGGATGAAGAGTTGTTGGAGCGGGAAGAGAGGAAACGGAAGGAGTGGCAGTTTGAGAATGCGCTGAGAAAACATAACTTTGTGGGGTTCGCAGGGGAGGTGATGAAGGGCGTGGTTGAGCAAAAGTTGAAGGAGGGGGATGGGGCGTATGAGAAGTGGGTTGAGCAGGGGAAGGAGAAGATGAGGCGACGGGTGGAGGAGAGGAAGAAGGTGGGTGGTGGAGGGGGGGATGTTGAGATGGAGGGTTAGATGGTCTACTATGGGACTTTATGAATGTGATGATTATCAGGAGGCTTGTCTGTTCAGCATGGTTCTACGGGTCGTCGGAGTTCGAGAACTCGAACAATAAAAGAATTATGGGTTGATGCTGATGAATGGTTCATATGAGAGTATGCTGAAATATGAGTATCTGGGCTGTGTCGAGGTCCAGACAAGTGTGACCTGAAGAGCCTCACTCGAAGGAGTAATGTGTGTCAAGGCAGACATCCCACCAGTGACGTGTATGACGCTTAAACACAGTACTCGGGTATACCATGATGCATAGAAGTGCGTCAGATCGGTGATCATCCGCAGCGCTTCACTCGTATGTAGCGTATCACATGGCAAAGAAACTCGGGAACAATTTAAAGTCCAAGGACGAGACGGGGTGGTTATCTTCAACTATTAGAGGGCATTGATGAGAGGGGGGAGCCGGCCACTCGAGTCAAAGCAAAGTGATATTCGCGGTTTGCGCCCCTTTATAACCCATTCCAGACATCTCATGGTACGTTTCTCTTTTCTCAATGATTCTTTATTGAGTAAATTTCGTGACCGACTCCGTTTTTTCCTCTCTGGAATTCCGTAGCCGCCTTGACCCGAAAAAATGCCATGCTCGCGTACAACCGTTCCGTCCGAAGAAAGTCAAGCCCCAGTCAAAAAGATTCCCCCCGTCCCAAACTCAAAACCAGCAGCCAATCTCATCACCCCTAACATTTAAGCAGAGGTGATAGCCTGGCGAACGCGGGCACCGCGCTGTCTTGAGGTAAGGTGCTCCTCACGAACAACGGCCTCGGACTTGGCGATAGTCTCCTCAGCCTCGGTGAGGATGAGCTCGATGTGGCAGGGGTTGGACATGTAGGGGTTGATCTGGAAGTGTTTGTTAGCTTTTTTGTCTTTTTACTCTATCCTCCCCGTCGTGGGGTTTCAGCAGATTCGGAATGAAAAACGTACGCGACCGTGGGCGCGGTATGTGCGGCGGCGCTGCTTGGGGGCCTGGTTGACCTGGATGTGCTTTACGACCAGGTTGCCAGTGTCGAGACCCTTGGCATCGGCGTTGGACTCAGCGTTCTTGAGGAGACCGAGGAGGAACTCGGCGGACTTGGCGGGCCAGCGGGCGCGGGAAACACCGAACTGCTTGCCTATATTCCCATCACAAGTCAGCAAAACGGTATATCCAGAGATGCTGCTACTTTCGATTTCCTCCGCTTTTGTGTTCTCGAGAACGCTGGCAAACACTTGGTGATCGCTTCAGGTTCTCTCGTTCCCGTGTTTCCAATCCCCAAATAGTTCCCAGCGTTCTCGGTTGAAACAAAATCGGAGTCCTCTCGTGTAGTCGTCGGTATATCTCAAAAGTTCGTACCCTGGGCGGTGCGGCCGATGGAGCCAGCATAACGTCTGAAGGGAACGGCCTCCTTCTTGTTGATGACGTTCTCGAGGAAGGTCTGGGCGCGCTGGAGCTTCCAGCCGTTGATGGCCTGAGCAGTCTCCCGGGTGTTCTTGAAGGAAACACGCAGGTAAGACCCGCGGGAGCGAGCCGACTTTGCGGGCGCAATCTCAGTGGCAGCGTACCGAACCTATATGACCGAAGAAGAAACTCATGGTCAGTCATTTGATCTTTTCCCCGGGATAGCTTCAGCAATATCCTATCCTCCCCCTGCCCCTCGTTTCAATCGTCGTTTTTGAGTTCCCGCAATCGCTCCCATCTCGCAACTTTTTTCCACCAGGTGATTGTGATAAGATTTCGAGTGACAATAATTTCCGCCCCAGGGAATTCAAAAACGACGACGGTGAAAATCGAATTGGGCTCTGTTTTCGGAAAGGGTCGCTACTCACCATCTTGACTGCTTGTCGATGAGAGGCGGGAATCGACCGATTTGGAGTTTGTTTCCTTGGAATGATGGTTCCCGTAATTTTGGCGCCAAAATCTCAAATTCGCGATTAGGGCTCGGTGGACGGTGATTGATTGGCTTGTGCGGGCGAACTTTTTGGCCTCAGGCTGCTACAGTTTCCAGCGGCTGCCAATGAGAGAGGCAAAAGGGTGAGACGATAAGATCGCTAACAGATTAGCAGTGATTTTGGCCGTGCATTGCGCTGCAGAGCGCTAAGACCCGCAACAATCAGTAGGTTACAGCCAGCCCAGCCACTCAAAAGCGTCGGAGAAATCCACTACCGAGGGGACCAAAAACTTATCGCTTGGCTCCACTCGTTTTTTTCTGGGGGTGTTCAGGAAATTTTGCATCCAGCTCCATCAAGCTCTTCGAGCATCTCGACCAAGGCCGCGAATCAAGCACGAACGAACCCATTGTGCCTCCAGACTCGACTTTTGCGCACAACATCTGATCCGGCGTCGGCAGATATACTTACCACGATTCTCGATCTACGATTAATTTATCACACAACTCCGTAACAATGGGCTTCGAGCGCGGTGGAAGAGGTGGTGGTCGCGGCGGTGGCCGTGGTGGTTTTGGTGATCGCGGTGGTCGCGGCGGCTCCCGCGGCGGCTTCGGCGGTGATCGCGGTGGCCGTGGTGGTGGTAAGTTTCTTCTTGATATTTTACATCCGGAGATGCTGGTCGCAATGAGATTTTCTCGATCAATTCAAGTTTGCGACCATGTTGCGACAATCGATTTGATGGACTTTGGTCGTATCTGGAGGGGGGGTACAGTCCCAACACCAGTTACTTCGTCCTGTTCAACACAAGTCGATCACAATCGCTTTGCTAGACGGAGGATCTACTATTCTATGAAGTGTACGCTTTACTAACTTCCAATCTGCAGGCCGTGGTGGTTTCGGTGATCGTGGCGGTCGCGGTGGCGGCCGTGGTGGTGGCCGCGGTGGCCCTGCCCGTGGTGGTCGTGGGTATGTTCTGCCATTCACTCTCGTTGCAACTGTTTCTCTCAATGCTGACATTTTCGATTAGTGGCCGCGGCGGTGGTCGTGGTGGTGCTGCTGGTGGTGCTGGCGGCAAGAAGGTTATCGTCGAGCCCCATCGTCACAAGGGCGTCTTCGTCGCCCGCGGTGGCAAGGAGGATCTTCTCGCTACTGTCAACCTTGTCCCCGGCGAGTCTGTGTACGGCGAGAAAAGAATCTCTGTCGAGAACTCCAACAAGGGCGAGGATGGAACTGCCACCAAGACAGAGTACCGTGTAAGTTTTTTTGGGAGAACAGGCTTGGCGGATACCGAAAGCTAACATAACTCTGCTCAGATCTGGAACCCTTTCCGCTCTAAGATTGCCGCCGGTATCCTCGGAGGTCTCGAGACCATCTATATGAAGCCTGGTTCGAAGGTCCTCTATCTGGGTGCCGCCTCAGGTACATCAGTATCCCACGTCGCCGATATCGTTGGTCCTACCGGTGCCGTCTACGCCGTTGAGTTCTCCCACCGTTCCGGCAGAGATCTTATCAACATGGCCACCCGTCGCACAAACGTCATCCCCATCGTTGAGGATGCCCGTAAGCCCATGGCTTACCGCATGCTCGTCCCCATGGTCGATGTCATCTTCGCCGATGTTGCCCAGCCCGATCAGGCCCGTATCGTAGCGTTGAACGCCAAGACCTTCCTGCGCCAGGGTGGTGGCTGCTTGGTGTCCGTCAAGGCCAGCTGCATTGACTCTACTGCGCCGCCTGAGCAGGTTTTCGCCAGTGAAGTACAGAAGCTCCGTGAGGAGAAGTTCGTTCCCAAGGAGCAGCTTACTCTGGGTGAGTTACAGTCTTTCTTCTCTGAACTTGTGTCGAATTAATGCTAACAATTGCTTCAGAACCTTATGAGCGTGATCACGCCATGGTATCGTGCGTGTACATGCAAAAGGAGTTCCAGGAATGAGTTAAAAGTCCGTAAGGGGGGATAGTTTCTTACCCTGTTCGGGGTGTTCTTCACATTTATTGGTGTTTACCTGGATGGTTGGCTTTTGCAAGTCTGGGAGGCGCACGGCGTTTTTGGGATTGTTTGGTCTATTTTGTGGCAGATGTGAATAAAATAACAAGCGGATGGAGTCGACATCAAGCGTCAGCCCGGCCGCTGGTGATACTCCCTGACACAGGCGCCCGGAAACTTATCATCGATGAACGTTGCACGACTGCAGATCTCAGATGGCCGGATGACCTTCACCGCGCCGCGGCGCCAAGGGGTTGAGCATTTACTTGGGACAACAAGCAAGATTGTGCTGTGGGAGAATTCAGCGTTGTATGATCATAGACCTTTACGGTCAGATAGAGATACCTGATGTTATTACAGTATATCTTTGATGCTAATGTTATCCCTTCTTTCTTGGATCAGGTGGTCGCTTCTGACCGAAAGTCCTTCACATGTGATATCCCAGAAGCCCAATGCAGGAGTGGTGTCCGTTGAGCGTCATGAGATCTTGCCATACTGGTCTCAAACTCGGGTCCTCTCAAGGTATCTGTTCTCTTTGGCCTCGGGGACTTAGATCAGTTTCTCCCGTGCTCGGTGGACTTTCTAATATCACGAAAGTGAGAACATAGTCTGATGTCTTGCATTTGTTGTCATAGGGACTCCTGGTTCATTGAAAGTCGGTCTACATCCAGATACTCCGGATGTCCTCAAGGGGCGTGTAGGACCTCTTCGCAGCCGGCCGGCCACCTTCGAGATATATGGATGGATATGCGGACCATTGTTCACTAGTAGTGAAGCATCAAATGATACTCTGTTCCAACCCTTAATGGTGTCTGAGGATGGATTAGGTGTGGAACTCTAACTCCTTTCTTACAGCTGTTTCGTGATATATACAGTACTCGTGGTTCCATGATGCCGGAGAGGTATGTCAATTTGTAGCAATGTCCTTTGATATCCAGCACTCCATTGACAGTATGTTCAACTCAAGCTCTATCCCCTCTGGAATAGAACTGCCTTGATGAAGTACTTGACTAAGAGGAAAGAGGGAGAGAGCGTGATCCCAAAGAGTTAGTGAAGTGTGTCTTCCTTCTTCTGGATCTTCCTCCATCCGAAGATATATATGCCAGTTATTGTGTTTCTGGGTTTTCTGTCTATCACATTCATCATCACAGGATGGTGAACCCCCTGCCTCTGTCCCACGGTGGCAAAATGTGGATCATAGATCTTACGACCACAGGTAATCTCGAAGATATCTTGCCTCAAAGTAAGTACTCGTCGTAGTGATGCTCCCCACAGCGGCATGAAACTGCTTGCAACGGATTCTACATAGCGCTTGAGTTCTCAAGGGCAAAGTGGCTACCTACTTCAGAGCCCGGTCTAGGTAAGATGACTCTTATCAACCGAGATGCATGAACACTGGTTCCTCTTGCGGATTCATGTCCATCTGAAGGCAACACATATTGAGGTACCACATCACCAACGCCTCGGAACATGACTTCCATCTGTCGAAGATAGCACATTTTGAAACGCTATATCTGTGCTTAGAACATCACACATCGACCTACCATCAGTTTTCTATCCTCGCCATCATATTTGAAATACTCAAACCGAACTGCTGGTCACCACCGTCAGATATTAGAGCCGCTGTCTTAGACTCTGGGTTCATCTATCCATCTCTTCATTATCCACGCACTTGGTCAAGAGCTAAGAATCGAACCACCCTTCAAGACAGCTGCGAAACTCTATTCTGTCAAACTTGGCAATAGATTGTAACAATCCTCTCTTCACGGTTTGCTAACCTAGCTTGGCGGTGGTCAGTATGGGCAGAGCAGCCAGAGGGAGCTTCGAGAACCATTTTCTGCTACCTACTAGACCACACCCAGTAACCTAATTCTTCGTCTGGAGAGCAACAACAGTCTGAAAGTCTTCGACTGCCCCAAAATATGCCCCAGACCATAATACCATTGTCCCCAACTTCCACTCACAGAATCAAATCATTCCCAGAATTATCACAGGCAGCGGGCACATGTCTCAACCCAGCTTCCATCTTCATCTGCAAAGTCCAAGCGGGAAATCTTTCCGCAAGTCAACTATAGATAGCCTCAGAAGGAATTCCAAAGCACATTGGTCTGGCAAGTATGCAGGTACATACATCTCGACATTCGTGTCCACCATGTGTACCTCAGTACGTGCAGCCATGCTCCTGTCTCTCGCTTTCTGTCTTAAACACACCAGCCTCTCCGAGTCCCTGCGTTGAGTTCCCATCCCCACACCACGGAGACGGTAAAACACCGCAAAGCAAGGGATGGATGAGACCAAAAAACAGCACATGGAGAAGAAGCTCGCAATAGGGGTTCTGTCTCGATGGCACGGGTTTCTCCTCCTCCCTGAGTCTCCCCACTCACTGAGAAAGTCCCTTGAATTGTCTCAGCAGCACGATATCCGGGTCTTTCCAGCCTGCTGCAGAAGATCTACGGACCCCTATTTTCGGGGTTCCAATCCAGAGAATGGCTAACGTCAGGAAGCAAACCACAGATGTGTCTCAATAGCACGGGTTTCTCCTGTCTCCCACACGCAGACGGTTAAGTCCCTCGAACTGTCTCAAGAACACGATATTCGGGGTTCTCCCCCGTCTCTCCAGCCTATGGCATCAGATCTACGAACCCCATCTCGAAGTTTAGATGTACCATTTGATGTAAATCCCCTTTTTGGTATTCACAGTCCAGAAAAAGACGGACGGACACTACGAAAACAGACTGCAGTGATGTGAAGTCCCAAACAATACCACTCTAGTAAAACAAACATACAACCCCTGCCCCTTTTCTGTGCAGTGCCTAATCCAGCCCCTCGTCTTTTGCGCTTCCACCTACGGAAGTAGCCAGATACAGGTAGCCAACCAGCAAGTCAACCGCCGTTCTGTTCTGTACCGTACCACCAGATACCCAACCGGGCGTCTAACCGTGCAGCAGAAGCGCGTACCTTTCACCCGTACCTCTCAAACCGTAGCTTGCTTCCCCTGCGTCAAGCCCTCTTGTCAAAAAAAAAAAAACACCCAGAGATCTAAACAAATCAAGTCCTCCTCCTTCACAAATCGTTTTCCTTCTGCCGAGTATCCGTCCTAAGTTGTCAGAACGGTCAGAAATGGAAAGCCACCCCCTTTCCCCTTTCCCCTATCCCGCGCTAATCAGCAGTATCGTACGAGAACAGCCCGTCTTGTCCGTAAGGCTACATGACTGCCACTGCTGGCGTCCGGCGCTAGGACCTTTCCTGCCCTTTCTTGCAGTATGTACTTGCTAACCCGATCTTGGCTTTGCCCGTAAAGGAAATACGGTGAGCTTTACACTTCCAGAATTGGCCTTGAGATTCTATGACTTGCGTTACTTGGTGGCAGAAATCAGACGATGGTCTGTCTTCCAGATCGTTGGGAGCGGTTTTCGTGGCTTCTGGGCAACAAATTGGAACAAAACAGAAAACTGAAATATGTGATATCAGAGAGTAATCTCCACTTGCATTTTGAATTTTTCATTTCAACTCTCGGTCCCGACTCTACACTTTCTTCTCCTGCTGCTGCTGCTCCAATGACACTGCAATGTTGACGTGGGAAGTAAACAAAACTTTTCGCGTTTATGACATTGCTTGTAAGATAACGTGTTCACTGTGCCCTAAGTTCTCAAGAAGTAATCACAAGCAGGGTCGCCATCGGGACACTCCCGCCCCCCAGGGCTCTTCCCCAGTGACCTTCCCCATGACTTCATCGGGATCGTCCCGACACTGGCACTGGCAATCTTTTCAGGGGCAGATGGGCGGCAAAGCAGAAGCGACTGACACGGACATAGCTCCGTACAATTACTTACGATACCATCATCACTCGTAGCACATTTTGTAACATATTAAACTCACTTGAGTTGCGGTGTTGTCTTGCTTCTTCTTTGAATAACGGAGAATATGTGTACTTCGTAGATACTTGGTAGTCATCCCGAGATCCTTCCAGTTTTCCTCGGATCGAATCCCTCGGTACAGTCCACACTCTCACTCTGCTCCGTCACTTGCTTGCACTTGTACTTCCCATCCATCACCTGATCTGCGGTGGCGTGGTGTAAAAAAGCAATCAAAAGCTTTTAGTTTCCAATCCCCCAAGCTTCAATCCCCGATTCTGTGTAGTCCCCCAGCAACAAAGTGTCACCGGTTACGTAGAATCGCTGCTGTGTCTGGGAGTACCAACCCCACGGGCAGATCAATTCCCTTTGGTACACAAGGTCGCCGACCTACTTTATTCAAAAGACCCTGCCTGCATGCATGCAGCCATCTTGCAGCAATGTTCATCTCTTCTTTTTCTGTGGTTCATTCAACCACAACCACATCTCATGTCGTCAATCGTGTCAATCAATTCAATAAAATCTGCAATAAAGAAGGGTAGATACGCTGCCTCCGGAGGCTACCCCGGACGGGTGGGCGGGCGGCACTGGTTCTGGACTTGTCTTTTTGGTGATATGAACCGTGTGGGATGATACAAGTACACGGCACTTGCCGCGCGGCACTTTCGACCCCAAGGATTGGGAGTTGATTATTTGGTGTCAAAGGAACAATTATTAAGAGAAGGGGGAGATCGAATATTCCTGGGCAGCCTGGGCACGGGGGTTGCCGCCCACCACCTTTTCGAGAGTCTAGAACTGCGGGAACAAGGGGTTGGTTGGACATCCGGCCGGAGGAAACGCCTGCGAGGACGGAGAAAGGGAAGATATCAACGGGGGATAACTCTCTTTAGGGGTGTGATGAGATGTAACTCAGGACCCTTCTGTAGCAGAGAGTGTACACAGCAGACAGATAGAGGAACGTGCAGTGCAGTGCATTACCTGCGTGCGTGCAGATGGACTTGCGGCGGTGCCAGATTGCAACATGGACAACAACCCCATGTTTCTCATCTCTCATCAAAAAACCTCTTCCCTCTCGACCAGACCACGGTGCCACGTTGTTCTGTGGGTATGGGTTTCTTCTTTTCGTTTGAGAGAAGACAAGAAGAAAAAAAGGTAGCGCGTTACTTCTGCAGTGGTGAGAAAGGGAACGAGAGAAAAAATCAGTGTTGTTGCGTGCTAAGACACGTTGGGAACAAACACTATTGGATACTGGCCCAGAGGGGAAAGACGCCCGCGTTAGGAGCAAGCTGATGATGCAAAGACAAGGGGGGTTGCTTAGCCTGCGACACTAACTGCCGGTGGGTTTTCTTCTGAATCACCCCATTCCAGGCTGTCGGAGAAAAGGATTCTGGCTTCTAGTAGGGGTCCAGTGGTGGAGGAGAAGGAAGTAGTTTCTGTTGGCTGTAAGGGATAGATATCATGAGAAGAAAATGCAAGCCTCGTTCAGGGAAAGATACTTCCGTGAAAGTGAGATGACTGCAGTGGAATCTCCCCCCGTGATCTGATAGGAGCAACCCAGATGCTCGGAACGAGTGGCTTTCCGCTGGTAGCGGAGTAAGAAACGGGGGAGAGATCTCCGACGCCTCATGTTCTTTCCTTCCCATCGTCTCTCCCATGCTCCTCGCTTCCCCCTGCGTTTTTTCTCTGTCATCCTTTCGAGACACACAGATTTGCTCCAACCGAGCGCCTTCTCCGTTATCTTATCTTACTTCTGCATGCACGATAGGGGGCAGCGGTAGTGTATCCCCGCCAGCCGTCGACCAGGCACGGAGGAGGCTTGATGAGAAAACCGGTCATGGCTTGTTCGTGGCTTGATACCGCAGTTGTCTGTCTCTTTAGTCCCAGACCACCGGAGAAACTGCCGTCAAGAAACATTTTCATGATTACGGATTACACTGACCCCCATACATTTCTTTCTTTCGCCGTCAATAGGATGCAGCCAGGCGTCTCTCTGCAGCGGTGACGGGGTCGCTCTGGGAAAGACAAGCCGGAATTATCTCATGTTGGTATCCGCATGGCCCTTAGCATTCCTCCCTTGTAAGAGCCATGTATGTATGTACCTGTATTCGTACATTTGATATTGTTAGGATTTTGGTCCCTGAACTGTGACCAGAAAGAGAAAATAAAATAAAAAAGAGGCTTGCCACGGCTTGAGGGGAACAAGCTCCCAAAAAAAAAGGGGAGCTCAGGAACAAACCCCCGGGCCATGGCGCTCATGCTGTGCCTGTTCGTGGCGACGTCTCTTTTTTTCTTTCCCCATCTCATCGGCGGCGGCGGCGGCGGCCAGTCGTCGTGCGCGCCGCGGCACTGGGGTCGATCCCGAACCATTCTGCTGGGAACAAGCCCCAAGCCGACCCAAGACTGCAAGCCGCTGCTCATCCCTTTGCGACCTGCCTATTTCGGACATCTCAGGGACCCGGGAGCCGTGGTGATGGCGCCCTAAGGCGTGTCAAGGGACGCAAGGGTACCCTTTAGCCAGATCTGGTTTCCGATCCTCGCAGCAACAAGAAATAAAAAAGAAGCATGACGAAACGGCATGGTTCATGTTGAAATGAGATGCAACCTCATAACCCCCCAACAAACAAAGCATGAATTTTGCGCGCGCGCCCAAGTTTCTTTTGACAACGAATATCTCGCGAATAATCAATCCATGTTCAAAACAAGCGGGATAGTGGCAATGAACTTGCTATTCTTGCCAGGCAGTTCCATGTCTTTTGGTTGATTAATTGGCTTGGGATTCATGGTCGAGGACGGGATCAAATGATCCTTTTGGCAGGGGGTTGACCTGGTAGAGAGGTGCAGTAAACAACAACCGATTTTTTTTGTTCAAACCTCCAATCCACCCAAAGGTCTAGACTTCTTACTCCACGGAGAGATATGACATCGTGACCTCTTGGCGGTTCCCAAGCCCTGTTGCGTTTGGGTCCTTGATCGCCAGGCGGTCACACCAGGTCTTCAAGCTACGCGATGTTTTGTTTTTTTGCGCTCACTCATTACCTGCGTCGTTTCCACTGTGATGGAAATAAAAGAATAGATGCACGGAACTTTGAGGAAGCACGGCCCCTGAGTTCATGCCATCAAACGTGTGTTGCGAAGGAAGCGAAAACCAACCTCCTCGAACATATGGAACTCGCCCGGTCTGGAACCAATGTAATGAAATGCAAGAGGCCGGTGACTTTATCAGTATTATCGCGGCCATGTGTCCATATTTTGCGGGCAATGAGACAATACGGCAAAGACAAGATAGAGTGCCACACCGATACCGATACGGAGAAAGCCGTATGTACACCTTCCAGAGTGCGCCAAGACCAATCTTCTCTGCTTGGATTCCAAACCCCTCACTTTGGGCCAAATCGGGAAAGGGACTCGTTGCATAGAATCATTACTGCTGTGTTGCCTCTAGAAAAGGTGGTAGCAGAGCAAGGGGATAAGCGAGCATAATGGAGCAAAGAAGAAGAGTCGCAAGTCTCTCGCTAGAGATGGTTGAAAATATGTCGGGGAGGATCCAACACACCTCCAATGGCTCCAATCCTACCCACCTTCACCGCAACCTCTTTCCCGCCTTTCGCCAGTTCATCATAACATCGCTGGGGTGAGATGAAGACGGGATGGGCTTGGGCACAGGACTGGTGGGGGGTGAGGGACAGGCGCCGCTACCGCAACCACTGCCGCTGCTGGGAAGAGATGAGCCCTATAACAGACGCATGATATGATCCGCATTGACAGGAAGCCCTTGTTCATGTGGTTCACCCAATCCCACCTCTTGTCGCTGCGCGGGTGGTATGTGGCTCCTTGGGCAAAGAAAAAGGCGGCAACTGTACATTGTATGCCTGCAGTGGTAATGAACTCGAGGGTGAGAAGATAACCTCACAATGTTATCCAGTCCGCGGCCGGTGGACGCCTTGTCTGCCCTATGATCTATCGAGGACGCCTCCGGGCCCAACAACGCCTTCGACCGTTCTCATCCCCCACTTGCAGTCGTTATCTTTCAGGGGATATAGCGTGATAACCTTAACTTGGAGAAGAACACGCGGCGAGTTGTGGAATTGTGGAAAATCGATGGCTTGAATGGCTGCAGTTGCTTGCCCAGGATGGCGTTGATCGGTTTGCGCTGATAGGCTGGACGAGCAAATGGCGTCGCGGGACCATGGCGTTCCGGGGAAAGCCAGTGATCTGGCCCTTGTCCATGCCTAGCTTAACTGGCTCGCCGCATTTCCTTTTCGAGATCCCTTGGACACCAAGCCGCCAGATCGACTGGCGGGATTGACGTTTACTTTTGAGCCCTTGTCGGTACGCTACTGCTAAGAAAACTAGTTTCCCATCTTGAACCTCATCCATCCAGCGACTCCATCACACGTCGTTGCAATCGAGCCATCATCAGACACAAAAAAACACGAACCCAAATCCTGGAGCGGGACCTGTTGTGCTCCCCGTGCAACCAGTTCATATGTTGTGGCATTCGTATAGTATCTTGGTCCTTGGAATTGATTGACGGACCCTTGCATCCTGTCGCCAAATTTAGGACCAAAGTTACATCGGATAACAGGCTTTCACTGCCTCGACCCTCCGTGCGGGCCGCGGATTAAACTCCGGCGAAGGTGTGAACATCATCCAAGTGTGTGGTGCGGGGGCCGGGCACCTGCTGCCCCCAAAGATTCAATGGTCTTGCGACGTATCTTGTCATGTGGTACGAGTTAGTGCTGGCGGTTACCTCGCAGCTTTCCAGCGATGCGGACATGCTGCAGAAGAGAGAAAAGTGTGCATCGGAAAAACAACCCCTTTCAATGTCAAGCGCTGCACCTATCCCGAGTGTCGGTTGGAAGCGGCATGTTTTGCGGGCGCATCTCCTCGCTCCAGGACAAAGGGCGAGGTTCTGTCGAAATCGGCGAACTGGAAATTGATAGTTGATGCTTGTCCGACCTGATCGGGCAAACTCCTTCGCGGGTAGACATGCAGCAGAATGGCACTCTGAGAAGAATGCTGCCCTCCACGAGCCCTGTGCCAATGACTTATGCCTCTTGCGCCACGTCTGCCCATCTCTGCAGTGGATGGGGCATCATAGGATATAGTGGGGGAAAGGGGAGAGAGGGTCGGTGAAGGAAAATCCGATAAATCATCCATCCCGCATCCTTCTTGGAATGCCAATTGCTGTACTTGGCGAAGGCATCTGACCGGTCCTTCGCCACAACAATTGTTGTCACCGAAAACGATCAAAAGAAGCCGTGAGCAGAACGCTCGTAACAGAACAACAGAATGTTGCAATGCATGATTGGTTCCGCGTAACGAGCCCGGTTCGATATCACATTGGATTGTCTGGTTCCGTAAATGTGCGCGGGACATGCCGAAACAGCTCCTGGACTGGAGGGGTCCTGATTTGTATGAGAAGGTTGCAATCCCGTGATCCCAGAGAAGATTAATGAGAAGGCCCAGACTCTGAGTGACCGGAACCATCTATGCACTGTATAGGCACCGTCCAGCGATGTCAACACGCAGTCTACTATTCGTCCTGTCGTAGGGACTGTGTCATTTTTAGCCCAGCATCATCAGGTTGTCTCGGGCCAGGTGAAACAGAACTTCACCAGGAAGTCTCAATGGTTTCTGATGAACTCCTGCCGGGAAGAGTACATATTTGTGCCGGTTCATGAATGAGTTGACATGATTCTTGAAACATGAGGATGGTTGTGGTGCCCCATGCTGTTTTGAGTGAAGATATTTGTACGAAAGATTCAGTGATTTTGATTCACCCAATGACGAATAACGATCCCTTGCAGCCTTCTGAAGCTTGGCTGGCTCGTGCGCACAGCACGCAAAAGCAGGGGCCAGCTGCTCGGGGCCGAGAGACACAAGCTAAACATTCATACAGTTAGGCCATCCACGAATGAGCACGGGTGCGACCTCGTCTCTTTTTTCCATTTTTGGGTAAGCTCCGCGGAGTCTGCCGTCTGCTCACAGAGTGTTGGAAATCTGCGGCGTAGCGTATCGCGGGTGGAGCAATGAGGGGCTGTCAACCCTTTTCCGAAGTGAGTGAAGAATGAGACGTGATCGCGCAGATTGATGAGGTTGCGATAGAGCTAGAGATACCTAGCGAGAGAAACGGTGAGAGCGAGTCGGGATGATGGCTGCTATCAGTCGCTGCGATCCGGCATTTGTTGCATTACGAAGACCCCAGGCGAGAGAGGTCTAGATGGGCCTATGAAAGTGTTATCCGAAGTCTATCGAAGGGACTCGGTTTGGAGAGAAGACTCCAATTGTCCTGCAAGTTTTCAGCTTTCTACGAACTGTTGTCGATACGCATTCGATGCAACGCGAGGACTTCTGCCTGGACGCGGGGAAGGTTGCCCCCGCCTTCACTGCTTCGAGGAGCTTTTACGGAGTCGGGATTCAGAAGTTTCCGGGGCTATACCGGAGGTTAATAAACGGACCGGGTGGCAGCATGTCCGGAGACGGTGGACTGTGACGGCCGGCCCGTGGTTCTGTTCGGCATGCTGACTTGCATCCGGACCGAACTGCTCTTCAGACGCCACTGTGCATGTCGTCTGCAAGCCTCATTATCCCCAAACGCCTTTTGGAGAGACAGTTCACCTCATCAGTTTAGGTCCAAACCCAGTTTGCCAAAAGAGGCGTTTTTGGGGGCCGTTCACCAACGAGAGGCAACTGGCAGTTGAGCTCGAAGGAGAGGGAATGGGGAATGGAGAATGGAGAATGGAGAATGGAGAATGGAGAATGGAGAATGGAGAATGGTGGTTGGAGAGGTTGTTGTGGGTCAACATGCCAATTCTTGGTATCTTTTTCGATCTCCGCAAGCTTCGCACATCTGATGGCACCCACACCGCTCGATGACTTCGGGGAGGCCGCCTTGGCAGCCCCTCTTCGAGAGAAACGTGCTGTGCACGGGCCAGATAGGAACTCCCTCACGATGCTCCAGCAGCCATCCCGTCCGGCAGAGAAAAATTCGCAGCAGCAGCATCACCCAAGTGTGTCAACAGTGGGTTTCAGGTAAGCAATCGACTCATCGTGGATATATCTGGGTGGAGATATGGAAAAATCTCAAATCTGCCTTGTGCTGGTCGGAAGACGTCGAAGAGAGCCTCGCCGACGTTGTGCGTGCAGAATAGCCGCTCTCGAGGCTATCGCGAATATCCAGGAACCATCCTCAATCGTCTGCTCAATCAACAGGAGCCTCAGGATGACAGGTCGGAACATGAAACTTTCCGATCGCGCTGTTCCGCTTTTGGGTTTGTCGCACTCATTGCCCAAAAGGGTTGGGAAGAGACAGTGTAAGGTTGTAGGTCGCAATTGGGCCTGTGACAATCCTGGCTTTACAGTAGGTTTGTTGATCAGTGATGATTGACTGCCAACCCGAAGCCTTTCCCTTGCCCAGAGGGTTGCATTGTGTCGCAATTGCTACCATGATGCGTTGGCGGGAAATCAATCAACCAAAAACCCTCCAGGGTTGTGAATGAAAGGGAGTGGGAGACGGAAGTCTTGAGAGCTTGAGAGCCTGTGGGCATTTTTGCTGCCGAGAGAAATCGACGACAAGGATGATCAAGGTCACGTCGTGGTGGAGATCAGCGCGCCATGTACCGCAGGGGTTTGGGCGAAGTACCTGTGGAGCCATGGAGAATGTTGTGGCACAGGCAATGGAAGTGCAGTGGTCCCCTTGCTCATGAAAAAGTACACAGAGAGAAAGAAATTGATCACTGCATCATCATCATGGAACTGGTCCACAAGCCAAAATATTCCTCTCAGCCCTACCATTCATTTTTGCTCGACATTTTGCTGGTTGCTTACTGCATCAGATGGAGCATACGGGAGGTGGTTGCAACGTTCAGCCACACATCTCACCTCCTCAGTGTTGGGAGATGGAAGCTCTGTGGAAGAACGGAACCTTCGGGCTGGCTGTGATGTCAGGTTAGTTATCAAAACTGCCCAGACAGATGCAGTTCTGTCTTTGGGGAAAACTGACCTGCATGGATTTACGGAAATGGCCAATCCAGAGGTCCCCCAGCCTTGCATTGGTGTGGTTTTTCTCCGACAGGATGGAATTGTTGGAGACCTACGAAGTACGACAGACACTAATAATAAGGCGGGCATGGTCCATATTGTGATCTGTTCAAACTGATGAGAGCCCCCAAGCATCAACCAACCCAACTCAACGAACGTTCCAACGGTGGCTCTGACCGCTTCCTCGGGACCATTTGTACTCGCCCACGAAATCAAATCGCCTTTGGGCAATTGCTCCTCCAGTCTCCTGTGTTGTAATTTTTGAAAGCTCGCAAAGCCCGACGTCCCTCGGATGAAGAATGCCTCCTCATAAGTTTAGTGAGGAGCGGGCGAATCTAGCCGATCTTACGGTCATCACCCTGCTTGCTGTGCCAGAATGGAATATTTTACCCACTTATAGAGGTACCTCGTTTGTACGATGAACAGGTGCTTCCAGAGCTGTTCGACGCAATAATTACAGGTGCAATCTACGGATATACTACAGGATGTGCGAAGCAGGATCTCGATGACCCCCCGCGTCCTTGCCCTGATCTCCTGGAGGCAGTCAACTCTGGACAACATCACTTTCACGATGACGCCGAAGCGGTTGTTCGTCGACTCTCCTTGGTCCCGGGGCTTGATCTTCATCTGCCGGTCACCCTTTTGCCCGCATCAAAAGACCCGCATGGCCCGCGCGCACGGGGGTTTGGCCAGAGCATGAACGAAAAGCCACTCCCCTTTTTCTTACAGATCGCGCATCCAAGGAGCGACCAATCACAGCTCATAAGTGCTCTGGCAACACGATGCAGCCATGATGGTATGGGCAACGGGCCGCTAATTACTAACGGTAAGATTAGGGACCCTTTGAGCGGACTGGGCCAGTCATATCAAGGAATGTGTCTGAGTGGAAAATAAGACGAAAACAAAGATGTGAATGCGCAGTTTCGGCAGACGCGGCAGAGAGCTCTACAAGACACTTTTCTTCCACCGCACCATCACGATACAGACATTTCGAAGATGAGGCTTAAACCTTTTGCACTAGTTCATCTATTGGCGACATCTATCCAGCAGCTAGGACCATTTAGCGACTT
Source organism: Podospora australis (assembly GCA_033296905.1). NCBI lineage: Eukaryota > Fungi > Ascomycota > Sordariomycetes > Sordariales > Podosporaceae > Podospora > Podospora australis. The sequence goes on from MU864359.1 coordinate 183,250, forward strand.
GAAAGCCAACCAGGAAATCGGCTCACTGCCGGCGGGGGTGGCTGAGTTACGTTGAAGCTTTGTGACAGAAATAACACTGACCACCACAACGTACACGTGTGAAAGTGGCGTTGACTTTGGCATACGAAGTACAACTACCTACACAACGATACGAGAAAACAGCACATCATCCGTCGTAGGGCTGAAGCCATCACTGGTCTCAAGCTATTTTGCACAGACAACACTTCGGATATTCAGTACCAGACCCCTTCCATTTGTCAAATTTGAACCATGTGTGCCCAAATTCTCCAAAGAAATAATTACGGCGGCCCTATCGATTGGCCGGACCAACAAGCAAGGGGCACAATTCCATTCTTCGTCCCATCAGCATGGCCAGCAGGAGTGAGGCGTTGTAGACGCACCTGTCACCTACATCAACCGCAGGTAGAGTGCTGCAGATGATGAGGTTGCATCAACACCTCTGACCTGCTGGGCCGACCCAACCCTCAATGGAACCCCACGATTTGAAGAGCCGTGGTGGCTGGCTACGCGAGGTGGCACTGATGCTTGGCCTGATGATATTCATCAGGGATAGAAAAGAAGACCTGACTTTTCTTGATTTTCAAGTCCATTGCTAGAGAGCATAGATGATGTGACCAAGGCTGCATCAACCGCAACCGCAAATCTATTTACGCACATCATATCTGATTGCCAGACCGTGTGGTCTGAGGGTCGTCGAAGGGACAGCATGGAAGACCTGGCTAGGGGAGCAGAAACATCGGGTCCGTAGACAATCGAGCCATATCAGCTCGGTAGGGTTTGCTACACCGCGGGAAAAAAAAACCTTTAAAAAAATTGTATTGTTCTCATTCGGCTCTCGGCACCTCCCATAGCACACGTCGGCGACCTTTTTGGCATTCTGTTGGGCAGATGAGAAATTTTCGCAGCGAAATGGGCCGTTTTCTCTCTTGCTGATGTTATTGAACGTGGATACTTTCGTACCGACAACATGCAAATCTCATCTGCATCGCTTATCGCTTATTATTTCTAGCTTCTCTGCATCGGTGGTCGCAAATGGAATTTGGGAGTTTACCTCGTTCTTCTTAGCCTCGTCCCGATCGTCCTACCAACCTTTCCCCCCCCCTTTTTCCACCAATTCCAAGAACATGGGTCTCTCTCTCTCTGTTGGAATGCAATGTCATGTGTGCACCCTCCCGCTACTAGACACAGTTTCACGGCATTGTCATCTTTTTTGTTATTGCGAACAACTTTTGACTGGTTCCCAAGCTCAAGGGTTGCACCGCCTCCCCGAAGCCGTGGAGTTCTTTTTTTGGATTTTACCTTTGGGGCTTCCCCACAGACCCGGGAGAGACACCGCGGGGACACCCTAGTCTCACTTGTGCCCCGCCCCGACGTAAAGAAACCAATAAGCCACTCAAAAGCCGATGATACCGGGCTCAGCCACGGCTAGTCTTCATCTGGCCTAGTAGCCCAAGAGATTCAGTCTCTGTGTTCCAGCAACCCCCACTTTGCTCAGTGTTGTTAGGGTTACATGAGTGGGAACTTTGGAGTTGGACTCAAGCAGCTCCTCGGTTGTAACACCGAGCGACGTCGTCGACACCGTCCTTGTCTCGTTGGGAAATCGGTGAAAAGCACACATCTAACTTGAGGGTCAATAGGTAGCTCTGACTGTAGACACGAGATACCTGATCTTTTAATGTGACGGCTGTTCGGCAAGTCATTCATCAACCGCAAAATAATTATTAGCAGGTCTTGTACGATAAGCGAAAGCTCGTGGAATTATTCCGGAGACCATCTTTTCCGACAGCACCCACAGTTGGATCCTTTCCAGGTCGGGTTCCATACAGATTTCCGATCTTATTTCCACTTCACAGAATCCACTAGTATCACAGGCGGTTCAGACATATGGACCCTGCAGAAATCAGTGTTAAATTGCCTAAGTCCTTGCGAACATTGGAAAACTTCGTATGAATATGCCCTCTTCCCTTCTCCGATCCACGACAGCCAACAACACGGGCTCTATCAGAGACCCCCAGAGACAGAACACTGTGCCGCCGTCCCTTCGCGTGGCCCTGGAACTCAAGAATACATGTCTCTAGTATTCGTAGAGAAAAGAGGACAAAATGGCACAAATGACCGACACACTATGACATATGCCGGAACTGTTGTGGCACTGGGGGTGATTTGGATTCTGTCACACCCGGCCGCCAGAATCCGTGCACGTACTGTACATGATGTACCAAAATTTCGCCGATTCGTGATCGTCGAGGACGAGCAAGGAACGAAGGTGGAGAGGCCAATGAAAAGGTCATACGAAGGCGTGGTGCACACATTGTCGAATCACCGGTTGTGCAACCTGATTCCAGGGGATTGTGTACACTTTACATTTACACACATACATCATTCTTCTAATAATTCTTTCTTCTCATGTAATGACTTGATTGTCTCTTGATTATTACTGAGCTCTCTGATATACGTGTACCGGTAGACGGCACAAGATGATATTACTTCTTGGCATCTGTCATGTTACAACCTTAGATTTTTATACGCTAAAAAGCTTGGCCTTAAAACAAACATCGCGGGAGAAAGACGATCAAACCATGGCAATTGGTCAGTCAGCCCCCTGGTGCCAAAGTCTGCGTGCGGCGGTCATGTCGCTTTCTCCAGAGATTTTCACGTCTTCACCACTGTTCGAGGCACTGAAAAGGACTCATCCTGACGGATGAGTCTGTCGCTCAAAAGCTCCTACTGGGGAAGGAGCCATACAGACATAGAACTGAGAACCCACGTGTTCCTCTGAAGAACCGGCAAAATGATGAGAGACAAGAGCAAAAAGATTGACTGGACAGAATACGCTTTTGGTGTTCCATTCTCGATGTTCTCCTCCAAAACCACCCACGGCGATAATTACACAAGCACAAGCTTTCTGGTCTTCATATCAATTGACTGCCTGGTTGTTGCACCCGATGCACCCGCGTCATCTGGGATTTCTCATTCTGTTTTTTGTGGACCAATTTCATTTTAGGTGTCGTTGCGGGTGCCCGCCAACTCGGAACCTTTTGGGGGTTCGTTCATCAAATTTCTCAAATTTGACTCTGGTCCGAACTCACGCTGGGATCGGATCCTTTGATGAGATGGTTCCTGTCACATTGTCAATTCATTTATGACATCAGGCAGCATGCCTGCCTGAGATTGTCACCTCTTACCGACTCACCCTTCGAAAAGATCAACTAAGCACACATACGAAGCTGGTCGGTCCACTTGGTGTAATTTTGCTCGCCCGCCAAAAAAAAACCACACTTGCAAAGTTCCGGCTTCGGTCTGACAAGCACTACGACGTCAAGATCACCAAAAGTGGCCGCGCCGATCTTCTCGCATCACATCACACACGGCCGACGGATAACAACCTGCACCATGGTATCGTGGAAGAAAGATCTGTTTCATCAATCCCCTCTGGCCTCTGGCTTGTTGATTCTTTTCCCACACAACTGCGTATTTGCATGCCAAGGGCGTTGTGCATTCTGCACAGATGGGTAGCGTTGCTGGCGTGGTGCATACATCAAGCCACGATTTCCAGGTCCCGTTTCTGGGGGGAACCTCTTGGAGTGAAGAGAGAGCTTTTGGGGGGAGGGAACACCACTGTAGCAATCCCAATGTGGACGTGGATAAGGCTGTGCACTTTATTTCGAGAGTGCACAGCACAATTTACATCACCCTCTCACTACAGGTCCGATGATCCTATTGGCCAACCAAGACTTGTCAAGCCACGCATACCGAATCAGATGAAAGGCAAGCCAGCGCACACGCACACACCCTACCCTACGATGCAAATGCATGCACCACCAGGAAACCGGGGCACTACGAGCTTAATCATCGAGCAGCGACCGGCGAGTCGGGTGTGCGCAGCGGCGAGATACAGCACAGCACAGCACAGCACAAATCAATGGTGTAAAAATAGTCATTTTTACCTGCTTCTATCGAATCTGGCATGCAACCACGATTACCTACCTACCATACCTTTGACCAGAGCCTCCACAGTCTCACGGCAGTTGGCGATGGCCTCGTCTCTCGCAAACCGTGGTCGCAACAAGCCAAGCTTTGTCACTCGCGCTACACGTGTATAGTGTCATGATGTACAGTTTGAATGCCGCGATGGCGTCTTGCTCATTGCCGAGCCGGTCGTCGGCTTTTTCTTCTGGCCCATGACCTTGCGCTTTGTAGTGGTGGAGCACACTGGAGCAACTCACGATGGAGCCGATGTTGGAAATCGAAGGGTCTCGCCCCTCTTCGACGCCGAGAGGGGGTGGGATTCTCCGAGAGTCGCAAGTGAGGGGGAAAATGCTCGATTCTCCCAAAACGGCGTATGGTCCGTGAGACAGGTCTCGAGGACTTGTCCGCTGTGCGACAAAAACTACGATAGTGCGACAAAAGAAAGAGAAACATGCGTGCAGTAATGCGGTTTTTCAAAGAAGAAAGCAAAATACCAAGCTTGTGATTCTACCGGCCACCAGGGACCACGGTGGGAGACAGAAAGGGAGGAGGTGTCAAAGTTCAACAAGCGGCATTAGCCGGCTTCTCACTCAACTGTCTGTTCTCTTGGTCTGGGCTTGTAGCTATCACTTCTCAAGCCAGACGCCGGCCAGATGATGCCGCTACTGTTACCGCTAGAGCCAAGCCAGTTCACCAGAGGGAGAGAAGAGCCTGACCAGTCAAGTGGCAGTCACCTCACAGAGAGAAATCGGCGCTTGGCGTTGCTGCGGCCATCCCGGCCGCATCTAAGTGGTGGCTTGAACTCGAAATCTCAGGGGAAAAAAAGAAAAGCACAAAAAGCAGGCAAGCCTCAGATCTGTTGAAAGGGACCTCGCTCAGGGGGTTTGCTACACAGATGTGAGAAACAGTATCGTATCTTCTCTACGCAAGAATAAAACGGGCTTTAACAAGCGTCGGATGCCCCTTGCGCCGACATAATATTTAGCTCTCTTTTACGAAACTGGCACTGGGACAACAAAGAGCAAGTCCCGAGTTGTGGTGGACGGGGACGGGCGATGCACTGGCCCTTTGGCTCTATGGGCCTAGCGAATGACATTGCCCAACCCGAATGTCAATAATTCATACAAGCTCGTGGTCCAGATCGAACAGACAGTGGCCAGTGGGTGTGGTGGTGGTCTGTTATGGTGTGGGGGAAAAGAAAAAAGTACCGTCCGTACCTGCACCAGCGCTCAGTCAGAATGATGACCACCTCGACTCTTCCAGAGAAAACTGTTTGTTTCAGTGGTGACGAGAGCGCGGGTAGAAAGCGCGGGTGAGAAAAAAAGGCGAGGATGGAGGCCAGGGAGGCGGGCTGGTTGGGGTAAGTGGCCCGCGTCAGGTCTCTAGACGGCGTGGTGTATCTGATGGTAGTGATGGTCTGGTCTGGTCTTGTCTGCGAGTATACCGACTGCCATTATCTCTCTTCTTGTCTTGTCAAGTGTTTCTGTCTCATTCCCACCGGCTTGCTCATACGCTTTTGGACATGTCTCTGAGGTGGGAAGTTCCTCCTGTGTGGGATATCGACCGTCCTCTCCCTCTTCCCGCGGCAAGCATCTTTGCCAGAGATAATACCACGCACCACACAAGTCCACACACACAGAGGAGATGCAGCAGCACTCTGCAAGCACGCACCAAGCCTTTCGAGGGGTCTTCGCCCACTCGCTAACCCATGTCGTCCATCTTCGCCAACCAGAGGGCCGGATGGGCACCTCTTCACTCACGGGCTTGGCCCCATTTTGAGAGGTCGCCAATGTGGCCCCTGTACGTACCTTTTTCGATGAGGTCGGGTACAACGGTACGTACCTAAGCCCCAATGTCACCTCAACTTTTACAAAGTACGACAGGGGGGTCCTTGTCCCCTTGTCCCCTGCCGACGAGTGGATGTACCTTTCGCATGCAATGTGTGTACTGCCTCCTTGGACTGGGAACCTTACAGAGATCATGCCTCCACCAGACTCTCGGCTTGCGAGAAGCTCATGGGGGGGTATTTAGAATCCTCAGATCCCCCCTCCAGACATCCCACTGGTACACCTCCTATCCAGTGTCGAACACCAAACATCCCCGGATTCCACAAGTGTTCTGCATCAATCATCCACGCCTCCGGGTATTAGTCTTGGAACAAGGACTTACACACTCGTTCACCATCGAGGCGCAGTCAACTCTCAAAGCTTGAATCTCAGTTCCTCTCGGATCAACAACATCCAGCGGATATCTACACATAAAGACACGAGAAACAGTATATAGTACTCGGAGAAAAAAAAGTCTAGGAAGGAAAAAGCGAGTTCGGTCAATCACACAACGACCTCACCCCTCCGAAACACAAGACTCGAGCAACACCACGGCGCAGCTGCCTGCTTCTCCCACCACGCACAACTTACAAAAAGCCACCACAACACGTCGACAGCCTCTTCCATTCGTTTCTTGCTCATAGCATGTGTTGTTGAGGTCCGTTACTGAAGAATTCTTTATGCTGCCTGGAGGCAGCTCGACTGACGCGCAATGCCCAGATCTCTCGCTTGAGCCCTCAATTCACTTACACACGCTCGCTTGTTCGCTTGTGACTACTCAACACAACTTAAAACCCGAGTCCTTGCGCAACCATCCACATGGCCATCGTCGGCCATCACGAGGCGGAAGACTACAACATGAACTACCCAGAGCCTCCCCATTTCTCAACACCAATGGATCTTGGTATCTCCCCAGAGCCGTACAGCGCCTACTCCAGGCCATCACACGAGTACCCAACGACGATGGGATATGAGCACGGAGCCATGTACGCCGAAGCCCCATACATGTACAACCACAGCAACGAGCGGTCATCGCCGTGTATGTACCCGGAAGACAGCGACCCTCGCGGCCCGGCTTCGGATCTGAGCATCGCCAGTGCCTCGTCCTCGAACGTGGGTTCACCGCTTTCAACTCACGGCCAGATGGCGCCGATCCCCGAGTGGGCCTCCAACCCCCACGGACTTGGAGTTACCCCGGGCATCGTCGACTCCAGCGACTATCACCTCCCAGGCAATGAATACTCGTACGCACCAGGAACAACCGTCGATGGATACGAATACAACCCAGCGTTTGACTACCCGCCCAGCAAAACACCAGGAGGATTTGTTGGTGAGTTATCACAGATCCCTAGGTCTTCTTGTCTTTCTCCTACCATTGTCCACCACGTGCATCAACGATCCATTTCTTCCGATTCCGGATCCACGATTGTTGGAAACACGGCAGTGTCCAACAAGTCTTCGGCGGCAGCAGAAGGTTTAGCCATCAACACGCGCCTGGCACAGGCCGCGGTGTCGATGGTGACTGGCGCTGCCGCTGCTTCTCCGTCGACGGCAACAGCCTCGGGTGCTTCTTGTTCTTCTTCTGTTTCGGCGGCCTCCGCGCTTGTTTTCGCTTCTCCTGTCACGTCTACTACTTCTTCCTTTTCTTCTCCTCCGCCGCCAGCTCCTACCTGGGGCAGCAGCAGTCCGCCTCTAGACGGCCATGGCAGCCCTTGTTCGGCCCGTCCCAAGCCACACCGTCTTCTTTCTTCTCCTTTTTTCACTCAGTCCAGCGGACATTTCGTTCCTCCTCTCGATAATTCTTGTTGGTTTCCTCAGTCGCAGCAGCAACAGCATCATTTATCTCATGGACGGCTTACTGACTCGGACCGCCGGTATGCAGATCCCATATTGATTCACCCAGACGCGAGACCAATGATGACTGGTTACGAGCAATCATATCCGGCGCCGCCCACCTCAGCATATCCCGCATCACCTGCTCTGTCCGCATCACCACAACTCCGGAATGGCAGCACCTCCCCTTTCATGCACAATGGCTACCAGCCATACTCCCCATTCCAGCCACCAGTCGATGTGCAAAGGCGACCAAGCCTCGTTTCGTATCACTCCAACTACTCGGGTGAGCAGCAATACAGTGGTGATGAGACCAAGGAGAAGCAAAGATGCCCGCATCCTGAGTGCGGTAAGGTCTTCAAGGATCTCAAGGCTCATATGCTCACCCACCAAGAGGAGCGCCCCGAGAAGTGCCCCATCACTACGTGCGAATACCACATCAAGGGGTTCGCACGCAAGTACGACAAGAACCGCCATACTTTGACACATTACAAGGGCACCATGGTGTGCGGCTTCTGCCCGGGGTCAGGCTCCGCGGCCGAGAAGTCGTTCAACCGTGCCGATGTGTTCAAGCGCCACCTCACAGCAGTGCACGGTGTGGAGCAAACACCACCCAACAGCCGGAAGAAGGCCGGCGCTGTCGGAAACGCGCACAAGAAGCTTACCGGGTACGCACCTGATGCTACTGGCAAGTGTTCAACATGCTCGCAGACCTTCAGCAATGCTCAAGACTTCTACGAGCATCTTGACGACTGTGTGTTGCGCATTGTGCAACAAGAGGACCCCGCCGAGGCCATCAATGCAAAGAGATTGGCCGAAGTGGAGCACGACCGTGACGTGCACAACACCCTCGAGAAGAACAACCTTCCCACTACTACCATGTCCAACAGCGCCGAAGATGGCGAGGATGAGGACGAGAACATGGAGGACGGCGAGCACGATGACGACTCCAAGCGTGGCTTCAAAGGCTCACCCAACAAGAGGAAAGGAGGCAACCCGGCCAGCGGCGTACAAAAGTCGCGCGGCCTCACGCACTCCCGCGGTGGTGTCCCACTGCCGACCAAGACGCGTGGTCGCAAGAACCGCCGCGACTACCCTTCCTCATGGGGCTTCGACAAGGGTCAAATGACCATGAAGAAGCGCGTCATGGCTGTCTTTGACGGGCAGCGCCGCCTGGCCAAGGACGACATGATGCTGTCGACCGAGCAAGAGGTGCGCATCAAGCTGTCGGACGGCAAGGCCTACGTCACTGACCTTGACCTGCAAACCATGAAGCGTGCTCAGGGCTTCCATGGTGCCACCGAGGAGGAGAAGGGCCCTTGGGTCTCGGATGACCCTACTGAGGAGCAGCTCAAGGAGATGCTTTCCTACAATGGGGCACCCGAGATCTCGGTACAACAGACCGCGACCGCTACCCAATAAATTGAGCTTGCGCGTCTACTCTTGTTGGTCTGTCCTCTTCTTCTTCTTGTCTCAAGACGCATATACCCACTTATTTCGATACAATACATTACTACCTAATCACATATCTCCTCGCATCAATACCTCCATCCTACCATGGTTATATCATCATACAGGCGGGATACAACTGGGCACGGGACTTTTTAACACACCAAAATATACAATACCCTCAGATATACACGGGCAGAGAGTTTGGGAAAACAAACAAACAACATCTTCATGACCAGGCGCTTTTCGAGTTGGACTTTCTTCTTTTCTTCTCTTCTCTTCACATCTTTCTCTCATCCAATCTTCTCGTGGAACTTTTTGGGACGGTCAAGGGAATGGGATCTTAATGACGTCAAATGAATCTTTTTTTGTCAAATGTATCAATGGATGTAGGGAAATGGAAAGGATAAGGAGGAAGCTTATTCTCATAACTCACTCGAAAGGAGGAAGAATTCGATACCCCAAAACTAAACTTGTTCTCAACACCAACTCTTTATGTATTATTTCCTACCTTTTCTGTTCTAAATTACCCAAGTTAGCGTAGTGTATTCTTCAAAACACTCTCTTTGAACTAAAATTACTCCCAACATCTGTGCTTCGAATCCTTGACTTTTGTCCCTCCTGTGAAGGGTCCAAACTCCGATACCTACCTATCCAAGAGACCTATTGCACTCCAATACGAGAGTGAAGATACTACTCATCAGTACTCTCCGTTAGGTTCCAGGAGCTCCGCAAATGTGCACTGCTGAGATCTGATCAGTACTGAAATCAGAAGATCAAACGTTGATTCAATGTTTTTTCTCGCCTGGAAACCGTTCTCGACCTTGAACTCTCGCTCAGCTTGACTGATTCTTACTTTAAAACGTAGCGGGGGAACAAAAATGCACAGGTTAGGATACACATTCAAAAACACTACTTGATTTTACCAGAGTACAGACAGGAAGATAGTCCTACATAGGTAGGTATTCCGTTGACAAACAAACTCCTCAGGATGGTGCTGGTAGCATTTCTGCAAGTCTACGTAGTAAATGTCAGAGAGCAAAAGCAAAAAAAAAAAATGCAGCTCTTTCGAAAGAATCACCTTACTCACGGCTTTCTTCTTATTTTTTCTCTTCGCTTCTTCTTCTGCCTACGTTACCTACCTGTTAGGTTTAGGTGAAAAGCAAATTATGTAATTCTTCAAGAGCGATGTGATGCTCATGTTGGAGGGGCCGTTGAGACGGGAAGATCTTCTGCGTTTGAAGCTGCAAGCGATCCGAGACCAGTAATCCAAGAATTGGTTCATTGAAGAGTCTGTACACTTGTTGCGAATTCGGGAGAGCAGAGTCTTGAATATACTTGTATTTATTTTATTTTGATGTCATTTTAGAAGATAACTTGTGTCGAGGGGAAAAAAAGGAGATGCACCTACGTAGAATTTATGTGCAACTGGGCCGAGATGCTGGTGTTTAGCAAATCACATATGTCATCGGCGATAAGCCGCCTGAACCACTGGCAGTTCGCCCAAAAGCTTCTTTTTGACGGGTTCATATCCCATCTTCGTTTGCAATGCAGTGTGCAAAAAACGCTGCCCAACGTCAAGCACGAAGTTGCTCATTCATGCAATTTTGTGACTTTGCCCGCGAGTATATGAGCGAAAAATAGACAAGCGGAAACCAGCGGCAAAAAAAACACCACGTTTCGTGCCCCTCCCTTCGACCCCGCCAGCCAGATAAACATCGTTCTGTTGGGTTCCGTGGGCCCATCTAGACCAGCGTCTCACTGTCTGTTTTGTACCAAAAGACAACATCTCACATCTCACTCGCTCATTTCTCAGTCAGGTCAAAAGTCGCGATTCACAAGTTTCAACTACTTACCTTCCTTGCTCACCTTTTTCCGTACTGGGTTCACCTTCGGGGCGGTTCACCATCTTACTCCAACCAGTTAAACCCTATCCCTCCCATTACCCTCATATCAGGTCGAGAACCAGTATAGTCAAATTTCATATCATGGCCCTCACAGCCCGCCTAGCCCTCACCGGCCCCGACACCTCTGAGCCGGAAGACTTCCTCGCCTCCTCCCTCGGAGTCATTTTCCCAGATGACGTAACCAACCAACACGGCGACGCTGACCATGGACTTCTCTACACCTCCCCCCCATCTGCCCAAGCCCCTCCAGTTCGCCCTGGCTGAAGTCAAAGCCGAAGAGGACCGTCACTTATTCAGCCACTACCTGTGGAACTCGTCTTTGATGCTGGCGGAACTGATCGAGGCGGGAACCCTCGGCCTAACCATCCCCCATAACCCAACCATTGCGCCCCCCATCTCGGACTTCGATGTCTCGGGTCTTTCGTCGATAGAACTCGGTGCGGGAACTGCGCTGCCGTCGATCATGTCGGGTTTGCTCGGTGCTCGGCGTGTGGTTGTGACTGATTACCCGGCTCCTCCTGTCCTTAAACTCTTCGGCATAATGTTACTTCCAGCATTGTGTCCGCCAACGCGCCGCCTGGTCGTCTGGCTGTGGAAGCGGTTCTCGTCGAGGGTCACGGGTGGGGTGAGTCAGACACGCCCTTGGCGCAGGCGAATGAGCATGCTTTCGATCGGGTGTTTGTTGCGGACTGCCTGTGGATGCCGTGGCAGCATGGGAATCTTCGGAAATCGATCTCGTGGTTTCTCGGCGAGGGCGAAGGGGCAAGAGCGTGGGTGGTCGCTGGTTCCACACGGGACGGGAGAAGATGCGTGGGTTCTTCGACAAGGAGCTGCTGGCTGAGGTCGGGCTCGAGGTGGAGAAAATATGGGAACGAGACTGCGACGGGGAGGATCGGGAGTGGGTGTGGGATCGGGGTATCGAGGATATTAGTGTACGGAAGCGGTGGTTGGCTGTGGCTTCGTTGAAGAGGATAGGGAAGTCGGAGGTACCAAACGGAAGCGAAGGGAAAAGTCCATGATGGGAAACAGAGAGCAGAGGCTGAACTAATATACCCGATTCCTGTCCAAGGGGGATCGACTTCTTTTATGCCCTGCTGCCGGTGCTGAAGCGGTTCCGGATCGAGCTAGATGCAAGAGCTGAAGAAACTAGCTCCACCGTAACTGTCGCTCCCAGCCATGGCATCCCGAGTAAACGCCGCGGAAGAGAGCCATTCAAAGGCGACGGTGACAGCACAAACGCTCTTTATAGGCCAGCTTCAAGAAGGAGCGGAATTCATCCGCACTCGTTCAGCGCAAGCCAAGAGTATCAAGACGTGGTGGTGGCTGTAAGAATCCTGGTTGGCATGCTGGGCAAAGTTCAGCTTGAGAAAGGGGCCTTGCTTGATTGGGCAACGTGGGCTTTCGTGGCGTTGTTGTCTATACCGTTTCGGCCATAACCACGGGCCAACTTGACTTCCGCTGACAATGCGCATGATATTGAACGCCATGGGGGGTGGGATGGATTCATCATCGGGACGGAACGACTGGACGTGTTATGTTTTGTTGCTGCAACAGCGGTGAGGAACCAAGATTTGTGTATGTGCTGCTGACATGAGATTTTGAGCTAATTGTTGACGTGAAAATATTGATGAATGTCCTCGAAAAAGAGCAATGACAAATAAATATCAGAACAAAGAAGTTTGAGTCAAACATGGCCCAATGTTGATGCCGGATCTGAGTTTATCCCCCTCTTGGCTTTTGGGAAGACTCCACTCTGAAATCCATGGCAGCTTGGCTCGGACGTTCAGCTTTCAGGGACGGGACAGTGGTTTATCCTTCATATTCGTGAGTAATGAGAATTGCGAAAGTATTGGTGATGGGTGTTCTGTGTATAGTTGAGTTTATGCGGCGCTTAGTTGCCGTTGGCCGGATGAACTTGGTGATGTCGTTCGTGAGATACTTTGGTCCTTGAAGTTGCGAGATGCCATTCATGATTCTCGTACTAGCTGGCTTGGCGGATCCGGGCAAGACCCTGATCTTCTTGAAGGAGATCGCAAGCGGTTAGTGATGCCTCGCACTAGTTAAATGCTGATCAAAGTGTCTCGGAGTACCCGTGGTTTGATGGATACAGGTGATGACCACCCATCGATGACAGCGAGTAGAACCTCAGAGGTCAGCAGGCTCAACCCTCCATCCGAATCCTGCAGGCGTGCTTTCATCCAGCATTTTCATTCCTGAGGCGAGGCATATCTCCATGACAATACTCCGGACAGCTTTCACCTCGTCGACTGTGGCTCCACCGTTGAGCGCTCCTCTGAGATGCCCCTTCAGCTGGGGATTTACCTGGAGGTACATCAGCTCAAACATTGCATAGTAATTAGTCAAGACGGTTTCCTCACATCCAACGGTATCAGCCCAGCAATAGCAACAAAAGAAGTTTCCACGGCGTTGAGCACGCTAGTGTTGCTGAGAATGTATCCGTAGACCAAGCGAGCAACGAGACCGAGGTCTTCGGTGCCGGATTGGTCCATCTGTCCCATCACTCTTTTGGTGATCTTACCGTAAAGACTCTCAAAAAATGTCTGGCCGCGCTGCAAGATCTGAGAGACTGGGGAGTTGTAAATGTCGTTGGGGCGGCCTGTTGGTGATGGGCTCTGTGGTTCGTCAAGGAGCTCCTCTGGTGTCACATTTTTAAGTTCCAATAGAGCATTAATTGTCTAACCCAGAATCCATCGTTAATGACATGCTCCCTTTGAGCTACCGCGGTGGTTAGGCAAAATGTGTATTACCCTTGGGACACCACCTATTGCAGAGACCTTGACCAATGCCTCACGCATTCTTCGTGAGATGCGAAGCTTCTCCTCGTGGCTTGGCGCGGCATCGTCGGCTCGGCCCGGACCATGCTTGAGTGCAAATTGGTAGACTTTTGGGATTTCATCAGGTCGGTTCAATTGAGAGAGCGTTGCTGCTGCAATGAAGTACCATGTATGCGCTGGTAGGTTTGGGCGGCTTCGGATTGAGGTAAGCAAGGTTGGCGTAGCTATGCAGGGGAGGTTGTTCATGATGCGATTCGGGGTTCAATAATTAAAGCTCGGGAGGACATTGATCTCCGTCGCCATATCGTAAGAGTGTCTATTTCGGAGAAGTGATTGAGTCCAGAATCGCGAGTGTGGAGTTCTGTGAAGTATTTAAAGGATACAAGCTTTCTGATCCATGATTCTCTTTCATTTTTGTTGTCGTGCAGGATGAAGGCATCAATATGGCTTATTCTGCACGAACATAAAGGTACCAGTGGAGTACGGAGAAGTCGAAGTGGAGCATAATTACGAATATCGCAGTAGGTTATTCTCAAAGCACCGCCACAAACTGAAAAATTTAATCATTTCTTTAGCCAACCAGCAACGAGATCGTCCTCCGAAACAGGCAAGCTGTGGCTGGTGAGATCGAATGGTAAGTCTACTGCCTGCTGCGTCACCCATTTGCAGGGGTTGGTGGGTGGTTGCGCTTCCAACAAGGTGTTTGTGGTTTCGGCTCAGTGAACTTTCCATAACGTGGCATCAATTGGTTATTGCCCATCATTTCGGCTCATTCCCGTCTTCTCCAACAAACAACCCCGACGCCTTCCACTTACCTACTTGCGATAAAGCCATCGCCAGGGCATCCCGAAACTGAAGATGTACTCTTGATTTCTTCCGCTTTGCAAGCTGAAGATATACAACATCATTTGATTACAACAAACAATACGCTGCAACCGAAACGATGCGGCTCGTTGCGTACGCAGGGGTAAGTTGACTTGCGAATCATGTTCACCTCAGCTCCGCTATTGCCGACTCGAGGTGCTGGAGGGAGGGGGAAGCTCCCCATTATTACCAGTTCAGCTCTCGCTGTCCACTCCCATTCCCTCCCCCTTTAGCCACCACCACTCGTCAATATCTTGAAGCTATCCCCAACTAACCACCATGTCCTACTCTCTAGGCCTCTGCATGCCTTGCGGCCTCTGTGGTCGCGTCGGCTTTCTACCAGCGCGCCAACTTTTACTCTGCAACGGTTCACATTGCCCAGAGTAGTGCTTCGTTGATGGTAGGTCTAAGCTGTCGAGAACCCCCCTCCACGCCCCGCCCCCGAGCTGTCCTCCTTTGCACCTCAAACCTCGCCTTCATATCACCAATGGTTGATCACTCTGCTTACACTGGGGCGCCCTACAGGTTCTCACAAATTTGGTATACGTCATTTACGGCACACTCATGTATGGCGTCCAACGCCTCTGCTTCGGCCCCCTTCGACCCACCGAGATCGAACAGCTCTACGAAAAAGGATGGTTCGCCGTCACCGAGACGTTGCTGGCCATGACGATATTCAGAGATGAGATAGGCCTGAATTTCTTGATCATGTTCACAGCTCTGATCACGGGCAAGGTCTGGGGCTGGATCGGAGAGGGCCGTATTGAAGTCCTCGAGCAGCAGCCACCCGCGAACCCCAGGTTATTCCATATTCGCCTCAGCCTCTCGCTTCTCTTGAGCATAGTCTACGACGTATGGCTCCTGAAATATGCTGCCGACACCGTGGTACAACAAGCTCGTCCGTCCATGATGGTCATGTTCATGTTTGAGTTTGCTGTTCTGGCTGTGTGTTCGCTTCACACAGCTGCTCGGTACGGCATCTCTCTTGCCGAGCAGTACGTCGTCAGTACCCAAACCAAGCAGCGCCTGGAAGACCGGCGGCAACAAGTCAGAGAACAAAGAGCAGAGATCCTTAGACGGAGGGAAGCGAGAGTGGCCGAAGGTGCCGCTCAGGGGGAGGACGAGGACGAGGAGCTTCCCGATGAGAATGACATCGAGGAGATGGATATTGAAGTTCCTGGCTGGGAGTCCAAGGGCCAATGGGTTCTGTCCCTGGACCTTGCAGCAGGTGAGTGATTCTTGCGCAATGGTGGTCGTTGTTGCCATTGCTGACCCTGATACTCCAGACTTTATCAAGCTCTGTCTATACACGGTCTTTTTTGTCGCCATCCTCTTCCTCGTGAATCCCCCTATTCACATCATCAGAGATTGGTTCATGACGACGCGTTCCTTCTTGAAGCGATTGCACGCCTTGATCCGATACCGGCAAGCTGTCAAGCATATGGATCAGTACCCTGATGCCACCGCCGAAGAGCTTGGCCGTGAAGATACATGCATAATTTGCAGAGAGGAGATGCGACCTTGGGACCCAGCAGATGCCAGTCAGGTTGAGCGCACTCGGGCAAAGAAACTGCCCTGCGGTCATATTTTGCACTTTGGTTGTCTGAAGAGCTGGTTAGAGCGTCAACAAGTGTGCCCGACTTGCCGCCGGCCGGTCAATACGGATGGGCAGCAGCCGGCCAGAAATGGTGATGCCGTGGTATTCAGACTCGGTCTCAACTTCCCTGGTGAGCAAAATCAACCACCACAACCTCGAGCTGCACCACCTGTCAATGGCGTTGCTCCCGTGGGCCAACCAGGACAAGCGCCCCCCGCAGATTTGCGGAATCGTAACGTTCGGATGTTCAACATTGGGCCCATCAGGCTGGGCTTCGCTCAAGGTCGGGTTGATGATATCAGAGATATGGCTCAGCGTATGGGCTTGCCAGCAGACATTGCAAACCCGCCTCCTGCGCCGCCGCCCGCAATGCCTGTGCCGGTTGTTAACGCTGAAAACGCTGCCGCGCCAGGTGGTTTGGACACTATTCGTGCCCAGCTTGCAGACGTACGCCTTCGTCTGCTGCAAGAGATGAGCAACCTGAACGCTGCCACCAGCGAACTGCACTTGTTGAACACAATGATCGCCGAGATCATCCGTTTACGCCGGCTGCAAGACGACCACCGCCCAGGGCTTCAGCACGCCGAGCACCCGGCCCCCAGGCCAGCTCCAGAATATCCGCAATACGATCCACTTTATCTGCCTACCCAATACCCACCGCGAGACCGAAATCTACCGCAAGGCCAATATCCCCTGCCAGGCCAATACCCACCGCAGGGCCAACACCAACTTGCGCTTAATCAAGCTCTTGACCAACTTGAAGACCGACTTAGAGCGAGAAATCCTGCAAACCAGCGCCCTGTGCAGCCACCGGCGCAACATCCAGCGCCACTCCTAAACCAGCCTCCAGCTCAGAACCCGGCTCACAACCCGGCTCACAATCCGGCATCGGCGACCTATGCAAGAGTCGCCAATGGCGCTCGTTTCCAAGAAGGCGGCCGCATTCCGGCTGGCAGCCAGGAGTTGCCTGAGGGTGTGGTTCTTCCCGACGGATGGTTCCTTGTTCCGCTGGAACACGCCCAAGATGCGGTAGGCCTCTCGTCCCAGCAGCCATCTTCCCAGAGCAGGCAAACGACGGCTCCGTCCAATACCACCACCGCTGACGGAGCATTTCAACCAGTCGAGACTACAGATGCTGCTCGATTAGAAGTAACCTCAAGTACATCCCAGCCCCCTGTTCAGCCAGAAGCATCTTCAAGCGCACAACAACCTCTTGCTCAATCAGGAACACCCTCAAGTACCCAGCAGCCCTCAAGTACCCAGCAGCCCCCTGCACCACCTGTTCCTTCGGGTGATTCAGCTGTACCACCATTCTGGGGCGGCTCTCACCAGTTCTATGCAAATCAAGCTAGAAGAACTTCACCGTACGAGCAAGGAGAAAGCAGTCGCAGTCGCACCAACGTAGAATCTTCCCAACACAGGGGGCCGAATGGAGCCGCTGCGGCAGGCGTCCGATCTGTCTCGGTCCAGGACGCTAATACTGATAGCGAGGGCGAGCATGACGGTTAGGAAAATATCAATTGCCATCCTTAACAACCATTTTGGTAGACGAGAATAGCATAGCATTTTGGGGGCGTTTACGGTTGGAAGGGATTTTTCAGCGTTCATATTTCTCCAGCGTTGGTATTTTGTGCGGGCGTTTTAGCATACCATGTGCATACCTTAGTTGTTCATAATCAGATGGGTGTTATGCCAAAGTCTTGACGCACTTTGAGATCTAGCCGCGGCTTCGGATGTGCTGGTGTGGTCGGTAGGTGCGCTACTAGTATCTCGATGATGCAAATCATGTCTCATCACTTGGGAACCTAGCGGTAGCTTCCATATTGTCACCACGCACTTTCCGCTTGTGTCTTTAGATGCCATATCAGGCTTCTGTTTGCACTTTCTTCCCATTGTAAGCCCTAGCTGAGCAACCAGTGCAGGGCCTCGAAGGTTACCTGGGTGGGTGTTCTTGCGTGCTCAACGCAGACTGTCCTCTCCACCGTTTGCTCTCTCGAAACCAACATGCTATCACTTCCATTCCAGAACCTTACATCATGACGAAGTTAGTGGACAGCATACAATTTTCGTCAGTCTAGTCTTCTATTTGGTAGTTATCACGGCGAAAAGATTCTTCCGACTACAACTCTTATTCTTTCCCTTGCCACTTGGCGCAAAATAATTACACTTACGACTAAGAAATCACCTCATCATAAACATGTCCCCTCTCGAGTCCACTGAAGCACTACCTCCTCCTCCTCCTCCTCCTCCTCCGGCGGCTACATCGATCAAGAAAATCACACGGATCATCCTCAGGCGCAATGGTGTTCGTGTCGGTGCCGGCGGCAGCAGCAGCAGTGGAAAACAAGACGCTACCAAAGCTATGGTTACGACTACGACTACGTCCATCCCCTCCCCTTCCCGACCTTCTTCTCCTTCTGCCAAAACCAGAAACAAGGCCGCCACAGGTAAAAAGATTAGCAAGGCAGTTCCTCGGAGAACAAAGAAAAACGGACGATTGGAAAAAAGATGGTCCTCTCCAGATGCGTGTCCGGAAGGAGGATACCGAGGGTTTATAAAGTGGATGTGGAGGCAGAACAGAAAGAAAGACACGGACAGCAGTGGAGGTGGTGGTAGTATTGGCGAGGGGGAGGTAGGCCCGGAGGCTTCGAGCAAAGAGGGGGATGATACTGCGGAGGAAGGGGAGAGAGAGGAAACGGAAGGAAAGGAGAAGCAACAACAGAGACATCACAAGGAGATATAGAGGAGTCCTTTTTCCGTTTCGTCGTCTGGAGAAGCTTCGTTGCGGGGTGGGAGTGCACCACCGAATACTGCTGGGAAAGATGTAAAGAAAGGAGAGAAGGAAGATAGGGAGAACGATGTGAGAAATGATCCGCAACGGGCGGGAGATGCGAGGATCGCTGCTATGGCGATCATGAGAGGCTGTGGTTCACATAGAAAGAGGATGATTCGGAGGGAAGAGGAGGCCGAACAGTCCTGTTCGATCCGTGGAGGGGGTGGTATGGACCGCCGATATAGGGAGCAGAAACGGACAATCCAGGGGATGACTGCGACTGGTCCTCGGTTGAAACTCGCTCAAATGGACGACGGGTATGTTAAGGTTTCTCTTGTTGGAGAAGAGGAAGAGGATAAGCACGAAGAGAAGATTATTGTGGATTTGGAGGTGGGTGAGCACCACCTGACTGATGACGGGGTGGCTTCGAATGACTTTGAGCATGTTGCCGCGGAGGACCGGCCCAAGGGTTTCTCTGCTACCAAACCTAATGGCAGCACCGAAGAAACATCCGCGGCTACTAAACGCTCTTCTCCTTCTTCTTCTGCTGCTAAGAAACGGGACATGAATGACAGCAGCAGCCAGAAAGACGGGAAAGGAAGCAGATTTGACTCTTGGGTGCCGCAACTGCTTTTTTTCTCTTCCAGGAAAAAGCCGAGACCAGACTCGTCCCCTACTGAGCCGCTGCCTACCAGCCCAACGCTTCCTGCAATCTCAACCAAGTCGTGGATTTCATCTTTGAATCCTTGGTCTTCAGGGAACAGCAGCAGTAATCACAACAAGATGGTCGCCGACGATCGCGGTACATCTGCCAGCGGCGAGTATGAGACATCTCTCGACGGCCAAGCCTCAACCGCCGCCACCTCCGATAGCAAAACGAGTTCGACCAAGTCTGCTGAACCTAGCAACGCTGTCTTCACCCCCGGCACTGCTATTTCGGAGGAACAAGGAACCGAAGAGGATCAGCCACAGGAACCAATGACCAAGAAAGAAGCGAAAGAACATGAAAAGCTGTTGAAGTTCTACCGTAGTCAGCTTCACGAGGCGGGTTCCTGGTTTGAAGACATGCAAGGCACTGATTCACGGGCGAAGGGCAAGGGAAAGGAGGTTGACCGAGGGGTTCCCCCCGCTCCCGAGTCATCACAGGTCCAGGATATCTTCCGGCTCTTTACGGACCGTCCCGCCTCGATGAGCAGTTCTGTAAGGGTTTCTGGTAGGACGAGACGGAGGCTAATGCCCATCGACGACTATGTCCCTCCGTCGATACCTCTGCGGAGTATGCGTCAATCCACTCCCGCCGCCGAATCTCGCCCTCTGCATGGCCGGACTAGTTTTCGTCTTGCTGAGTATGATTTTAATTACCGCCCCCCGCATGTGCACTCTCAGTTCGGCGCCGGCGGTTCTCATGATGCCGGTGTTGCTATTTCTCATCCCATGGCGGATACGCAGCAACTGCCGGGAGATCAACTTCTCCCTATTCAAAGACACCCAGTCGGGCCACCTCTGTATCAAGAGCTTGAATTCCGGTACCCCCTTGCACAGCAAAGATTCCAACACTACTCTTCGCCGCAACAACCGCAGCTCGTGCAGTATCAATCGCAAGACCACCTTCCGCAACAACCACGACCCGCACAACAGTATGCGTTCCGCGGCGCTCAGGACATCTTTGAGCACGAGGCATCAGACGTGATTCTCCAAGATGATGATAGAGTCAGGGATCGTGGGAGAATTTTCCCTCTTTCTAATAATTCTAATAGAATCAGGGATCGTGAGAGAACTCCCCCTCCTGCGAATACCTTCTGGCTACCAAAGACGGTGAAGAATTTGCCTTATGCGCCCTGGAAGAAACCAGCAAAAACCATCCAGGTTGAAGATCATCCCTGGGCTGGGATCCCTCACCAGGGCCCTCTTTACAGACCTCGGAGGGTGCCCATGGACTTTGCTAGAAACCGTCAGAGCACTACTAGAAGAGCGGCTGTTGACAGGGCAATGAACAGCTTTACGCATCCCATGACAGCGAGCAGCAGCGACAACGTCCCCCACCAGGTAGAAGACCTCCAGGGGGAAGAATTGGACACACCCACCGATGGTTATTGGTCACCTCCGAGGTGTCTTGATGGCGACCCCGGCCCGAGTAGTAGGAAGACATTTGAGCCGCCGCCTAGGGAAGGGCAAGAGAATGACCCCGAGCCGAGTAGTGAAAAGACATCTGAGCCGATTCGGGAAGGACAAGTGAGGGAGATTGACTACTTGGAGTTTAGATGGAAGCCGTTGGGGGAGATTGGGTATGTGCTTGAGCGAATCCCTGATCGCGACTCGGAAGAGCATGAGAAAGATACCGGGAGTGGGACTGAAAACATGTGAGGTTCGTTCATGTGGATGGGCTGGCTGGGTCGGAGAGGAGTCGGGGCAAAAGAGCTCCAACCTGCTCTGCTTGGTGAGATGGTTATTTCGATACCTGTGCTGGTGGTATTGACGGTCTCGGTCTGGTCTCGGCTTTTGTTTCTTGATGCGATTTCTGTTTCATTTTCGGTGCTTGAGGCTGGTCGGTTGCTTCCAGGCAGCTAAACGGCTCTCTTCAGCCACTCACTCACTCATCTTTGTCATTCTTTTCTTTCCACAAGGTCTTTGACGTTCTTTTAGGGCCATGAAGGGGTTAAGGGACTCTTTCAGGCATAGTGGTGGTGGCATTTTGGCTTAAGGGGTTCGGAGCTATGGGGTTTCTGGCCGGTTCGACGATGGAACGAGAGCAGCCATTCGCTTCTATTCTTCCTACTGGGCTGGTTGGATACCCGAGTCCGATCCTTTCTTTCCATTCACCTTTGGGCTTACATCTTGCTGTCTTACGGTGTTGCGACTTTCCGGCTAGTTCGACGACGGGACGATACATCTTCGCTTCTTCTTGCACCAAAGCTGCTCGACGCTGATTCTGGACGGCCTATCAATTACTCTTTAATCACCCGTCCTTGATGGACTTCACTTTCGTTATTTTCCTTCGGGTTGGAACTGGCTTCGGCTTGCAGAGATCGGTTTTCCGGTTGGTACGACTATGGAACGATTAAAACCTTTCCCTTCTTATTGCTCGGAGCTGGTCTCGTGGATGATTTTCAGTGGTACATCGCTCTTTCATCATCTGTCCTTGGTGGACCTCACTCTCCTTATCTTGCTCGGGGGGGGCGAACTAGTATCGTCTTGGTGTCATTAACTTTTATAGCTGATTTAATCGCAAAACGACACAAATCTTCGCTTCTTCTTGCTTGGAGCCGACCTCGACACTGAGTTCAAGCAATTTGTCACTCTTTTACTCACCTGTCCTAGATGGACTTTACACTCCTTATCTAGAGCGGAACTGGGATCGACTTGGCTGTTATTGGCGTTTTTACTGGGACGATAACGGAACGACCCAGATATACTGGCTTTTTACCCAGAGCTGGCCTCGACATCGGATTTCGGAGGTTTCTCACTAATTCGCCTTTCTTTGATGGTTTTTACCTTTGTTACTTCAAGGTGGCAGATGGTATGATGTTTTGGTGCTTCTGAAGAGTTTGGCTTTCTAGCTGGCTCTACTCTGGAAAACGGGAAAGGGGCTCAGCTCAGCGTCGTCTACTCATGTTGGTGGACTCGGTTCTCTCTCACTGAGTTCTCAGCGGGCCCTTTTCTCTGAATTACTATTCCGAACGGGCATCAGTCTGTATTCGGAGGCAGTCTCATCACTGACTGACCTTATGCGGCTTCTTCTCACCTTTATGTTTCTTCAATCTACTCGGCAGGGCTTTCTCAGGGTATATGAGTGGGTTTCAAGACTCGGTGGGTGTTTGCTGGGAAAGCTTGGCTTCGGATTCAGCGGCACGGAGTGGTATGTTATTGTTTTGCCTTTGAGACTTTGCTTCTCACTTGGGACCTGGACGGATGGTTCATCTTTGCTTCCGTTGCTGTTGAGGTTCTCTTCAGCGGAGGTGCTTGGGCATGTTCTTAACTCGGTGGCATGGCTTTCAAGCAAGAAAGCTACGGGGTGGTTACGGACTATGGGCTATGGACTATGGGTATGACTATGGAGGTGTATGGCTTCTGGGCCTCTCGGCGGGCGCTATGGAGTGAGTGGCTGGATCGGGATGGACAATCTGATTTTCTCCCTCTTTCTTCTAGTTCTTTGACCTGACTGGGCTGGATTATCTTTTCATTTCTTCTTTCCCCGAAGAGAGTGGAATTAGATTAGGTGGCTGGCTGAGCGGATACATGGCTAGGTGTGTACTATGGTTACTTGGTATGGACGCATTTCAGACAGAGGTGTTTTGTTCTCACAGCAGCGATGGGGAATAGTAGGGAGTAGTTTTCCGAGGAAGATTTGTATTTAGCAAAGCGAGGAAAATAAAAGAGACTTCAGTCATTCTTGTCCGTTCAACTGAGTATCTCCTGTGAGGCACAGAGTGTGATTCCTAGGTAGATACGTGGCAGGGAACCGCCCGAGGCGATAGACCAGGGCAAAGAACTAGGGAGTCAGGGAGGTATTGTGGATGACGGAGGAAAGGAGAGTCTGTCTGTCTGTCTGTCTGTCTGTCTGTCTGGCTGGCTGGCTGGCTGGCTGGATATCATGTTGTGTTGCTTCAGAACATTCCCTAAAATAAGACAAGTATCTATCGTAGCTCGTTGGATTATGACTTCTCACCCGTCATACACTCACCAGATAAACCAACAACCTCGAGGCTGGAGAGTCGAGACTCCCCTGTATTTCGAATCCGGAAATCCATAAACCAAAACCCAGTTATCTAGCGGGCAGAATACCTATCAGAGAGAACAGGAAAGCAAGCATCGATGGTTTTAGTGACCAAAATGCAGTTTGGTTCAGTTCAGTTCACTCCACATTCAGTTCAGTTCACTCCACAACTTCTCGGCAGTGACTCACTTTCAGACTGAAAACGTTGACTGGTAGCCTCAACATCAACCATTTGATGCCCGGCAGTCTCTGGCTACCTACCTGTTGTCACGAACATGCCGGGAGTCACCGGGACGCAGGAGGTGAAGCACACGTTTGCTCACTGAACTGAATCTAGGTATCGTAACTTTCTAGGTACCGTTGGCTTTCTGTTCTCTATGATACCTATTCTGCTCTCCTTCGGGATTACCTTACGGGGGTTCTGTCTGGCTGCAGCGGCACTGGGATTCTCTGATTGATGGATTCTGGATTCATCAACGGGTGACTCTGCGACTCTCGACACTCGGAGCTGTCGGTCAACGTAGTGAGTCACAGAGGAGGTGAAGTGCAGTTTGGTTGGCTGTGCCGTCGTCACTTCACTTTACTTTCTGGTATTCTCGGGTTCTGAGCTTCTGGGGCTCTTGGTACTGGTTCTGGCATTGGTTCTGGTTCTGGCCCTGGGTCTGATATTGGTCCTGGTTTCTGGATTCGATTCGACAGGACTGGTCCCGAATAGCAGTTTGCATATCAGCCACGATATTGGCGGCGAGGCCCAAAAACAGATTGGCATTGGTTTAGACATTGGTCCTCCCATCAATCGAGGCCATGGTTCTGTGGCTTCCTGGATTCGAGTACGTAGATGAGGACTTTGTTCAGTCAGGGGCCTATTTCTACATATCAGCCTCATTATCTAATACTAACAGCGGTGAGGCCCACGGGATGGAACGGGGAAGAAAGAGGGAGAGATACAGGAAGGCAAGGCGCTGAGTTTGCTACGCTCATAGGTTTGTGTCATGACTCCTCTGTGACAGCTGGGCTTGGAGGCGTTTCGAAGATGAAATCCAGTCTATCCTGCGTTCACTCGGTCAGTCATCATTCAGTCAGTCAGTCAACAGCAAGTCAACTGGGCAGTCAGCAAATTCAGTAAGTCAAGTTGCCTTCGAGATCCAATGAATGGTAAGTAAGATTTTCTTAGCCGAAGCGTTTTGCTTTCCTCCTCTTTCCCGTGATGTTATCGCCGTCTGGACCGTCGACGTCGAGAGGTGGGTCCTGCGCGCCAGTGTAAGTCGCTGCGTCCCAAAAAGGAAATTCGGCGAACGAGAGTGGAGTCATTCAAGTGCGCTGCCAAGAAGAGGTTGCGCTCGGAGAGCACAGCAGCAGAATGCCGCAGCCGCTCTCCCACTGCCGTTGTATTGGGGTAATCCGGGTATACTCAGACAAGATAGCTTTCCATTACATGATTCGAAGTTCGGTTGTGCGTTTGTTTGTTGTTGTGGTGATGATGATAGAAGCCCATTCGGTAAAACATGTTTGGCTTCCATCATGGGCTATCTGCCTCCTCTTCACCTCTCCAGCCAGGGCAGTGTCGAATTTTGAGCCTCATGTCTGCCCACTGCCTGCCAGCTCACTTCCGAAAGTGTCTGTCGTGGAACTTTACATTTTGATCTTCTTTTCGCCACGGATGGTCCAGAGCAGAGCAGAGCCTCCAGAGTCGAAATTTCGAAATGCGGTGAGCAGCCATTTCCCGACTAGGAAATTGAATTCAAGACTGTCCGCTAATACACTTGGGTTCGGGGCCCGTGTCGTTCCATTCCAATAAACACGTGCTTTAGTGGCCGCAGCCACGGCCTGACGGGCGACAGGATAGGACACAGGGCATGGGGGTAAGTCAGCGGAACCTCACGGGAATGAGTGCAACACAAGGTTCAAAAGGGGGTGTGTAATAACCAATATGGTTGCCTTGCTGGCTTGCCTTACTGTCTTGCCTTTGTGTTGCGTACATACCGCGTCGGCTTAAGTCCATCGGATTCCTGTTGAGGGAGAAGAACAGAAACTGGGGGCAAGCAGGCTGCTAGGTAGTACGGCTACCTCCAAGCTGCAGAAGTTGTAGATTGGAAGATGCATATGCAGTCATCTGTGCAGTGGGTTAGGTAGGTATTCGTAGGTACCTGGGTAGGTTAGAATTGCGGAGGGCAAGCACCGACAAAATGGCCAACTCCGAAGGTTTGCAGCAGCGTACACCGGAGCGCAGCCGGTGGGTACGTCAGACGGCCAACGTCTTCGCACCCAGGGGCATGGTATCGGGATAGCGAAGTTATGTCAGCTCTGTACACCAATTGTGTAACACGCCGGACTGGTGTATCCCGTCAGGTATGACAGCGCCCTCGGGTGTCGGAGCAAATACTCAAAGACGGAGTGGATATCTTTCGTGATGTCCTGTAGGTGTCAGAATGGTATGAGTGAGCACCCGGGTAAAGCCGCGATTCGTGCGCGGAAGGGAGTCCCCCCCCATCCTGACTACTGTATTTCTTCGAGATAATCCGGCTCAAGGTTGCTCTCGAGTGTGGGTGGGCGCGGGGTAGAATGACCAACTCGACCTTTGGTGATTGGTCTTCCTCGGTGGGTGACTGGTGAAAGAGTGGTTCGCATTTGTGAAGGGCAACCTTCAACACCACCTTCTAGGAAATCTTGGCGCGGCCATTAGCATTGCCCTCGTTACCAGACCCAGAAGCATCAACCGCCCAGCTTTCACAATCCTCAAGGATCACAATATCTGCTTGGAACCGGTCAACAAGGCATCCCAAACCAGACTTGCCGGCGCCCCCATGTCTGTTTCTACGAAGTCAGTCGCGAGATGTATACCGCAAGGCAACCATGATCCCGCGGTAAGGGACTTGATGAGATCGGATGAAGGGCTTGCCCCAACTGCGGAAATGGTATTTGTAGGGCTGTAGATTGATTACTATTCGCGACGTACCGCATCTCCGTTCAGCAACGCGTATGTGTGATACTAAGGCTGTACGGGCGACGAGTGTCGGCCGTTTCCTTTTCCCGAAGTGACTCTGCCGGCCACAGACCTCCGACAATATATGACTTCCTGTACTACGGCGATTAGAGGTTTAGGCACACCGAGGACGAGTTATTCGTGTTGTTGTGTGAGAAACGAGCACAAGACGGGTCGACTGGGTGGCGGGTAGCTTTGCACAGTCTACGTGGGGAAAGGTTTTCCTGAAGCCGGTGAACCATCTCCCGGCCAAATGTAAGTGTAATAGCCCTCTCAAGTGCCGGTCCTGCTGACGAGTGCCTGTCTCATGCAGCTGTGTCGTGTGGGAGTTGTGGAAGTTCGAGAGGTGCGGGTTCCGCGGCTAGTAGCAGGAAATCAAGAGCCTTGCGCTCCGTTCTACACGAGGAAAGCAGATCTAGGAAATTGGTGGGATGAAAAGGAAAATTGGTGAGCAGGTTGGTATGCAAAATCAGGTGTGTTTGATAACAAGTTTTGGGTATCTCGAACAATCAAGGCACAGTATTTCTTCTGTAAATGCCCAGAACAAACCAGTAGAAACCATCATAACATGCCGGATGCAGTCTCTCAGGAGTAAAATCTGGAAAAATGCTAGCCCAAAGCAGAAACAAGAAAGTGGGAGAAAGAGAGAAACACAAAATAGTATGGGTTCAGAAAAGAAATTCCTGGCTCAAGCACCAGATAGAGCCGCGGCTGCTATGTTTCGAGAGCGATTGGATCTCTATTTTCGCTACTCCCTTGGCTAGATCCAAGATTTGAGTTAAACCCTGAACCATACTGTCCACCTAAACCATGTTCATCTATCGGTGTCCTTGGCCCGTCGAATTGTAGGGGCGACATAGTGGCGGCTCTGTCCAGTCGCCAATGGAATAAAACGTCTTCCTGCCACCGCCGCAGGTTCACCACCTTGGAGCTGGTTTCGACCTCGAAAACGGTGAGCATGAGTTCTGCTTCCAAGGGCGAAGTTCTCAATCTGTGAATGAGCCACTGGTTGATGTAGTCGGGTTTGCTTTCGACGTTCTTCATGAGCACTGTGATTCCAAGCTCTTTCATACACTCGGCTCGGCGCTGTGCACTTTCTGGGTCATCTCTGCGAAGAGCCAGCGCCCTCTCCAAAGCCCTTTGCGGAGTAATCAGTTCCAAGACATGCGAAGGGTGTGACAGTAGGATGGGAAACCGAGGGTGCGAAGGAACACGTATGCTTTGGTTATAGTGAGGTTCTTCAAGCATCATGTTGCCGTCACCTGGTGGAAGCGATTTGCCGCTTCCCCAAAGAATTGTGACTTCCTCGCTATAAGAAACATGCTTTCGCATGACGCCTTTCTTCTCACATAGGTCTCGCAACCGTCCAACCGTTTGGAGGCACCCCTCGAGGTTCCTTTGAACGCGCTTAATTTCGCAGTCGTAGTCTCGAAGAAACTCGAGGTCGTCCTCGCAAATGCTGACCCCAAATCTGGCCTTGAACTCGATGGCGTCGGTGGGAACAACGTCAAGTGACGTTTTGAGCTTGTCTAAATGTTCTTCACTGATTGACTCTCCGGGGTTGTTTTTTATCCGCTTGCGGTGGAAGTCGAGTTCTATGTTTGAAAGAATTCTCTCGCGGCTCATCCTGAGGTCTTCTTCGGATTCTCTGGCAATCTCACGATCTCCAACAGCCTCCAAGAGGTCCCGGTACAGTGGATGTAGGTCTTCGGGACGGTCCGCAGATATTCCGAGTAAAAGCTCCCTATGAGGGTCCACGCCCTCGGCGGTAGCAACACTGTCCCAAATCTCGTGGTCTTCTGCCATGCTTTTCTTTGTTCCGCTCGAGGGTCCGTAAAATGATCTTGGGGTCAACAACCAGATCCCGGCTTCCTCTCTGACAATATCGTCCTCCTCTTTCATCAGAGCTTCCTCCAGAGACCGGCATGTGCGAAACGTCTCCTCCCTTTGTGCCTGAAGCCTCCCAAGACTTTGGTGAATCTGAGCACTCTGGTCATGCAGCACTTCGATGTTGTTGGCTCTGGGCATATCAGGTCTAGGGAGCTGCTGGTAGAGACTCTCTAGGTGACTGAACAGGCGTAACAGCTCAGTTCGCTTATTTCTAATCTCCGATCTTCGACGCCAGACCTTTTCCATCTTTGCCTTCATGGCTGCTCGACGTCTTCGGCTGTAATATGTGCTGGTCGACATTTTGTCTTCAGAATTCTCGGGGTCGGAGTTGGACTCGATAGAACTAGTTGGCCTGTATCGCGCGATTGGAGCCTGGATATTGGTGACCATAGCGCCATTATGCGACGGAAGCGGTTGCTGGGCATCAACCTGACGAAATGATATAGTAGGCGCTGGTCGCGAAGGTGGGATAGGAGCGAAGCGTGGCGCTGCCGGCGATGGAATGAAGGACGGTGGTGGGGGTTCTTCTTCGCCAATACTACTGCTCCAGGAGGCAACATCGTACTTATAGAGGGGGCCTGCTCTGAAATCTTGGCTGGGTGGTGGGAACACGAGGGTATTGTGGGAGGTATGCTGACGCTCAGGTATGGCCGAAGCCACGACCTTTGAAGACGAATGCTGATTTGGAATTCTTGGAATAGGAGCCAGGCTTGGTGGTCGATCGTCTTCAAGGCTAATGCTCCGCCGAATGAGATTGTGCCGGGATGGGGTAGCAGGTGCTGGGGCTGCGGTTGCCATCAGGAAAGACAGAGTCACTTTCGAACAACATCCCCAATGGCTGCAAGGCCATCGGAGGAAGTTGCGAAAGGATTGAGAGGTACCGGAATGCAACAATCTGGCCCGTCACAGATGCGACTGGGATCGGATATCGTCGCGCAGAGTGTACCCAGTGAGAGTTTAAGTTAATTCGAGAGAAGAGCTGGTGGGTGGGGGAAAACAAGGAAGAGAATGTTGTACTTTGGGGAGAAGGGGGAAAGAAACTGGAACGCGGGCGTGCGCGCCTCCTGGGAGTTGGCCGCGAGGGGGCTGCATGTATTAGAATCCCTTACGGTGTTATCGTTCTCCAGGGCGACCTATCTCCTCATAGGTAAGTCACCTCAGAGCCTGTTCGGTTGGGCAAGCGCCGCTTCTCTGTGCAGCCTCATCTTTGTCGTCATGACAACAACTGGAGCCGCCGTTACCCAGAGACGAGAGGTCTCTATCAAAATCATTCATCGTTGAAGTGGTGGTTTTGAACCAGTAGTCAAAGGATGGCTGAATAGTGTAACTGCAGTATGTGTAGTTGACAGTGGAAACTCGGCCAGCTAGGGTAGTAAGGTGGCAGCGCGCCCGGGGGGGGGGGTTTCAAGAATCTTTTTATTACTGAAATGCGATGTTCCTCTCCCGTCTCGATTGTCGTTGATTGTTGATCTCACAGAGTCGACCTTACCCGCCATTCTACTAGCCTTGTGGTCCCCGATTTGCAAGAAACAGGCGACAGAGATTCCAAAACGGGAAGTGTTCGGGAGGCTCCCGTCTTGCCCGAAAACTGAAAACTTGACACGAAGACGAGAAGGTTCATATTCTCATGCCCCCCCCCCCCCAGGAAAGATAGCTTCGACAACAGACTTGCTCGCCAGGCTTAAAATTAATCCCTGTATTCCCCGCAGTGGAGTACTTGGACTACAACCACGATGCATATGCAGCCTTCTGGAAGAGGGAAATGTATTTTGACGAGGGCTAGGTGGAAGCTGACGGGATGTGCATGAGTGGCCCATCTGTGGAAATGTAAATTCAAACTCAACTGAGGGCCCAATAATAAGGAACGATGGCAAGACCACACCCAGTCAGTCATTCACTGCCTCCTTCTCCTTTCCACTTCGCTCACGCCCTCTCCCTCTCTCTTACTTCTTTCCTGACCGCCATATGTATAGCTGCCTAACGGGCCTATCTCGAATGCTCCCTTTC
Organism: Podospora australis; assembly: GCA_033296905.1. Classification (NCBI taxonomy): domain Eukaryota; kingdom Fungi; phylum Ascomycota; class Sordariomycetes; order Sordariales; family Podosporaceae; genus Podospora; species Podospora australis. The sequence goes on from MU864359.1 coordinate 213,878, forward strand.
CATTCTTCCTTTGAGTTGGGCAGAACGAGAACTCATAACGGAAACCTTAGGTACTTACCTACCTGAGCGAGCCAGCCATAGCCGCCAAGCATCCTTCAAGCCCACCTAAGGTATCTTGGGGTCATCTACCTCCTTCAGTTTTGATAAGAGCGGCTCTCACCACCCCGCTACTTCATCCCTCCTGCAGCTCTCTTTGGCTTCGTCCGTTGGATTTATCTCGACTCTAACGCAACTGTCACGACGAAGTGGCCATTCAATCGAAAGCCCCTTCGGTCCACGCCGCGAATGGGAACTCAGCCCGTGTGTCACGAGATTTCTTCCCACCAATCGCACTTGCAGTTAATTTAGACCAGGACTGCCTTCCGATAGCTGGAGCTTCCGCACACTGCGTTCTCCATCAGTGGTATCTCTGGCTATGCGGCTCTGCCCTCTGTAAAAAGGGGAAGCAAGGCCGAACTGAACAAGCTCACACATCACCATAAGAAGTTCTCTTCCACCATACTCAAGTGTTATTAGTGTCACTGGTCTCGACTTTCATCTTTCATCGCAGTACCGCTCCGTGTCGAGTGCAGAACCATTGACATTATTAACACACCGAGTCCTATGATGATGGTGGGCCGCCATGAGTTCCAGTAGACGACATCCAGAACCCGTTTGGGGCGACTGGGTCCCGCACCCAAGCCGCAATAAGTTTTATAGGGAAAGGAAAAACCGGTCTGGTAGGAACTCCTCACAACTTTAGTTACGATCTCAAGCTGACCCGTGGTGACAGGCCAGTACGAGTATGAATATACCGATGCTCCACAGGATAACAGTGGCTACTCCCATTACTCGGCTGTGCAAGCAGCTCCCCGCGGCGACGGTGTTGAGGACATCACCCGCAACTTCTCTGGCTTCCAACTTGAAAGCCAACCGAATGGCCCCGATCTAGCCTACAACCCGGAAGGGTCCGAAACGTTGAACTCATACACGTATGGCTCGCCGGCTGGCGTTTTTCACCCATACAGAGATCCAGCAACATCCACCGCCTCCTACGCAGAATCAAGTCAGTATCATGCGTCCTCACTCCCACAAGACCCTTCCGACTTCACGGGAAAAGGGAAAGGCAAGCCCAAAAAGAAATCTCGAAGCAAAGGGAAAGGAGTCCCCGAGGGCAATAGCGGAGCCCCAGCTGAGCAGCAACTTGAAGAAAGTCACGATCCATTCTTTGAAAAGCTACACACAAATGTCCCTGAAGCAATGATGGGTGAGCCCGAAACTCAAGGACCGGCGTATGACGAGGAACCAGTAGTCAATGCCGAAACTGAGATCGATATTTCCAATGCCAGTTACTATACCGGCCAAGGTACGAAGTACTGCTTTCCATCATGTATATAGCGCTGACCGGAATAGGAGCCTCAGCCATTCAAGATGAGGCTGCGGCGGGGCATTACTCCCCAGAGAACCGTGACCCCCCCGCACCTCAAACAACAGTGTATTTCAAGGCTCAGTCCAACGAAACCGACAACACTAATACATACGCCGAGTTCGCCACGGCATCTGGTATGTTCTTATATTCTCAAGATGTATTTGTGAGATATGATCGCACGCACTAACATGTATTCTAGCCGCTGAGGACATATCAGCCATGGGAGGGCAACATAGTACAGTCGAAGACTTAATGCAAGCTGCCGATCCATACGGCACAGGAATGGCGTTAGAGTCGTCTGCGATACCATCTCAGTATTCGGAAGTAGCATATCAATTCCAAGGGGATCCTACGCATCAAACGCACGGCACTGCCATGACGGGAGAGTCGGCTGCGATGCCGTCTCAGTTTTCAGAAGCAACATTATACCATTTACAGGGAGATCACGGTCAGCAATCATATGGCACCGCCATGGTCGGAGAGTCGTCCGCGATGGCATCGCTGTATTCAGAAGTTGCGGCACACCATGACCTGCAGAATCTCGGGCAGCAAACACCGAGAGAACAGGCACCCCTCACCGGGAACATGGATGACGAAGTTGAGCCAGACGCTGAGGACGTAAATCACCAACTCAGTGAGGGTCGGTTTCAGGGAGGAGAGGTTCGCGATGAGGATCTGTGGAGCCGTAAGTTGCACCCTAATACCACTATTGTCGTTTGTCTAACAGTTGGTAGGATTTGAGGTTCAGCCTTCGTTCAAGTTCACACCGGGCCAAGTTCTTAAGATATGGTGGTCGGAGCCTATTGGCGATAACGGACGTAACGCCACCAAGGACGCACCGGGCACGCTTGTTCAATCTGTTACTAACACCAATGGGGATAAGTTCTACTACAGTTTTAGACGCTTCATTGTGATTGCCAACGACGAAGGGCATTGTTCCTGCGTGTAAGTCCTATACTTGGAACAAGTTCAACGCGACACTAACTCTGTTCATCAGGCCTATTTTGACTTACAGCTCGCGCGCCTGCACTAAAAAGGGAGTGAAGCCTCAAACCCACGGAATCGTGTATTCAAGTGGCTCAAGACCGCGCATGGTCCCCAGAGAGCCCGACTTGGGCTTTCCTCCTGTACGTTTGGAGTTATACGAAATGACCGAGAAACTCGACTGGCGGTCCCGCGTCAACTATGCCAAGTTACAGAGCATCGAGCATAATTGCCAGGTGCTATTTGTCGGCCGTATAGCTCCAGAAGACTTTGAGCACGTTGTTGCCCCGGCTGTCGATGAGTGCTGGGAACGAAAGCGCCGGCATTACCCGCAGCAGAGGCGCTGAGCTCATGCTTCTGACATCTGCTCCGGCACCGTCGGGTGGCCACGACGAGCAACTTCCTGACCGTTTGGACATCCCACGTTTTCGACCCATCAGGGCTTTGGTTCGGCATCGGTTGCACACTAGCCGGTGCCGTGGAAGGATTATTTTACGTTTTGCTTTTTCTCATAACTAGGTCGGTTTGTTATTCTCCGCTCAAATCCGTTACGGGTCATCGATCATCCTTTTGTCCCCGAATGATGCTCACTGCGCCTCATAACGGGACGCTCAAATGGTATGTGATCTGATTCGAGTTCGCCCTTTATTTCCCGCTCAGATTGTCGTTGGGGCTTTCGATGTTTCTTTCTTTTTCTTTGGATACTATGCACCAGATCTCAACGACCACGATTTTCTTTTTCTTGAAAACAGCCGATCTTGCCAACCTGACTGGCATTATGATCTTATGATGGTACGACATATCTGCTACCTAGAGGTGGACAGGCAGAAGTAGGACTTTGGATGTTGGAACGTTTATTGATCTCAGGGGAAGCACCTTTGGAGATGTCCAAGTAGTCAGGATGATGATACAGCTACGTTCTGGGTATTCAGTATGGAGTCTTGGACAGCTCTCAGATGAAATAGCCAGGGGTTACTGATCTGATAGTTATATTTACGTTTTCTTTTCCAAGATACCTTCTATTCTATACCCAACTCGATGCCCCTTGAATTCGCGATCCCTTACAAAGAGCCCATTATTGCCTTGGTCTGTTCATGTGTATGCGCCCAATGACTCGGTATGTGAAAAGACACACAGGTCTACCCTGGAAAGAGATGTTATAATCACCAGGCTGCTTTGGATCAAGCAGTTTGGCGAGGACATTTCGTCCATGGAAGCATAGTTGTCTTGATGAATAAACACGAAGGGAGATTTAATTTTCGGTATGGAACTTTGTTCGTATTCATGCACGTAGCATAACTTCCTGGATCATACTGAAAGATACCCCACTACCGAAAAGAACTGAGGACTCAAAGTTACGATGGGATCTCCAAAGGCGATTATCAAATATCACCTACCTACCTACCCCCCTCTCCCCCCTGATCATGAATTCAGGTAAAGTAAAAACAATCAAGTAGATTCAGTCATTTCTTTCCAACCCAGACATCTCAAGACACATCACTCTCGGTTCATGTCTCAAAGCTTAGCCTCCTTAACATCCAACTGCCCCCGAGCCCACATGGCACCGCCATCAATAGCAATCGCCGCCCCATTAACATGCGCCCCCGCCCTGCTGGCCAAATACACAATCACCCCCGCGATATCCTCGCTCTTTCCGAGTCTTCTCATAGGATTCGCGTTGGCAATGGCTTGCACCCCGCCCCCCATCTCCAGCAAGCCATTGCTCATCTTACTCGGGAAGAATCCCGGGCAGATGCTGTTGACTGTAATCCCCCTCGGCCCCAACTCCACCGCCAGGTTCCTCCCCAGGTGGATAACAGCAGCTTTACTTGCCGAATATCCGTACGTCCCCTGCTTTCCAAGGGTGCCAATCCCCAGTCCGGCTACACTCGCTGTGATGATAACCCTTGACGGGTCCTCCCCGGATTTGGCTTGCTTCTCCAGCATGGAGGTGAATTCCCGAATGAGGTTAAAAACTCCCCGGACGTTGAGGTCCATGACCTTGGCAAATGCCGCGTCGGGGTGCCTGTCAAACGCCTCTCCCCAGGTCGCCCCCGCGTTGGCGAGCAAAATGTCGACGTGGTCCGTGTGTTTCTTTACTTCTGAGACCAGAAACTTAATTCCTTCCAACGTGGAACTGTCCGCTGGAACGGAAATGGCGGCAGCACCGGGGGAGAGGTTGGGCAGAGAGTTGAGGATGGCGCAGGCTTCGTCGCAGGCTTTGGACTTGCGGGAGGAGATGAAGACTTTGCTGGCGCCGGCTTGCAGCAATCTTGGTCGGATGTTAGGACAAGAGATAGAAAAAGAAAAGGGGAATGGGGGAGAGAAAGGAAAACATACGCAGAAGCAGCGCTCAGACCCAGACCGCGAGATCCGCCGGTCACGACGGCGACCTTCCCCTTGACGGAGAAGAGGGAGGGGAAGTCATGGAGTTGTGCTTCGGCCATTTTTAATTGTTCTTGTTTTCTCTTTCGTCTTTTCCCTTAGATTTTTGGTCAATTCTTTCAGACGCAGGAATGGGTATCACAGGAAAAAAAAGTTTCGGTTGAGAAGAGTTGAAGTGATGACGATAACAGACACGCCGGACCGGCCGGTAGTTCTATGTAGTTCATCCCCCCCCCCCTTATCAATCGATCATCGGTATCCCCAATCCCTTTCCCGAGAAACCTGGCAAAGCTCCAAGAGCTCCCCCGCATTATTGGGGGATCTTGGGTGTAGGGAACCCCCTGAAGGCAAGCCAAAAGTGCGGGGAAAGTCCACCCCCAAGCCATGCCTCGGTTCATTGACCCCAGAACGCTCAGAACCTAAACCGCAGTGCTGGAATCCAGTGCCTCGGTCTCGATGGCCTCCAAATCCCGGCCGGATTGAATCAGTTCACGTCACCAGCTAGAAACGGACAGGCTCCGTGATGAATGATGCAAGAGCTACATAGTATTGTGATGAGATGGAGGTAAAAGCTCTCCAGTTGATTTTATTATATGATCTAGTTTCAAGAATAAGATCAAAATCAGGTTCTTCCCAGGGGAGAGACTCAATATTGGCCCATGACTTCCGCTGAATGAGATCCCACAGACGCTCGCCTGCTCTGGATATCCGTAAAAAGACTAACTGCCAGCCAAAAGGAGAAAAAAGAAACGACAAAACGTACACACATTATTTTTGATAGAACAAAGACCTCCTACTCCTGAGCATACCTCTAATCCGCACTCAGGTCCCTTAATTTGAGTCCGTCCAGACATCCGCATCGCGAAGTTCAATTATACCGCGAGCGGGCCTTCCAGAGCTGGACCAGTAGGCTGCTGTTGGTCTTGTTGTTCTGCAGCACCTTCTACTGGAGCAGCACCATCAACAGGAGCCGAACCCTCGCCCACGTTTGCCTGGCCACTACTACCCTCGGTCGCATCCGCACCTGGTCTTTCCGTTTGTGGCTGTTCTGCTTCAGCGTTCTCAGCGTTCTCAGCGTTCTCAGCTGCCTGCTGGCTTGCTGCTGCTTCTTGAGCAGCCTGTTCACGTTCAGCAGCTTCCTCGGCAGCTCTCCTCTCGGCCCTCTCGCGCTCCTCCAGCTGACGAATATGTCGCTCAGCTACGCCTGGTGCCAAGCTGGCAACCATCAACACCGCTGCCCTCTCAAGAAACCTGGCCCGGTCTCGAATCCAGGCGCCGTGGTCGCCAGCTGCTGCCTCTCTCCTCCGTTCCACCAACCTTCTACCAAGATCACGAGGGCTGGGGTCCACCATACCATCGAAAGCCCGCTCGTAGGGTCTCTCTAAACGCCGTTGTCGTGCTTCAGGTGTCTCCTCTTGTTGTGCCTGGTTTTGGTTTTGCGCCTGTTGCTGAGGCTGCTGTTGCTGATTCTGTGCCGCTTGCCGGTGAGCTTGACCGTCTAAGCCATTGACTCCAATCAAGCCTTCGAGATGTCTCCAAATTGGCTGCAAAGCATTGTTGATCATGCCGTTGAACCAGCCAAGATTAACGAGAAGAAGAGCCAGAGAACAAAGTCCAAAGAGAACCCACCGCTCCCAGGAGGGATTGCTGTATGAAAACCACCAAATCGCACCGGCAAAACGTATTACATGCCACATCATGGTCCAACCAGCCACTGCCCAACCGACTGCCGGAGCGCCACGATGGCCGATTCCACCTCCCACGGGGGCTGGAGGCACTGCTGGAGCAGCTGGAGCAGCTGGAACAGCCGCTCGTCCCACATGGCCTCGGAACCGGAGACCCTCTGCCCCTAATGGGTTTCCTGCAACCCGAGGATGTTGCTGGTGCGCCTGCCCTTGCGGTTGGTGAAGACCTGCAGCGGGGGGCTGTAATGGCTGAGAGTGGGGAGGAGGCAAATGCAATGGTTGGCCATTAACGCCATAGTGAGGAGCCATGAAAGGAACACCCGGTCGCTGTCCGCCGTAAACGAAATATCCTGGTGGCAGCTGGTATCCTTGAGGATAGTACACTAGTGGCTGTCGCTGATTCCCGGCCGCAGGTTGAGTGCCCAACGGCGGATAATACCCCGGGGGATAGTAATATCCGTGAGGAAGATAAACTACCTGTCCTGGTTGTCGCGGCAGTTGTGCTTGCTGGGGAAAGAGACCGGCGGCGCGTTGCCTTTGAAAATCGGCCGGTGGTTGTATCTGGTGAGGCACATTTGGATTGAAGGCAAGCGTGACGGGTGGGTAAGCCTGTATCAAGGCCGCCATACGGTACTCACCAGGAACATTTGCCACTACACCTACGGGGCCGTTGGGAGAATGGAGCATATAGAGTTGCGGGATTTGATTTTGCTCGGCCGGGGCCGACTGAGGCAGTTGCATCTCTGGTACGGTTTGTGTTGATGGAGGCGAAGTCTGTGGCGGCTGAGATGTTGGCATGCTGGCGTGGGCGGCCTGCGCGGAAGGGTCGGGGGTAACCGAGCGAGTACCACCTCCCGGAGTAGCTCCAGCAAGTGGCGTGGTCACTCCAGGCTGGATGGGCTGAACACTGTTCAAGTTGGTATTCGCGAGGTTGGTTGCCATGTTTGCCAGTGATGCCCCAGACGCGCTTCTGTGCATGGCATCCGTCATGGCCTGAGTCGCTCTGGCGTACGACGCCCTGGCAGCGTCAATAGCAGCACCGTCGTGGTCTTGAATTCCAAAAAGGGCCCGGCCAGCTTCATTGCCTTCCATAGAAAGGTCAATCGGGGTATCTTGGTTAGCGCCTGCCTCGGGAGGTCCAGGATTCGCAGGGGCTCCTCCACCAGCCACCACCGTGTATCCCATTATGTGACTCTCGTTCTGGTTGTTACCCGCTGCCGGCGGTACGGGAAAGCGCATCGCCTGATGGTTAATGAGCGTATCTCTCTGCCCGGCCCATCTTGGTGCTCCAGTTGCCTCGTGTCGCAAATGGTCCATCCACTGATACATGTTTTGATGTTGCGCGATGTGCTGGGCATGCTGTTGGTGTGCAACTTGGTGAGGCCAAACTGCTCCTGGAGGCGGGGCCGGGGGAAGCGGTCCAGCCGGGGGATGCGTAGCCCAGAAGTAGCTAGGGTCCATTCCATGATGTACGAATCCAGGGTGGACGTGAGGATGGTGATGATGTCGGTGGGCATCAAAGTGTGGTGGTGGTCGATGATGGGGCAAATTCCCAGGGCCTCTTTGCTCACCAGCTTGACCGGCACCAGAGGGTATCCTTTGAGAAGCGGATGCAGTAGCGCTTGGTTGGCTGACGAGATCTCGAAGAGCCAGGTGTAGCGTTTGCCGGTCGGTGGACTGAATCTATGCGACAAGAAGTCAGTGATGTTCGATCGTTATTAGATAGTAGGAGGGAGAGGGTAAACTGACAATATCTCGACCAAATATGTCTAACAATGTGTCGGTATCGCGAGAAAGAAGACGACCCCGATGGATCAATCTCATCTGATCATCGTTCGGTCGCGACGGCAGAGCATCCCGGATTCGGTGCTTAACCTCCCGCACCGTCGTGGCAGCAGGTAAATCATGGAACCTCAAAGTTTGGTCCGTAACTGAGGGAGATACGATTTGCAGCGTGATGGCCAAGGGCGCGTGGCTGGGTGGAGGGGCGTCGATGGACGCTGGTTGTGGAGGGGTGACCCCTTGTTGCTCGTCGTCGGCCATGATGCACGCGGCGATCGGTTGATCAGAACGCTGTTGGTGGCTAGAAGAAACAATTGATGAAGCTTTGGAACTCGAAGAGGGACAAGTAGTTAAGAGGTGGAATTTAACGGCGGCAATGGCGGTGTTTAGAAGCCAGGTGGAAGGTCGATCACTGATTGAGAGACATCGCCAAGCACAGACCGTCTCTGAGGTCCTGAAGACTTCAAATGTGTTATGTTTGAGATCGGATGAGGTAGGTAGAAAATGGGATGAAAACGGGTCTCAACGCAACGGAAAGTCAATCACGAAAAGAAATGTACTGCAGTACAGACGAAGAAGAGGAAGAAGATAGGTGGAAACTGTTATTCTGGCTCTAGCAAAAAAGCAAAAAGAAAAAGAAACAAGAGGTCAAGGTATTTAATGTTTGTTTGCCTCAAAGCGTGGATGACGGGAAGCTGTGAATGCTTGTCATTCAGCTCTCTCGCATTCCCTCCACGTTGTCATTTGTAGGTGGTCCACCGAGATCAAATGTTAAAATCGCAAAAGTACCCAAGTACCTCGACCCCACGTTAGACTTGGCTTCTTTTACAGTAAATCTCTTAGCCAGTGTACCATAATGCGTATTAATTCGACTATATTCTGTAATCACGAGACGCTCTGCTGTCCCCGGCGTTCTGGAAATGGCCAAGCCCACAGGAAGGGAGCATTTAGGGGCCGGTCAGCGCTATGCCGTCCCGGGAAGAGACAACGGCCGGCCCTGCTGCTGGTGGGTGGGAATGGTCACTCGTCCCTTTTAATTTTTGTCTTGTCTTGTCCTACCCAACGAAGTGTGCTGAAGAGCCAGCTGCGTCATGAGAGTGACGGCTTGAGCTAATCGTGCAGCAAGCTGTGCCGCCTTCTCTCAACCAAGAACCGGTTCACCACATCTCATCATTGGGACTTTTCCCCGCGTCTGCCCACCCACCCAGACCCGGAACCTGGAAAACACTGGACCTGGAAAACTGCTGGACCTGGAACCTCCTCTCTTGGAAATTTTCCTTTACCACAAAATCGGGCAGGCCAAACGATGCAGGTTCGTCAACATACACCGATTTGTTCCCTCAGTTACGGATGAAAAAGTTATTAAAAGGGGCAAACATGGCGATCCCGCAGATTGGCCCTGCTTCGATTTCTGTCGGGTTAACATCAGGGTTAACTCGATCGACACTCGTCCAGCGCGCCTCCTCCACCGCCTTTCGTAGAGCAGCCCAGCAACAACAACAGTCGTACCACTCCTACTACTACTACTCGTCGAAGCAGCGCACGGCAGCATCCCACCGTATGTTCCTCGGCCGCCGCCCCTTTTCCCAGCAGCAGTCACATCGGCCGAAGGCCTCTTCCAAAGTGCACGACTCCAAGATTCGGTGGCATCCCATCCCCGTCGGCCTCGGCGTCGGCTTTCTGGGACTGGTCCAATTCTACAAGGTCTACACACGAGAGCAGGACGAAGATGAATCGGACAAGAAGCCCAAAAAGAGGCCACGGGTGAGGCCAGATGGGCCATGGTAATACTCACCCATCACTTCAATCGACGACGGGACGGGAGACTGACATGTGATACCCAAATACAGGCAGGTGCAAATAATGTCCACGCTGCCATTGAAGGCCATGTCCCGGCTATGGGGTCACTTCAATGAGCTCGTCATCCCTTACTACCTCCGCTCTCCCGGCTTCCGGCTCTACTCCTGGTTCTTCGGCGTAAACCTCGACGAGATCGAGGAGCCCGATATCCGTACTTTCCCCAACCTGGCGGCCTTCTTTTACCGCACCCTCAAGCCCGGCGCACGACCCCTGGATCCCAACCCCAACGCTCTTTTGTCTCCCTCTGACGGCCGCATTCTGCAATTCGGCCAGATCGAAGGCGGTGATATCGAGCAGGTAAAGGGCATGACCTACACCATTGACGCCCTTTTGGGACAGAACAGCCCCTCCCCCAGTGTCTCCAGCAGCCAGGCCTCCCTCGAAAAACTCACCCGCCCCTCTGCCCAGCGCGAGCTCGACGGCGACGAAGAGCTCGTCAAGCGCGATGAGGAATTTGCGTCAGTAAACGGCATCTCGTACACCCTCCCCGACCTCCTCTCCGGTAACAAGAAGAAGAGCAAGCGTGACAGCTTTGCCAAGGACGAATCCGTGACCCCCTCTGCTACCTCCGTGTCTGAAGTCCGGAAAGAACTCGAGCTTGGTGAGAAGTCCTGGTACGATTATCTCACACCCGGAAGCCCTCACAACCTCTACTATGCCGTTATCTACCTCGCTCCCGGAGACTACCACCGCTTCCACTCCCCCACCAACTGGGTCGTTGAACGCCGCCGTCACTTTGCCGGAGAACTGTACAGTGTGTCCCCTTACCTCCAGCGCACCATGCCCGGTCTTTTCACCCTCAACGAGCGCGTCGTCCTCCTTGGCCGCTGGAGATGGGGTTTCTTCAGCTACGTCCCCGTGGGCGCGACCAATGTTGGCTCCATCAAGATCAACTTTGACAGGGAACTCCGCACCAACAGCCTGGTAACAGACACCGAAGCTGACCGGGCCGCTGAAGAGGCTGCCCAGCGCGGTGAGCCGTACTTGGGTTATGCTGAGGCTACATACGAGGCTGCTAGCTCTGTACTTCGGGGTCACGCTTTGAGACGCGGTGAGGAGATGGGTGGTTTTCAATTGGGCAGCACGATTGTGCTTGTCTTTGAGGCTCCCGCTTCCGAGCACGACGAGAGCGGTAAGCACACGAGGGGATGGTCGTGGAAGGTAGAGAAGGGCCAGAAAGTCAAGGTTGGCCAGGCGCTGGGTACCGTTGATCTTTGATGAGATTTGACATTGCGAGGAGTTTGTGGAAGGTGATTGGTTGTATATTCTTGGGTGGTGGTTGCCAAAAGCGTTCCAAAAATTACGAATTTCAACTTTATAATGGATTAGAAGAAGAGAGTACATACAAAACAGATGAGAGGGCACTCAACTTGCTTATTTAGAGTATTTAAACCATTTTTATTCAGTCTAAGCTTTGCCTTCTTTGCCACGACAGGTATATTGTAAAAAGGAGATTGATGCATTTCTATGCTCTATCTTGTGCTACAGCTATTGAAACAGAACTCCCATTTCCATGCAATGCCTCTCTCATCATCATAAAAATCTCGAAAACGACGCAGAATTGACCGCTTTGTTGGGGGGTATATACGTGAGTGATGTGATGATCCATTCAGCAAAGTACACTTAAGCGCCAAAGACCTTGTACTTCTCCTCGAGGGGGCCAAAAGTCTTCTCACCGGCCTCGGCAGTCTTGCCGCCAAAGACGAGCTGGGCAACCAGCTTCCAGGAGGAAGGGACCTTCCACTCCTCGGCAACCTTGGCATCGACGAGGGGGTTGTAGTGCTGCAGGTTGGCGCCGACGCCCTCGGCCTCGAGGGCGGTCCAGACGGCGAACTGGAGCATGGCGTCGGAGTGGCCGGCCCAGGGTCCGAAGCTTTTATTTTCCCTGTCAGTCTTCTTCCATTCTCTCTGCAAAGGGGGGGGGGGAGGAGAAAAGGAAAACATACCGATCAGCATAAACAGCAAACTTCTCCTGCATGCCCTCTACCACGGTCCAGTCCTCAAAGAAGAGAACGGTACCCGCACCGCCGCGGAAACCGGCCAGGCGCGCAGCGGTCGAGGCGAACTGGGCCTCGGGGACGATGCCCTTGAGGATCTCGGTGGTGATGTCCCAGAACTTGTCGTGCTCGGCTCCGAAGAGGACAAGGACGCGGTTGGACTGCGAGTTGAAGGACGAGGGGATGTCCTGAAGCAGACGCTGGACGATTTCTTGCACCCGGTCGGTGGAGATGGGGAGGTTCTTGTCCAGGGTGTAGATGGTGCGGCGGTTCTTGACCGCGGCGAGGAAGGGCTCGGCGGAGGTTACGGCTGTGGAAGACATTCTGACGGTTTGAGGAAGAGGAATCCTGGAGGTGGTGGTTTTAGGAGTAGTGAAGGCTCGGAGGGGAGACGAGAGAACTGCTGTGCGGAGGGGGCGGGCGAGTCTTTGCATATGTTTACTTTAAAAGGCGGGATGAGATGTGTTGATGAAGTTGAGAGTGGGGAGGGAAGAAGGAGAAAGGGAAGAAAGGAACTGCCCCTTATATATACATTGGCACTTGCCATCCGGTCGGTCGATCTACAGATCCATCTATTTCCATGGATAGGTAAGGTAACTTCCCTATCCGCTCTGCGGTGTACCACTACCCAAGACAATCGATTATGGAGTCGTTTCTTGTCTCGGCAGAATCCCGCGATCGATCACTCATCACTCATGCCTCCTGCCCGCCCCCTGGGAAAACCCCGCGAGAGCCCGCGCGGTAAACGAAAAGATAGAAAGAAACACCAGGGCAGATTCCATGAGGATCCATCCATACTGCTGCCAACAAGCAGGAGGTAGGTTGCCGTAGTGTACTGGAGGCTGAAGCTAACCTAGCATTCTCTTATCCCCACTTGGTTTCAGTTTCTGTATTTTTCATCATGCGGGATCCCCTCTCTCGCGCGCGCGCGATCCAGATCTGGAAACATGAAAACCTCCCTTCGGTGTTAATGTTTGCCATGTGTGTAACCTCCTATTCGGTGCTTCGCTCTTTGAGATACAGATTCAACAAGTGAGCCAATGGCGTTGAAGAAAGTGCCCCAATTAGGGAACTGTCAGTTTGCTTGATTTCTGACTGTGCCGCTCGCTCGCTGGTTGGGGAGTGAAAAAAGATTGGTGAGCCGAGGGGTCATTGGGGTCTGCATTTCCAATGCTGAGCAATTGCTGCTAACAAGACCCCTGTCGTACAAAGCCAAGTGGTGGGGTTTTAGCTAAGCAGGCATGTGTTCAGCCCCTCACTTGTCACTGATGAATGGCATCTGGTGTAGGTACTGCTTGAAAATCATCAATGGTCAATTGTCAAATGCGTAGTAAAGCCAAGACGTTGAAAATCTGTTCAGTTTGCTTCAGTACAACCCTTCTGAAATAGCGTGTAGGTAGCTATCCAACTTGGAGAGCTTATGGCCCAGAGAAAACCAATTCGATGACGCCCGTACCACCCCTCCAACACCCTCTCTATCGAGGAACGGGAATAGTATCGCGGTGTCGCAGTGCGTCACCACCATTGAAATGAGATAGATGACCCCATTGATAAGATCTTTTTCGTACATACCTATCTTAAGAACTCCATTCGTACAGCGGGTTGGATCTGCTGCCAATATCATGTGCCCTGAAAAAGACTTTCTAAAAATCGAGAGTGTTCATCACCAACCGTCTTCCAATCTGATTATTTGAGGCTGAGTAATCGCCGCTAAAGCATGTCAACTCCTAAACAAGCTCCACAGCGGGCATCCACCTGAAGCCGAAGGGACACATCAACTTTCGGAAGAGCCCGAGCCGAACGGGAAATATTCCTGGTGACGAATACTTGGTACGAACTCGGAGATATCGTATCTGAAAAGTAAGATAACAGCTCTAAATGACATTGGAATCGCTTCGTTGTGATGGTGTTCGGTGTAATCGCACACATCCACCGGAGATATTCGGAGACGAATGGCCAGTTAAACCGCCAGATAGCATGTACAGTTGCAGATATTTACTCCGAGACTCGTATACATCGCTGAAAATAAGACGACAAGATATACCCGAAGACGAATACAATAGCCTGATCAGCATATATGTAGACAGAAAAAGATATGTTGCCCAGTCTAAAGCCAATATAACAAAAACTAGATCAATGTCTCGCTCTTTCTCTAAACCTTCCTTTTCACTCCCCCAGATGACGTATATATTTTCCCATTTACCCTGGCCCGAGCCCCAATAGTTTATGTCGAGCAAGGCTTTGTGCATTATATCAAGAGAATAACAGAAAGGTATGCGCCCAGTCGAATACAAACGCCCCATGAAATGCAATGCAATGCGGTCGCCAGACATCCAGAAGCGAAGAGAAGAGCAACAAAATAGGGACAGGCAAGTTGACGAAGACAGTAAAAGGAACAAGGACAAAAGATACTAGGAGCAGGTTACCAAGTCTCGGCAATGTACTGTCCAGCCTCCTTCTTCAGGTCCCAAAACTCCTGAGCCTCTTCTCTTTCAAGATTGCCCTTCTCCATGGCCACCTCGACAAGCGCCTTCTCTACACCCTCGCCCATGCCCTTGGAGCTGCCGCAGACAAAGACACGGCCATCAACGGCGTTGATGATATACCAGACGAGATCGGCCTGCGCCTTGACTTCTTCCTGGACGTAACGGCCCGGTCCGCGCCGACTTTGTACCACCTTCTTCACCTCATCTTCATGCACACCCCACTCGCCGCTGTACAGCTCGTCAACGAGCGAGTCACGGACGCCTTGAAGCACCCAGACCTTGTTGGCGCAGTTGGCCGTCTTGAGGCGGCGCTGGACAAAGCCTCTGAAGGGGGCAATGCCAACGCCGGCACCGATCAGGAGCATGGGGCCGTCAGACACAAACTGCTTGGCGAGAGGGTTGGCCATGAGGCCCTTGAACATGGGGATGTAGAATTCAGGGTCCTTTACCCCGTTCTTCTCAGCCTCGATGAACTTGAGGGCCTGCCGCTGGAAAAAGCCCGAACCGATACCCGTCCGGCATCCCGAGCGCCAGTCATCCGCCTCATGAACGGTGACGGCAATCTCGATCAACCGATGCTGCTTCCCGTCGCGATTGAGGAACGACTCGTGGGGGTCGTTGGACAGCGAGTAGAAGCGGGGCATCAGGGGCTGTAGGACAGAGAAGAGGAAATCCAGTGGTGGCTTGGCGCTCGGGAAAGCGTGCAGAAGTTGGACCAGCGAGATGTGGGGGCCTGTCCGGAAGTCGCAGAACACACCCTGACCTTCGCCTGAGCAGATGTAGCGGAGAATCTTGCGTTCGTTGGGGTCGCTGGCGTGCTCCGCGAGGACGCGAAGTAATTGTTTCGTCGGGGGATAGGATTGGATGTCAGAGCACCAAGTCAAAAGATCACGACGGGTCGTGATCAGTTCCCGAGGCTTATCGTCACCCCAGACTGTTGGCCATCGTCCCTTGGTCGTTCGGAGGAGCACAGGCTTGTCGCGCAAGAAGCGGGGCACCAGAAGAAGGTCGAGTACTTCCTGGACGGTCGAATCCTCGTTGGGTGCCGAGACACCGATAGCACCACCAACCTTGAAGTCCACACCCTCTCCCTCGGGATAATTTGTAATGTCGAGGTCAAAGTGGAAAGTGCGCTTCTCGGCGCCGGCCCTCGTCAACTCACGAGCGTGGTGGATGCGTGCAGGAAAAACGTGATGTGGCGGGTGAGGTTGGACGAAAGAAGGGGGCTCTATCTTGGTGTCGACATCCTTCAACTCGAGATCTTGCAGTGTCTTTTCGATGCTACCCACCGAGGATGTTGTGTGACCGACCGGCTCAGTGGGCGAGGGTACATTGGACGGGCGGCGGATTGGCTGCAGGAAAGCTGTTTGTTCGGGCAAATCGCATACGCCGGTGAGTGTGGTGGGTATTTGGTCGATCTTCAAGTTTAAAGACTTGTATGCGTCATTGTTGGGGAACTCAACATCCTCATACTGCACGCCGGCCTTTTTCGGTGCAGGGTTCAGACAGCAGCCGCCACCGCAGCATCTCTTGATCAGTTGTGTGGTCGTCTCACCGGTGATGCGCTGGACATCTTCGGGGCTCTGGGCGATCAGTCTTGTGGATGCACGCCGGCGGCGTATTTCCGGCTGACGGGGCTCCTCAACCTCCTGCTCATCCGAGTCCGAGTATGTAAGCGACGGCGTGGCAGACGGTGCCGGCTGGGGCTCCTCCGGAATGCTGTTGGCAGCACGCTCAGCAAGGAGCACGTCGATCTGCGTCGCCATTGTTCTTGTTTTCGAGGGTAGCGGTCCTGGCTTCCCTACGAGAGAAAATGCAGCGCCGGCAAAGGTTGTGGGATGCGGAATGGAGGGAATAGGAGTTCGAGAGTTCCGGGAGACAGGGGAGAGAGTCAAAAGCTTGAGCGCATGACCGAATTTTGCAGAAAATCGAGACCGTATTCTGAATGATCTGTGGGCCGAGGACAAGGTAGGTGTCGGTAGTAGAGTCGGCTTATGGTTTCGAGTCTCCAAAATCCCAAAGAGACGAAATGGCCTCGGAAGGGTGAATAAGAATACTAGCGTTTGTGTAAAATCGAGGCATAAACTTTGGAAATTGAAGAAAGAAAAGCCAGACAGGAGCTGGGCAGGCGATCTTTAATAAACTATGAACCTCCTTGTCATTGTGCAGCCCCAAGGAAAGCGATACAGGCGTGCTTGCTGAGCTGCCGCCTCCCAAGCCAATTCAAGTTCCCACTTTGAGTGATGATGGGGGGCAAGCGGAACAGTACCACAGTGCGCGGTAATTTTCATCCTTTTCCTCTTTGGAAAGTCAATTGTGGACCCCCTAATTCAGTCCATTACCGTGTTTCTCCGGTGAGAAATGGCAGACATCGACAGAGAGAATCCAGCAAAATCCGAATCGGAAGATCCCCTTCAATTCACCCTGTTGATTGGTCTTTGAGCCTGTTCCCGGTTCTTTTCTTCGGGAAGTCTGACATCAACACCCGGTATCGCCCACCAGAATTTTATATTGAACATGCACCGTGAGGGCGCAATCATGCCACTCATCAGCTTCTTCTAGCTGCTGTGCAGGTGTGCAACCTTTCACCCACGAACCCTTCATCTTCAGGTCCCAGCTAGGTAGCCAGCCCTGTGGTTCCGCTCTGCTTTAAAACACTGCGTGAATTCACCTCGGCACGTGTCTGGAGTACCGACGCGGTGAGCCTGGGGTTTCTTACCCCTGTTTGAACGAGCTGGACTCCCGAGCATGTCACCCGTCAGTCCATCCATCAGACAGCGCCAGCAGCAGCGTCCGGAGGGTCGGGACACCTCGAATCAGGTCAATTTTACATCATGTCATCAACAGACCACACCTTTTTGCTCACCGCATTCTGCGCCGCCCCTGGAGTTTTTATACGCAGGAAAGCGTACAGCAGCGGTTCTCCCAAACAGGCAGCATTGACATCGCCAGAAGATCGGGTGACTGAGGTGGCTTTCCCAGTAAGGCAGACAGGTTGCCACCTCTTTTCATAGCCAAGCCCGCCGTTCTCCAGAACTTCAGAAGCCAAGGCCGTCACCCACAGTCGATGTCAACACTCCCCAGACTCTCGACGAGCTTTCACGGCAGAAGAGAGTGGATAGTTGGCGGAGTAGTTTAGCCCGGGGAATGTGACCACAGAATGCCGTGCCTGGTCCTGCAGAAGTGCGGAAGGTTTGGTGGTTTCTAACTAGGTCTTCCCTTTCAAGGGGGCACCTCCGAACTTCGGCAAGACCTCTTTTCCCAGAGTTTCTTGACCACAGGCCCTGCAAGCACCTAATCCCAACTGTGGGGAACCAGCACAGTAAGCGCGCACACTGTGTTGTAAAAATGACGCCTTGGGCCATATCTAATCAATCAGATATTATCAATCGGCCCCACCGTGTCCTTGAGACAGAGTTCGGTGCCGTGGGTGCCATAGCGCCAATTTGTTTTGTCAAGATTGTTGAGATTAGATCATCAACAGATCTGATAAAAAAAAAACCACTCAGCTATATGACCGGGGGCACGCGACATCCCTTATTCTCGCTTCGAAATGTGTCCTATTCAAGCCGTATTTTCCCTCGGACACGGCGGAAAGTGTTTTGTTCCGGCGGAGATAGCGATGTACATCGTGGAGATGGAACCACTGAATGGCGAATCTCCATCTTTCAGAAAGGAGACTGGGGCAGGGCATGCAACTCCTCCGGCACTGCTAAATTGGCATACCTCCCCGACGGTCGGGATAACCTTTGGGTGTTATCACAACCGCAGCATATGCCATTTCGTCCAGCACGAAACATGACAGAGCCGCAAAAGGTGTCAAACGCCCTCCCACTCTGCTTTCCCCACAGACTTCAGCTGCAGCATTTCAGCTTTGCTTTCAAAAGTGCATTTCTGATGTGCGAGTGTGCAATCCAATGTTGGCGTTGCACAATTGCAGCCATATCTCTTGGCAGACAAATGACAGGTTTGTCAGCGTTACTATCAACGACAACTTGTGATGCACCCTTCGGCTTCGTCCCGACAAGACTTACATATTAGTGAGAATGACGAATCTCATGCTATGTTGGAAATAATTCGATTAGCGTCCGGATTGGTCAAGAGGATATCACATCCCACCAGCCCGACCCCCAATCCAGCTTTCGGTGCCTGCACTTCACCGTGGCCAGCCGGCCCGGAACCGAAGCGGCGGCGGCCGCCGGCACTGGCTCCAGTCCAGAGCCGCCAACGGCCATGATTAAGTCACTTTTCCCAGAATACCATCATCATCAGCAGAATTCTGACAACACCTACAACCGTTCTAATGGCTTACGTGAACTGCGATCACAAACATCATGTCCGCTGACTCATCCATCATGCTCTTGCTCTCTTGAACTGGCACCTAGAAGGCATCAACATCTTCCCTTCCTAAGGCTTCTCACACCCCCTTTACTTTCTTCTCGACAGATTTCATAAACCCCATATATGTTGGCTTCACATCTACATGTAGGTCACCAACCTAGTACCTTGGCAGCCTTACAGGCCTCCATGGAAAAGCCTCCTGAAATAGTGATTCTGAACAAACCCCCCGTTATTCATGGTGATTCAGTCTAGCCTCCACACCCTACTAAGCATCAGTGGCAGCTTTTGGGTATAGCTCAGCATGCTGACTGGTAAAAAATGAACAATTCTTATTCATGTCCACGCCATCATGATCAGGTGCCAGGGTAGCAATTTAGCATGTTTGCTTGAAACAAAGTATATTCCACACGCGCTCTATGAAGCAGCAGTAGCAGGTTTCCTAGCAACCCATGTACTAGCCAGATATTTCGTCTGCAGCATTGACTGCGCATCGTGTATATACGGTGCCTCAAGATTTTGCTCCCTCGACTCAACCACAAACCCGCACTTTGTCACCAGCTGCATCACCTCGTCATCTGTTAGCTCAAAGCTGCCTGGCTCTGCGATCCCCGACATTTCCGCTACTGTATCCCCTTCGTCATCGTCCACTTGTTTAGAACCTGGAACTTGTCCTTCAAAGTGCCACAACAAAGGCCCAATATTGACCAAAATCCCCCCTGGTTTGAGACAAGAGTAGATACACTCCAAGTAGCGTACAAGATTCGGCGCCGTGTCTAGGAAGAACACCGTAGCCACCACGTCAAATGTCGACGCATTGTCCGGTTTCGTGTACTCGCACAGAAAATCAGCAGCGGTCATGCTCATCTCCCCGAGCTCTCCTGCTCGCATGGTCTCCGTAGCGCAGTGCACGTCGGGGACTTTGTACCCCCTCAGCTGATTTTCTCTCGAGTGGTGGTTGGAGAATGTGTGCACCCAGGGGTAGATGGTGAACTGCTCTGCCCTCTCACAGCGGTTGAGGATAAACGACGAAGCCAAGAGCTGGTGGTAGGAAATTTCGTTGCCTTGGACATCGCACCCGGCGAGCAGGAGCTCAAATACCAGCCGCCCGAGACCGGCGCCGGGTACGAGGACGTTGAGCCTTTTTCCCGGTTGCAGATTCTTCTTTTCGGAAGCAATTGCCTTCATGACGGGACCATAGCAGGCAGCGCGCTCGCTGGCGCCCTCAGCAGTCCAGTCGCGGTAGAACTGGCGGAGGGTGCTGCGGGCCTTGTCGATGTCGTGGTGCTTGGAGAAGCCGTTCCACTGCTTTGGCAGTTTGAGTTCTCCCGTAACTTCGTCGGGGACGCCCAGGCCAAAAGCGTCGAGGCCGCACTGGAAGATGGCCCGGGCGAGCTCTGCGTTGGAGTCGATGGCTTCGTCGACTTTGGTGAGCGTGTCTAGGTAGTTGAAGGGGGGGGCGGCCAGCATTTCCCACTGCGCCCGGGGCAGGGCGTAGAAGGTCTGCCGGCGCATGTGGGTTACTTGGTAGTGGGCGACCCGGGCATATTGTCTATTATTGGGGGAAATCAGTATATTTTTTGGTGATGAATGACCTAAAGGGGGAGTGGGTGGTGAGTGGTGAGTTGCTCACTCACTGGAAGGAGTCAACGGCGCTGTTCATGACTCGAAGTTCTTCGGGGTCTTGCACGGGTTGCTCGAGGCCGTGCCACTCGTCGCCTTCGGCCATTTTGGGAGGAAATTCTTCAGACAAATGTAAAGGCTTGTGTTCTCGTATATTTATTTATAGCAGTTGTGACTTCTTATGTTGGTAGTCGATGTGACTCGGCGGGACTATCACTTCGGCGATATCGAGGGAGTGAGAGTGCAGCACTGCTGACCAAGAGCTCCGCTCTTCGCACTCCTTTCTATTTGGTGGTGATACAGGCAACACAAGCGAGTCAAATACACAGCTAATGCTATCGAGGTATTTTAACGATCGTTGAGAGGAAATAGAGGGTAAGACCGCGATCCTATAACCGATTCAGACCTCTCGTGGTTGCTAGAAAAAGAGAAAGACGGACTGACGGTGTGCTGGGAATCCTCGAATTGCCATTGAAGACCCACACATATGCACCTAACCCCAAGTCTCCGAATCACTAATTGAAACAACTCACAAGAATAAAACAGTCTTACATCGTTCAATTGGCTAATAAATGTCTTTGGATATATGAGGATATCATGTTGTGTGAGATTACAAAAAGAAGCCGTCTCCTTCCAACTGCAAAAACGCAAAAAACTGCGTCGACAGGCTTGATGATAGAATATCTCCGAGCCTTAAACTGCTACAAGCAGTTTCAAGTAGCTCAAGCAAAACGATCCGCCCAGGGGTCGAACCTGGAACCTCCTGATGTACTTATTCGTAGTCAGACGCGCTGCCATTACGCCAGCGGACCTTGAAAGATTGTAATTGTTGAAAAAGCGGCAAGGAATCGGGGTTGAAGTAGAGGTTTTTGTGGTTGTGGTGGTGTGGAGATGTGAAAGTGGAGGTGGTAGGGTTTGGGGTGAACCAGAAACTCAACGACATGCATGAGAGAGATCAGGAAGAAGGAAAGAGAGCAAATCTGGTAGAAGAAAGTAAGAATTTAACTATATAGGTATATCGCTCCTAAAACTCCGAAAGAAACTCCGAATCATTAATCCCAATATTAGCAAATAACAATCAGAAGTTCAAGGTTCACTCGTCATCGTCGTCATCAAACGTTTCCACAAACGTCATGGTAACGCCTGCGTCACCATCCACATTCAGGTTGACAGCGTCGAGACCGGCATCGCGCTTGGCCACAGTTGGTTCGGCAGCTGCTTCTTGTGCTGGTGCTGCTGGGGCGGGGGGAGCGGTGTTCATGACCGAGGCAGTGATATCCTCCTCCTCCTCAGGGTTGCCCTGGAGAGCAGCGGGGACACCACGGCGCACGTAGAGAGTGGTGACCTTGGACCGACGCCTTGGGGAAGAGTCGGCATCGGACTCGTCGGCGGCAGCGACGTCACGCTTCTTCTTGGCTTCTATTGATATGGCAATTGTCAGTAAGGTTGGTTTCGAAAACGATCATCAGGGCTCAGACGTACGAGCAGCGTTGTTATCAACAATGATACCAACACCAGCACCCTCAGCGCCGGTTCCGAGCTCAACCTTGGGGCCCTTGACCAGAGCAGCCTCAGAATAGGTGAGTGCCCGGTCGAAACCAGCGAGGTCTCTGGGAGCAATTTGCTTCTTGCCCATGCCCTGGAGGGCGGCGATCTGTGCGGCTTGTTGGCTGAGGGCTGGGTCTGCTGCTGGCGCTGCCGCAGCCTCGACAGAAGTAGGGGAAGAGACTTCGCTTGCTGGCGCAGCAGGAAGGGGGTGGGAAGAACCGGCGGCACCGGATGCTGCGTCGACCGCGGCACCTTCGAGGGCGTTCATCAGGTTTGATACGTCCTGTTTTCCACCAAAGCTGATCTCACCATCACCTATTGGCCTCCTGTGTTAGTCTCTCTTGGTATACAAACTAGGAGTGTCAGTCTTCTACGTACCAACTACTAGAGCAGGTGAGTAGGCACCGAGGTTGATATTCAGTGGGAGCGCGGCTACGAGGCCGGCAAAAGCAAAAAGCCGGTAGTTGACCATTTTGTCTTGTTTATGATGCGTCTTGTCTGAAAGATGGATTAAAATAAGAAGTTGGAATAGGTACGGATAAAAAGGTGACTGGCGACGAACGACAGAGCGAACGTAGAATGAAGATTAGGAGCGATGAATAGAGAGAGAGCGAGACCTCCTCAGGGGTCACAAAAGGCAGCTAAAATTAACGAGCACAGCTCATGGGGGGAAAAGATGAGGAAAGCCTGAGGAACAAGAGGACGTATAAATCTGGCCGAGTCTGGTACTTATACAGAAGAAAACGAGTGACTCGTGGAATAGCATTGTACGAGAATAGCCTCGTTTCAACCACAAAGATGGCCTCGACATCGAAGCTGCTTGACATGGATACATCGCAAGTAGTGAAACGGGACCAAGACTGCTATAAGAATACTCAACAAAGACTTTGGAAGCGAATCTCATGATCCGGTTCTTGTTGTGTCCCGAAGTGTCAAAGCAATGCTGGTCTAGGAATGAGATTGGGCAGGAGGAAATGGCTGGTCGAGTCAGTTTCCGGTCAAGGGACCAAAGCTGCGAATAGCGACACTGGATAACTGCCTACAGTCGAAAGACACGGAGTATTCCTCTGTTTGTGCTGAGTATATATGCATATGCCGTCAGGTGCGTACTTGCAGAAGCCGAAGACGCATACCAAGAAGGTTGAGATTCTATATCTCTCGATGATGTTGTCGATGTCAATTGTTGATTAGGGAAATGATGAGACAAAAGGGCAATCCGATGCAGTCGAAAATGAGAGCAGAAAGTTGCATCTGGGTTTCAAATCGTGGCGCTGAAGGGGCAGAGCCAAAATCTTGAGCTCAGTTCAACCAGGAAGAGTGAACTAGAAATCGCCGCCATCGTATGACAACGGCTCCTGATGTGAAGCCGCAGTCGGAATATCATGACCTCAAAGCGCCCGGACTCGATGACAAGGATCCCTCACCATATCGAGGGGGTGCTCAATATCGGAAGAAGCCACACTTAATTGAGACGGAGTGAAACAAGTCAATTCTTTGGTCAGGCAGCTGCTCTCCATTTCGTCAGACTCGAGCACCTTCAATTGATAGTCCTTATGACCTCTCCCAGTCGACAGTGATATCTATGAAGTGCAAAACTGTTGGATATGACCTTCGAAGAAATGAATATTTAGAGTTTCCATGATGGCGGAGGGAGACATCCAATCTCAGGCGAGAGTGGTGATATTCCTAGGTCGAGAGGTGACGAGCAGTAGATTGGTGAAACGATCCATTTCGACAGACTGACCAAATAAATATTCGCCGTGAGAAAATGTGCCTGTTGTTAAAATCCAGAAAGATCTTGGTTGGACCGTTCTTACTCTGGAGCATTGGTACTTTGTTTTGACCACCCGTTCCGACGAAGGGGTCGAGGTTTGGAATTAGACATGGGATGATGCTGACGGGCTTCATACAAGCTTGGTTAAGGAGACGAGACGAAGTGCCGACGCTTTTATGCCAGAACCATATTTGAAGAGAGATTTGTGAGCATTAACTTCATAGCGAGAGATAACATGTGAGTCAAAATCATAATAAATGAAGAGATCCGAGAAGCAAAGATATAAATACTTTTTACCCCTCAAAAGCTCTGCCGAAAATGTTTTGGATGGAACGCGAATTCGAGGTTCATCAGAAATCGGAAAGGTTCGCGTTTCTTCAGCACGTTCGCACGTGGTGCCAAGCGGCTTTTTTAACGCACAAGTAGCAGCACGAGTCGCCCAGCGGTCAGTGCAGCTTGATCGGAACGGTCCCTAGCGGCTCGAGGAGCCCCAAATTTCTGGTTGAGCCAAATTTTCAATCTTCGTTTCTCGAGCAGCAGTTTCTCTTCAACAGCTTTTTGTTGTCGACCCACCCCCAACCCCGCCGCTCCTTCGATTCTTCATTGTTTTCGTGAGCGAGTCTCCAGATTGTCAAGATGCCTGCCCTTCTCCGAACAATTGCCCCCTTCTTCAGGGCGGCTTCTCTCAGGCAGTCTGCCTCCCCGCTCGTCAATCTCCAGCGCACCACCCGGTCTCCCATCCTCAACTTCGCCCGGTCGTACGCTGTCTATGAGCGCACCAAGCCTCACGTCAACATTGGTATGCTGCGACCATAACATTACTTGAAGATAAACCAACCCCTTGAGATCTTCACTAACGAATATCTCTCTCGTCAGGTACCATCGGCCACGTCGATCATGGAAAGGTCCGCTTGGCCTCCTCCTTACCCCCGCCTCTGCGCTGCGCTTGCGACAACTCCGGCTAACTGAAACCCCTCACGTACAGACCACCCTTTCCGCTGCCATCACCAAGAGACAGGCCGAGAAGGGCATGGCCAACTTCCTCGACTATGGCTCTATCGACAAGGCCCCGGAGGAGCGCAAGCGTGGTATCACTATCGCCACTGCCCACATCGAGTACTCGACCGAGAACCGCCACTACTCCCACGTCGACTGCCCTGGTCACGCCGATTACATCAAGAACATGATTACTGGTGCCGCCTCCATGGACGGTGCTATCATTGTTGTCGCCGCCTCCGATGGTCAGATGCCCCAGACCCGTGAGCACTTGCTCCTCGCCCGTCAGATGGGTGTCCAGAAGATCGTCGTTTTCGTCAACAAGGTCGATGCCCTTGAGGACCCCGAGATGTTGGAGCTCGTCGAGATGGAGATGCGTGAGCTTCTCTCTTCCTACGGCTTCGACGGTGACAACACCCCCGTCGTTCTCGGTTCCGCCCTTTGCGCCCTCGAGTCCCGCCGCCCCGAGATTGGTGAGTCCAAGATCGACGAGCTCATGAAGGCTGTCGATGAGTGGATCCCCACCCCCGAGCGTGACACCGACAAGCCCTTCCTCCTCTCCATCGAGGACGTCTTCTCCATCGCCGGCCGTGGTACCGTCGTCTCTGGCCGTGTCGAGCGCGGTACCCTGAAGAGGGATGCCGATGTTGAGCTCGTTGGCAAGTCCGATCAGATCATCAAGACCAAGGTCACCGATATCGAGACCTTCAAGAAGTCCTGCGAGGAGTCCCGTGCCGGTGACAACTCCGGTCTGCTCCTCCGTGGTGTCAAGCGTGAGGACATCAAGCGTGGCATGGTCGTCTGCAAGCCCGGCACCGTCAAGGCCCACAAGAAGTTCCTTCTGTCCCTCTACGTCCTCAGCAAGGAGGAAGGTGGTCGCCACAGCGGTTTCCACCAGCACTACCGCCCCCAGATGTTCATCCGCTCCGCCGATGAGGCCTGCGTTCTCATGTTCCCCGAGGGCACCCCGGATGCCGACTCCAAGATGGTCATGCCCGGTGACAACGTCGAGATGCTTGCCGAGATCCACCACCCCGTTGCCATTGAGCAAGGTATGCGTGTTACCATCAGAGAAGGCGGTCGCACCGTTGCCACTGGTCTCGTTACCCGCATCGTTGAGTAAATGGGGTGAACTGGCAATGGCAAGATGAGAAGAAAAAGCTTACGACGGGACATGAAAAGGAGAGGAATCATTCAGCTCAGGCCCCTTGGTTGGTTACGGTAAAAATGGGAACGCCCTGGCGCTGGGGAGTTGACTCGAAACTTGTACTATAATATCATGATGTATTTGGCAGCGCCGTTTCTAAAGGGAGTCGCCCATGTGCGCAGACTCGGGGCTAGTAGCTCTTCCCTCCCCTTCTTTTATTGTCTTTATCGTGTAACATAGAGGATATATATATATATATAAGACGATGATAGATACCTGATGACCAACAAAATTACGCTTAGACTGGGGTGACTGGCCATCAAGGTGTCTGCAGATCCAGAATGCAGATGGTCTTGGTTACAAACGTTCACTTGTTTGATATATTCGTTTCACCACGACACAGCGATATCAACCGGATTCTCCGAACTCGGACCAGATAAAGTTAAGCATGGGTAATGCATTGGCTTTATTGATGGGAATCTAGAACACCCAGTCCGTTATTCGCAACTGGTTCATGAAAGTCATGCGTTCCATCGTGGGTCGTTGCGTGCGGAGAGAGAGAGAGAGAGAAAAGGACACAAGCAAAATCGCAAGGCCAACCGACTTGTTCTTTGTGATGTCTGTGTATTTGCCCAACCGCTTTGCCGTAAGAAAAAATCCCGTAAGAACTCCCACTTTAAGAACGATTTTTGGATTTCCCTCCCAAAAAAGCATATTCCCCCGTAGTAGCAAGCAGGAATGTTTTGTCGTTCTTGCGTAGACCTTTTCCCATTGCCCCGCCTCCAGCCCCCATCCCAACCAGATCACTCCATCAAAACCGGGACCGATATCGACATTAGAGGAATTTTGGTTGTTTACCGGTACTAGATTTTGTCACATGTCAGTCTTTCTGTTGCTTGCTCTGCTTTCGGCTGCAGTGGGTAATGTAGAAGCGGGTTCG
Organism: Podospora australis; assembly: GCA_033296905.1. Lineage (NCBI taxonomy): Eukaryota > Fungi > Ascomycota > Sordariomycetes > Sordariales > Podosporaceae > Podospora > Podospora australis. Next base: position 240,831 of record MU864359.1, read on the forward strand.
GATTTCGAATTGCGAGATGTAGGTGGTATTTTGGTGTATCGGGTAATGTCTCGAAGAGGTGGGAATGGTGATATCGGGCATACCTTGACGAAGCCAATGTCGGCGGACTTCTCACGGAAGCACTGACGGCAGATGTTGAGGCCGTACTTGCGGATCAGACCAGCAGTGTGGGTGCAGACGCGGCTATAATTTTTCGAAAAATCCCGTCGTTAGTCCTCCGTTCGAACTCGATTTGATGATTCCCTCCGCCAAAACCAGAATTCCACCCTCATATTCCTGCTTTCTCCTCACTCTTTTCGATTTTCCTTCGGTGTAGTGGTGATGATTCCTTACCAAGCGCGCGAGCCCTTGCCGTAGCTGCGGGGGCGAGAGTTCCAGACAGACTCGTGAGACATCTTGAATGATTTTTCCTTTCGGGGATTTCGGAAGGGGATTTCGGTTGGCGTGGATGTCGTCGACGGTGTGGGAACAGCGGTGGTCGGCCGAGATTTCGTGAACTGCTAGGGGAGTTCCGCAAATATGGCGGGAGATTTTTCTTGTGCGGGAGGGCTTTCGCTGGGACCGGATGGTGGCTTGTGCGCAGATGCTGTGGCTGTTGGGGGACTTTTCGTGGTCGGTGGTCCGTGCCACTGCCAGGCTTTATCTCCCTCCCGCACGGACCCGCCCCAAGTAAATACCTGACCCCGCAATACCTACCTACCTATTAACTATTCAGAGCACCAAACGAGGGACGACGACAGTCTTCCCCAATTCACTTGTTCATGCAAGAAACAACTGATCTTACATGTGAATCCTCTCAGTTCGCACTGGATGACTAAGGTTCACCTGTCTTGCAATATCTGCTACTGCCTTGAATCTCTGTCAAATCAGCCCAAAAATATGCATCTTCTGAAGATGGAGACCCTGACTCCAGCCCACTACCCGTCCATGCATATGAGCCGAACCTCGTCAGGCTCAATCGATGACCCTCTCAATACAACCGACGCAACTATCGGGGACACCATGGCCTCTGATGAGGTCGACGACACACTAACCGGCAGCAAGGTCCGTGTTTTGCACCTCGTGGGTGGATTTACACCAAACACCTACACTGGCACCTTACAACCCGTGATGCTCCCCCTGGTGCTCAATGACCCTCTTAACAAATGCTGCCAATGCGGAGAAGGTGAAGTCAGTCACAACGCACCTAACTGTACCAACACAACTGGAAGCTGCGGTCGTCAGAAGTGCAGCAACTGCCCGAAGGTTTAGAAGTTAGGTTAACGGTTCAACATGATACCTAAGCCATGGTGGAATCGGAGGGCAAGATTCTGCTTCGCTAGGCTATGTGAGTGGTTGTCTTTGGGGGCTTACTGGGAGTAGGAAGAGACAACCATCTGTTTGTCAAAGGGTTTCATATCTCTAGGATTCGGGTGTCGATATGCAAAGGTAAGGGTGGGCGGCTGGGCTTCTGGATTCATCTGTTTTTGCCTTGATGAACAAGGGTACAGAGCCGATCGTCAGAGTTCTTTCCAGACCGCTGTCCGGTGTTGGTGATGGACATATTGTTCTTGACCTCAGCCAGTTTTCACTCCATTGTTTACAGTCTCTTCCGGGGATGGACGTCTGCCCGGGCCGCCAGAAAGATAATTTCACTCTCGCGGTGGAGGGTGGCTTATTGGATGCCCCATCTACGATGTCTTGTCCAGCTTTCGTACATTCATACTGATAGCTCTATACGACGATTGGTGTATTTCTTCAACACTTTACCATCATCGCCCTCAACCTGGAAGAATTGAGCAGGGAAACTATCATTCTGTAGGGTACTTACAACTAATAACAGAGGGCTTATCTTATCACTGCTGCTTATCGGGGGCAGCTTTGACGGGACAGTGTGAGACCAACAAGCGCCGGCACTGTCTGAAATGGCGGGGCGCAGCTCCAGGTAAAGACCGGGGAAGCTCCTGACAGGCCAGGATCCAGCATTGACTTGCGCTGACGGTCAGCCAAAACGCCAGCCAAAAAAGTACCTGCAAAGTGGCATCTTTTCTTCGCATTACGTCTGATTTCAAATCCCTTGAAGGAAACCTGTTCCTGTTGCCACCTTCTCATCGAGCCGGTTTTCTTCTTGGCAGCTTGTTTTCCTCTTTTATCCACAAACTAGACTTCCAATTGGGGGTTACTTTGCTCTAAATCTATCTATACCGACCTCACTACATTATTGTCCTCCATCCCTGTGGTTCCAAGCATCATGGTCCTCATCAAGAGCTTCGTGCTCGCGGGCCTCGCGACAGTTGTCGCTGCCAAGTCTGCCGTCCTCGACCTTATCCCTAAGAACTTCGACGAGGTCGTTCTCAAGTCAGGAAAGCCCACTCTCGTCGAGTTCTTCGCCCCCTGGTGCGGTCACTGCAAGAACCTCGCCCCCGTCTACGAGGAGCTTGCCCAGGCATTCGAGTTCTCCAAGGACGTTCAGATCGCCAAGGTCGACGCCGATGCCGAGAAGTCATTGGGCAAGAGGTTCGGTGTTCAGGGGTTCCCTACGTTGAAGTGGTTCGATGGAAAGAGCGACAAGCCAACAGAGTACAATGGTGGGCGGGATCTTGAGTCCCTGTCCTCTTTCATCACCGAGAAGACCGGCATCAAGGCCAAGAAGGTCCTCGCGCCACCAAGCAGCGTCGTCATGCTCACTGATTCCACCTTCAAGAAGACCGTGAATGGCGACAAGAACGTTCTCGTTGCTTTCACCGCCCCCTGGTGCGGACGTAAGTGTTTCTATCAGCACGCAGTGAATACCGCCTGCTAACCCACTCCTATAGACTGCAAGACGCTTGCCCCTACCTGGGAGTCTCTCGCTACCACCTTCGCCAACGAGCCCAACGTCGAGATTGCCAAGGTTGACGCCGAGGCTGCGAACAGCAAGGCCACGGCCAACGAGTACGGTGTGACCTCCTACCCTACCATCAAGTTCTTCCCCAAGGGAAGCACCGAGCCCGAGGAGTATAGTGGTGGCCGCGCTGAGGAGCACTTTGTGAAGTTCCTCAACGAGAAGGCTGGCACTCACCGTGCCCCTGGTGGCGGTCTGGATGCTACCGCCGGCACCTTCGCCGCTCTTGACGAGATCATCTCCAAGTATACCGGTGGCACCTCCATCACCGATGCCGCCGCCGAGGTTAAGAAGGTTGCTGAGAGCCTCAAGGAGGATGCTCAGTACAAGTACGCCGAGTACTACATCCGCGTCTTCGACAAGTTGAGCAAGAGCGACAACTTTGCCGCCAAGGAGCTCGCTCGTCTGGAGGGTATCATCAAGAAGGGTGGTCTTGCGCCAACCAAGCTCGATGAGCTGACCACCAAGACCAACATCCTCCGCAAGTTCGTCAACAAGGTGACGGGCAAGGATGAGCTTTAAGTTTATGATTTCTTCGGTCAGGCGGAGTGCATTTTGTGGGGGTAGCCAGCATTGTATACTAGATATTCTTAAAACAGGAGTCTTGTGGGGTTTCGTGTTTTTGATGGTATCTAGGGGCAAAATCTGAGTTTATGAAATCAATTATCACGGAAGTTATCAATAGGTATCCTGTAGTGATCATAGCCATCAATTAATGCGCTGCTGACTTGGACCCTTGCCTTGTCATTCCCCCCTAGATTCGAATGCGTTTTGTAATGTCTCACTCAACGCCTTAACTCCTGCCCAAAAGTACAATACTTAGTTAGACCCAGGTTTCTTTGGATCTTGAATAGTCATCAATTTCTGCTCGAGGGTGTCCAAACGACGAGACATTTCATCCACTGAAAATTGTTAGCCGTGCGATAAACTATGAGATACTGCACAAGACCCGAAAGCACATACTTTTGGCAAAGATCTCGCTGGAAACTCCCGCAAACTTGTTCGAGAGGGTATTAAGCAGATCCTCAATCTGCGCATTCAGCTCTGCGCGAGGATCATCTGGTGTTGTCTGTTTTGTCTAAAGTGATTGGTGTCTAGTGGTAAGCCTCTCTTTCTCCCTTCATACCTCAAGACATCCTCCACTTTCTCAGATGGGATGAATATCAAGAGCAGGCTTACGTTTGCTGATGGAGTTGTTGCGTTTGTATTGTTTCCAGAGGCCATGATGAATTCTCACTCGCAATGAGATGATTTAGAACTTCGATATCGAATTCAAAAGTCTTTATGTTGAGGTTGTCTTGTCTCTTAAACTTGAGGCTGATCGCGAAGGTTGAGTTGGCTGGGGAATTGCGATGCCCTGGGGCTTGAGGGAAACGCTCGGTTAGGGGTCCACTGTGCACTGTGCAGCAGCTCAGCACTGTGACAGTTAAACTAGGGCGAACATGACGCCAAGCTCATGCCGGGCAGCTCCCCTTCAATAACCTCACTAGGTGCCTACAGGGACATCATCCAACCTTCCCCAGAGAACATCAACAGCATAATAGACTCACATAGCTTTTTCATCACATTACTTAAACCCCGAAGTCCTTCGACATACTGCTGAAAACATACGAGTTACGAGATATCGCCTGCGTCATCTTGATTACATTGGAACTCTGAGCGCTGAACGACATCTTGTTCACGCAAGACTGTACACTTCTCATCACTACTGTACGAGATTCGATATCCAGTTCACGCGGCAAAGTAAAATGATTTCAACACCGTCGCCATAGCATAACCACAACACCGGCAAGCATCGAGCCACGCCGCGATGCCTCAACAACAGCCAGAACGAGGACACGTGATCGTTCTGTTTCTCATACTGACCTTCACCTTATTCTCACACGGTGATGGTCCCGCATTGATTGCCCCTTTTCTCAGTGCCGACAAACTCGGCCGTCTGAGAAACGCTCATGGCGTCCTCAACGGCACAAAATGGGGAGACTTTGATCCTCATGAGGTTAAAGAAGGCGCACCACCATGGCAAGCGCCCAAGTATCTCAACCTGACAGGGTTTCGGGAGAAGGACGGTTATGTCTGGGATGATTTGGACTACTTCCAAGACCGCTGCCGACAGTTCAGCAAACATGCCTACCCCCCTCAGGATAAGACTGGCGACGAATGGGCTCACGGCTCAGCCAAGAAGACTTGGCAGAATTCGACGGGGAGTGTGCAAGGGAAGTGGGTGCGAAGACAGGGCTCGGTTGTGAAGCATGGGGCTGGCTTCAATCTCAGTGCGATCGCACCAGATATCAGCTGGATAGGGAACGAGGCAGACTGGGGATGGAATGTTACGGGCTCTTCTGGCAATGTTTTGTTGCGGTTCAAGGAGACAGAGAGCGACGACAACTTCTACCAAGAGCCTGCTGAGGAAGGCAAGGCTCCACACTCGGCCGCGCTGGTAAGGGAGGTAGCCGCTCTCGCCACTTTCCAGGACGAAGATACGCCTGGTGTATCCAGCTTTGCGTTGAGACTTCACGGTGTACACTGGCCGGTTCAGGGGTCAATGGTTCTGACGACAACGAGCGACAAGTTCGCGGGCATATTTGGCTTGCCCCATCTTACGCCAGGTGCGCCGTTCTTCGAAACGAGCCAGAAGCTTTTGAACAAAACCGTGGATAAGATCATTCGGAAAAAGGAACGGAGTCGATTTCCAGACGTGAGCAACCCATGGGACCCTGTGGTGGAGGAAGACTTGGGCCCGATCCCGCGTTGCGAGTACATTATGTACTTGCAGCTACACCCCTTCCAGCCAAGCGAACTCGATACACCCGCCGACCAATCCATACCTCTAGTCGAAAATATGGAGAGAGAACTTCGGTTTCCTACCGGCGCTCCTAGAAAGGCGACGCCAGATCTTCGCATGTCTATGGTTGCCTGGTCTCCTGACTGCTCTTACTATCTCGAGTCCAAAGGCCCTCCTTTATTCCCACCTGCCGAGGGCCATCATCTTGTCGGACTGAAAGATGAGGTGTTGCTCCACCGAGTCAACTATTCCGTTTTGGCATTTGCATTCGTCCTCGCGGTGCAAGCTTACTTTGTAAAGGAGCAGATCAAGGAGTCGTCCACACCTTCCACCCTCAGTCGCCTGAGCTTTTACACTGTGGCTGTCATGGTGCTGACGGATGGGATGGTGTTCTCAGTATCATCGGCATGGGTGTTCTCTGCCACCAATACCCTGCACAGTACCTTGATCCTTACCTTCTCCTCGTTTGTGTCGGTCATAATCTCGGCAGGCTTTTTGTCTGGCATATACAACCATGATCCAGAGAGGAGAATCCGGACTCAGCGGGAACAGAACACGATTAACAACAACGCCGCTACCATTGCAAACACACCCAGTATCCAGCCTGCTACTGCTGCTGCGCCCACGCAGACTGCGAACTCTCTCCCATTGCCTGTCACGGCCGGAGCTCGCCCTCCTTCTCCTCCTATTATCATACCTTCTGATCAAGATATCGACGCCGAGATTGCCGAAAACACAGCAGCAGGTGCAGCAGCAGTCCCCGGTACCGCTGCCGCCAACGCTCGCCGTCGGAGCCAGCTCACCCCCCTGACCTTTTACTTCTTCGTTGTAGGTCTCGTCCTCCTTATCCTAACAGCCATGTCCATGAATTGGTCACCGCGGCCCCGTGCTATCTACTTCAACGTCGTCGGTTTCTGCTACTTCTCCCTCTGGTGCCCCCAGATATGGCGCAACGCCAAGCGCAACAGTCGCCGCAGCTTCGCATGGAGCTTCATCATCGGCCAGTCTGTCTGCCGTCTCATCCCCTTTGCGTATTTCTGGATTTACGAGGAGAATTTCCTCTTTGCGCCGCCAGACCGACTTGCGTTCGCCTGCATGGTAGGCTGGGTTTGGGTCCAGATCTGCATCATGGTTGCACAGGACGTATGGGAGCCACGACTGGGAATTCCGTTCCCCCGGGGCTGGCTCCCGGAGGTGTGGGATTACCACCGTGTCCTGAGACAAGATGATATCGAGAGCGGCGTGGTAATCGGATTGGAAGTGGACTCGGTACGTGAAGGTGCGGACTGGACAGCCAAGGCAAGGGAACGAGCGAAGGATCTCAAGCAGCGGGGGATGACGCTGCGCAACGTGGACTGCGCCATCTGTCGAGACGAGATGCTGGTGCCGGTGGTGGCGGCGGGCCAGGCGGACCCGTCGTGGACACTGGCCGACATGATGGAGAGGAAAGCGTACATGATCACGCCATGCCGTCACATGTTTCATACCAAGTGCTTGGAGCAGTGGTTCCGGAAGCGGCTGGTGTGTCCGATTTGTCGGGAGGACTTGCAGCCATTATGAGAGGACCAACGCCCGAGCACTTACAGTATGGGAATGATTGTACGTGTGGGTGAGTGCATGTGTTGTTTATATGTGATTGGTATTTTGTATGTACCTGTATGCATATTCAGCGAATTGATGATATCTTCAGCGCCAGATGCCGGTTGACCTGATTCCCATCAAGCGAAGACGGAGATATATGCCAAGAGACTTCCCCGTCTTCGGATATGCAGGCACGCGTTGTCAATGGATAATGGAGATCTATCATTGGTAACCATCTCCAATAGCTTACACGAAGTCGGAGCTGATACTTGTAGGTGCATGGATGTATGTATGTGGTGAGATTTGGTGATGTGGTCTACCTCGTGATCTTGATGTCTGGAGTATTGTCAAAACTGTCAGTTGAACCTCGTGTAATACTACGAACTGACAACAAATGTAACAGTGACAACTGATCTACCACATCCATTCTGCCTCCTCACGGCCTGAGACGTTCACCCATTGGATTTGTTTATCCAGTAGTGTTGATCAGTCGATGTGATGAGCTGAGCTGAGCTACAAGAGAGGGGTTCATCAAGAGGTTGGACTCCTACCATTGGAGATCACTATACAATAACAGCTGCCGTCCTCCCACGTCCTGCCGAGCCGCCAGCAATCGATACCAACCACCACAAGCAGTCAAGCACCCAATGGGCCTGTGCAGGGTTGCTTTGGAACCCCGGTACTCAATGAAGTGATTGGATCGCAAAGTGGCTCATGCTTCTAAGCGGATACCGTCAGAAAAGCCACCCCCCGCGCCTTTGCGGGCAGGAGCCCACTCTTAAACCAACCCCGCAGCTGGTCGGACTGGCTCCGATCTCGTCATTGCTTCTCGCTTGACCGCCTGATCTACCCCCACGAAAACAGGGAACCTACCAGACGATACCCGAAGGTACCGCTGCGAAATGTCGAAGATACCTGAACGGGCCAGAAGGGTCTCTAGCAACCGAACCCTCCAGGTGCTACTAGAACCTATCATTTGCAAAGCAAGGCTGCGGATCTTTTTTGGCTGTTGTGTCGCGTGTTATTCGTAGGTGGTTGGTGACTCCAGTTGCAATGCGCTGTGGAACCCTGGAAGAGTGAGGAAGAGCACTGAAAGTGAGGAAAGTGATGATAAGTGGTGGAAAGCGTAAGGCCTGCGTCACTGATCTTTTTGGAGGGGGATTTCCCAGAAAAGCCGATGATAGGCTGGTCATCGAATGTTCTACAACCTCCCCTCCTCTACTTTCCTACATACGTACACTATCATTCGTTCCCGCTAGAGTGCTCCGCCAAGGCAGCTTTTACTCTCTTCCATTTACTTTGCCCATCTCTTTCTTCTTTGTTTTCACCATTCTTCCCCAAGCCTTCTTTCTGTTGATAGCCTCATCTCTTCAGAAACAAACATTCTGCTTCTTTGTAGTTCACTTTAACACAGCGCTTGTTGTTGTTTATTCCGATTACACCATTGAAACAAGTGGAAATCGATACGTCCGATTCAACTCACCACACATTTCCAGCTGCAACTAGCGACCTGCAGCAAGCAGCAGAAACCTACCTTGGATCACATCCACTTCCCTTTACTTTACTCCAATCCGAAACCGACATAACCCATAGCTGCGCGAACGGCGGTCTCCTTCTGCAACCCCCAAACACACATCAGGAGAGCAGCTCTCCTTTCTCCTCTTTCCCCAACCTCTTCTCCTTCCTACACTTCATCTGAACACATACACAAGACCAAAACACCAAGACATATCAGAGACACAAGCTAGATCCCGTCGACAAGATGGTCAAGGAGACAAAGCTCTATGACTCGCTAAGTGTTAGCCCCACTGCGACCCAGGACGAGATAAAAAAGGCCTACAGGTAAGGATTCACCGCTTCCCTAATCCAGATAACCCCCGCTTCCATCTACCCCAGGTCTCAGTGCGAGGTGCAAAACAACCCGCGGATAGCGACAGAGGCAAGACAAGACATTGAGGGCGATCTTTTGGTTGAACCTCAAAACCAACTGGTCTTGACTTCAATGCTTCAATTCCTGCTGTCGGCTGCTCGCATTAGCACTGTTCCTGAGACTTCCTCTTTGTTCTGCAAACGAAGCAACGATGATGACGATGGAGAGTGGAGTCAACATGATGGCATCACACGATAGCTAACACAACACTTATAGGAAAGCTGCTCTAAAATGGCACCCCGACAAGAACAAGGACAACCCGGACGCTGCCGAGAAGTTCAAGGAGTGCTCGCAAGCCTACGAAATTCTCTCCGACCCTGAGAAGAGAAAGACCTACGACCAGTTCGGCCTAGAGTTTATCCTGCGTGGCGGAAACGTCCCACCTCCTGACGCCGGTGGAGCCAATCCGTTTGCCGGCGCCGGTGCTGGTGGCATGCCCGAAGGTTTCTCACAATTCTTCTCCAACGCCGGTGGTGGTGGAGGCGGCGGTGCCCGCACCTTTTCCTACGGTTTCAACTTTACAGACCCGAACGATCTGTTCCGGAATTTCGCTCGCGGGGAGGGTCTTGGCGGTGATGCCTTTGAGGATATCTTGTTTGGCGGCGGCGCAAGATCAACAGCTTCTTCGGGGACTAGCCGCAGTAGGATGCGTGGCTCTTTCGGCGAAGGCATGAGAACTGCGCGCCAGCCGACGCCAGAGGTGACAACGGTGGAGCGGCCACTGCCGCTCTCGCTGGAGGACCTCTTCAACGGCGTCACCAAGAAGATGAAGATCAAGCGCAAGATGTTTGACGAGACCGGCAAGAGGACGACGACAGACACAGTGCTTGAGGTTCCAATCAAGCCCGGTCTCAAGAAGGGCAGCAAGATCCGCTTCAAGGGCGTCGGTGATCAAGAAGAGGGTGGTCAGCAGGACTTGGTGTTTATTGTCGAGGAGGTAAGCTAATCTCTGCTCTAAACTCTATCCAGGGGACATGATGCTAACTAGTGATTTACAGAAACCACATCCTCTTTTCGTCCGCGAGGGCGATGACCTGGTTCACACCGTGGACCTCGAGCTCAAGGAAGCGCTCACCGGCTGGAAGCGAACGGTTACGACGATTGAGGGCAAGAACCTCAACATCGATAAGGCCGGCCCGACGCAACCCGGCAGCTCCGATTCGTATCCTGGTCTTGGCATGCCGATTTCCAAGAAGCCCGGCCAGCGCGGCAACTTTATCGTGCGGTACAACGTCCGGTTCCCGATGACGTTATCGCCCACGCAGAAACAGAAGCTGCGGGAGATTCTTCCTTAGAAGTCAACACATTCTGGAAACGAATCATATGCATCAGGACAAACAGAGTACCAGGCACATAACAAGATAATCATATTATTAGGCGTCGGGGCGTATTCCTTGTTTTCGTTTGTTTTTTTACGTTTTCATAGCACTGGACGGATTTGGGGCGGTTTTTAAACGTGGTGGTGGCGCTTCAGACAATTTGAGTAAACCCCAGGAAAGAAATATTGCTTTTCTTGTTGTCTGCGTTGTTTTATTTTCCCAGGGGAAGACAGGGCGGTCTACATGACATACTGGACAACGAGATTGACGACTACTGGGGAAGACGGAACAGAGTGGAGGATGGACTAGGTATCTAGACTCGCTATAGAGTATTTAATGAACCAGTCAGCTTGGCCTTTGCGGCCTTGAATCACTTCTTTGTGTTTAAGCGGTATCTCGTGCTGGATTGACTTTGTTCTGAGTGTCGCTATGGAAGCTTTCGATAGTTTCGCCGAAGATGCCAGGACCCGAGATAGAATTACGGTCGGACAATATGCGATCACTTTGTGTAGATGATAGGATATCATGGACGCTGTGGCACCCCATAAGGAAGTGGTGGTCAGATTAGATGATGATTCTTGGGATTCTTTTTGTTTCTGTATGACAGAACGTCACAGATGTTCATTGCTGTTAAGGACATGGGATACCATTGGCTATCAACTGGCTGACTGCATCCTCTTACTAAGATGCCAAATAGGCCGACTTGGAATATAGAAAACGCAGGACTTGGGGGAAAATGACGGTTAGGCATAGATCTCCCAGGGTTTGGATATTTGGTGTAACAACTTGTGCGGTGGAAGGGTTAGCGCCAGTTGGCACATGTGTTTTGCATGAAGAAATATCCGTGTGGCTTGCATGTATGTCGTGCTCCTCTCAAGCCCATTTCACACATGAGGTTGTGATACAAACCACCGGCGTCCAAAGTTTTCAGGATAGACGATATCAGAGTGCTTCAACTTTACAAGCAAGAGCGAGAAGAACAGGGATGGAGATGGGTAGTTTCTCTTCATGCAGGAAGGGACCATCTCGAGAGATCCTTCATGTAGATAATCAGGATGTAAAGCAAGATAGCCTTGGAAACCTTGCAGATTGCAGTCCGATAAAACTCGACAAAAGTTCGGTTATGTATCTCGACGGGTACTCGGGCTCTTGATGCTGCTTCGTGTTGCTTTTTGAGGGTTTTTGTTGTCTTGGTAATTTACTTGATCTTTAGGTAATGAGGAGACGTCTGGGAGGACAAGTCATCTTTTCTCCTGTCTCATTTTCACATGTGAGTGCTTCGCTCCCGTCGAGGTGAGACCTGGGGCTCGAACTCTTGGGCAGATTTTGCAGCCAAGCCTTACCAAAAGTGAGGCTATTCCAACATTATCCTGGCCAACATCAAGCTAAAACCGTCTCTTCTCTTTCAGATAAATGTTCGGCATGAAACATCACGAACTCTGAACACAACCCCTCCTTCCGACCCTGAAATGCGAGAAGCGGTATACATGGCGGGGTCCCTTCCATGAATTTCGGCCGACGGGACCTGCCTGATCCCAGTAAAACACCCCCACTAATACCCACCGCTAAGCCGCTAAATCCAGGGTTTTTGTTGCCGTATGACGACATGATCGACAGAGGGGGTGTTGTTGAAGGAGCTCGTTGGGGGATGCCGTTCCATTGAAGGAGCATCAATGTACTTCTTGTCTACACGTGTATCAGATCGAAAGGAAGAAGAGCTGTTTATTGAAAGCAATAAAACTACGATAATATTCCAATTGACTTTTCAACTTGTCCCCCCCCTCCCTTCCTCAAAAGTAATGTTCAGCTTTCACAACGAGTTCACCCCCAAAAGCGGCAGCAAAGTACACCCTATCCAACGCCGGACGAAATCCGGTACCTACCAGGCAGTTATTTGGGTTCAAGTGCCACACGTTCACGCAAAAACAAGCAAACACGAGACGATCAGTTGAAAACCGCAAACATGGGCAAGGTACGTACTCTTTTCTTTTTTATCTCTATCTTGTCCTCCCAAGAAAAGATCGCCCAAAAGCTAATCCGTACGTCCCCGCAGATCACCACCATCCTCCTAGACTGCGACAACACCCTCGTCCTCTCCGAGGACCTAGCCTTTGAGGGCTGCGCGGACCTCATCAACGAGATTTCAGCCTCGAAAAATGTCGACCTCCCCCAGCCTTTTACGGGGGAATCCCTCATCGTCGAGTTCGTCGGCCAGAATTTCCGGGGCATGATGACCTCCCTCCAGCAACGGTATAAGTTCTCCATGACGGACGAAGAACTCGACGACTATGTCCGCCGCGAAGAGGACGTGGTCATTGCCAAGCTGAAAGAGAAGCTCGTCCCTTGCGTTGGTGTCGATGCGGTTCTGGAGAAGTTGGCAAAGGAAAACAAGTACAAGTTGGCGGTCGTCAGTTCGTCAGCCCTGAGACGGGTGAAGGCGAGTATTGAGAAGGTCGGGCAGGACAAGTACTTTGGGGAGGATGTGTACAGCGCTGCGACCAGTCTGCCGAAGCCGACGAGTAAGCCTGACCCGGCGATTTACTTGTGGGCTATGGAGAAGATGGGGAAGAAGCCGGAGGAGTGTGTGGCGGTGGAGGACAGCAAGAGCGGTACACTGAGCGGGACGAGGGCGGGGATTAATGTTATTGGGTATGTTGGCCCGTACAAGGCGGAGGAGAGGGAGAAGATGGAGAAGGTGCTGAAAGATGCCGGGGCGGTGGTAATTATGCGGGATTGGAGTGAGTTTGAGGGGGCGTTGGCGAAGATTGAGAGTGGTGAGGTTTAAAGGCTTGTGTCAGGGGATAGAGGAATAGAGGTAGATGGGGAGATATAGATTTAGACGAGGGGGGATAGATGGCTAGGTCATGGTCAATGATTACCTTTTTGGAATGAGAACATCCTTACGACTTATCAATGGATGAAAAGAGTGAACAAGCAGCCCAAGGGCTCTTTGAGAGAAGATCACATTATCGGTAGGCTCCAAAGTGATATCCCAACATGAAGCCCAGATGAAATGAAAGAGCCAGGAGCTTCACAAGCGGGCCATTGATCACAAGCATTGGTTTAGTTCAGTAAAAGATTGGCTGTAAGCGGTTAAGGCATATATCTCTGTGTGTGTATATCATTTTACGTCTGGGGCGGAGCCGCGAAGCGGCCTAACCGTATATACCTCATGGAATATTAGGACGCTACCAGTCAAGGGCCTACGTAAAGCTATTTACATAGTCCCTAACAAAGTTATCTTCTATTTACGCTAAAAAGTGCTAAAACACGTCCTCCATATATTCCGGTAAACCCCCTATAGGCATAAAAACCTTTATTGCCTCTTTAGTAAAATCAGGTATCGTGCTATAGGTTCATAGCGCTAAGTTATAATGATCTATCCTTCCCATACGCCTATCTATAAGATCTACAGCTGAATTACGGCCGTTTTGCGGTCCTTGGTTGTTGCTCATAAGCTTTGGTCGTCGTCGTTGCGCCGTTGGTCGGCTGACTGTGGACAAAAAGATCAGGTCGTGCCCGGGTTCGAACCGGGGTTACTGGAAGGTTGACGATAAGATCTGAAATCTACCTAATCAAAATCCAGAGTGATAACCACTACACTACACAACCGGCATATATCTGCATAAAACAGTAGGAGATATTCTCCGACAAAGCGAGGTTGTTGTCAGAGGACTTGACCTAGTGTGCACAAACCTTGCAAGAGGTCTCCTTTGCCATGACCAAGACCGACCAGTATCAGAGTAATGGTGCAGGCCTCTTGGCTTAAACATCCTCTTTCGTACATCATGAAAGACGCCTGATAGATCTAGGTATGACATCATGAGCAAGAGAAGGGGTTCAGGGCAAGGTGAAGCTTGCGAGAAAGTCTTTGAGCAGAGTTTGGAAAGTATCATCAACAGACAAGATACATCTTTCACTTAGTTCAGATTCGGCGTGAGCTTGGATTCATGTTCTCATTTCCTCCAGTCCATCAAAAAGCTATTAACACTCTGCAACGTCGCCCGACTAGGGTTCGCATCTGGGACCGCGGTCATGATATGCCCCAGCTTGACTCTGATCGCCGTCTTGTTGAACCCTTCCTTCACTTCTTCTCCTGTCCGTACCTTGCCTTCAGCGTCAAAACACCAGCAGTAGAGTGCTAGTGCTACGCCCACTGACAAGTCCTTGCCCGTTTCGCAGAGTAATATCACTCTTTTCTTCTCCATTTCTCCCTCTTTCTCGGTTCGTTCATCTTCTTGTTGCTTCTTCAGACACCCAGAGACAAACTCACAAATTCTAGGCAGGGCATCCCTCAACGCCCGACTAGCAGCTTTACTCTTCCCCAGTCCCACCTCTATATGCCTCTGCAATTTCACCCACATTGTCTGCTCCGTGGCTTTCGGCAGTAAACTCACCACGCACGCCCCGGTCGTAGTGAGAGAACTCCCTAAAGCCTGCAGTGTCCCCACGTACAACCCCGGCGCTACTCTCCTGGTCTCTGGCTCTTCTTCTCCTGCTCCGTTTGCTTCGGCGGCAACCAACCGCTCAATAAAATCCGGTAACTCCCCCTCCGGCGTTTTTAACAGTTCCTCTTTATGCCTCCACCAGATGGGAGCCGTTAACCCCAACGCCCAGTTCTCAGTGTCATCTCCAGCTCCCTGGATATACCCCCTCTCTCCCAGCTCTGTGCCCACTACTCGGCGGGAGGAGGTACAGCACACCACTGGATGCCACTTCTTCGCTATCTCGCCTGATAACAGCCCACCTTCGGGAGACAACAAGTCATCATCGTCCTGAGTTACCCATAACGGACGTAATGGCTTGCTAATCTGTGTCCTGAGGGGGGTCACGTCGATAGCTAGTGACAGAAAGGAGTCAACGAATTCAGACAGGCGCGCAGAGATCTGGCTGGCTTCTGACTCGGAGACTGTGTTGGGCGGTACATGCAGCCCGTGGCAGGATATATCCTCGGGGAACAGGACGCGGTTGAGCACAGCGCACCATGTTGGTACGGTTTTGCTCAGGGCGTCTGGGTGGCCTGTTTTCTCTTGTCAGTTTCTTTTCTGCAAAGCAGGGGGTGAAGAAGCTTACGTTTCCCCCTTCGGGTTGAGTCAACAATTATGCACCTGCCCGTCCCCGTCCCCATCCGTCAGCATTTTCCCAGTTCCAGTTCCTTGGTTCAAGTTGCGGGTATATGCATCCCTTCGGACATCAAACATACCCATCATTTCCCCCTATAACCTCCAACAAATGCAAATTCAACCTCCTCGTAGAAAACTTCCACTGCCCCGTATGCCCATCCGTGCTCTTGAAATACGCACTCGCACCCTTTTGCGAGGGGTCAATATACCAGCTCCCGCACCTCTCATTCGCGACCAGCGGCAGATTCAACGCAGCAGCGACGCTCGAGACGAACTCTGCATCATGCTTGATCGAGTTGAGCCTGTTGGTTATGGACAGATTCGACCTCTTCAGATCGCCCAAGATGCGGGAAAAGTTGTGCCCGTTGGCTTGCGAGGGGAAGACGATGTCTGCTAGCGTGGGGGCTGACATCTTTTCCCAGCTAGTCCTTCTAGGTAGAAAGGGTGATAATGGAAGATGCCGAGGTTGTCTGCTGGTCTGGTGACTTTCAAGAATGTTCCTATTATCTCGGGCTGTGCTATAATTAAGCATGGATGTTACTTTTCCATGCCCATCCAGTATTCGTATACCTGGGATAAAAAATTGTACTGTATTGAATAAAATTGGTTTCCACCTAGCAAAAAGCGCTGTAATTGGGCGGTTTCGGAATGCGCTAATCAATTGAGTTTTAGTGGGGAGCGGGAAGAGACAATTCGCTGGCCCCGTAGGGCTGAATGATGGAATTGTTGATGATTCTAAGGATCACGGAAGTCCGAGGTCCAAGATTTCAAGGCGAGATTACGTGAAAGAACTTGTACTATGAGATGAACTTATTGGTTATTTTGACATTGAATATCTCTTGGACTTTTATGAGGTCTGTCGGTCTTGTCCGTGCCTTGAGTCTGTCTACCTAGAATATGGAAACATATCTGTTGTGTGGATATCTCGGTTGTTTCCCACAGCCCGCACCAGTTTCCCATGAACTGGCGATGACGAGCACAACACTGGACTACTTCAAGATGATCTTTTTTTCGGGTTAAGCAATGAAGTTGAAGAGAAAGTGGCCATCAGGGAGCTTATTGCTTCTAGTGATCGGACTGTTCAACCACAGTCAAAGCATGATAGAGTTTCAAATAAAGTAAATCAACGTATATCAAAAAGTGACGAATCATAGGACTGGACTGTTACACCTAACGGCCCGCCAGGTTAACGTTACACCATCACAACCCCAAGGTAAGGTCTTCGGTAAGCAAACGGGAATGGCGCCTCATAAAGAGGTATCGGAGTTGTGATAACACCGAAAATGCCATCAAAGCCTTCAATCGTCCCATGTTTGGGCACGTCGCAGCATTAAAATCTCACTGCCGAGACATTATATCCTTAGCTTGACGAAATTTTACTGGATACCGGTTTTGAGTCGAAGGATTCAGCCATCCCCTCGGGCCATTGACCTGACATTCCGGGAAGCGATTTGGAACCCAGAATTCTGGGAATCTTTTGGTTTGGGGATAATGGAGGTTCTGTGATGTGAGTATAGCAAAAGATATCTTTAGAAGATTCTTTCATCGCGATATGTCATAATGACTACAGACCCTCCTGAGCGGTCAAGTAACGATGTCGATGACTCAGTCAAGACGGGTTTTACACCGGGATTTGCACTCTTTGCAGGAACTGTAGGTAATCATCAGTTTACCCAGAGAGCCCCGAGGAATGCCTCGCGGGTGTCTAGAACTCACCGCCGTCTGCCGTCCACAGGGACGGCCCCGATGTGATGTAGACCGGACTGCACGGCCCCGATGCTGAGGGCAAGAATGGGGTCGAAAAGCGGAAGGGCACTGCCCGGCTTCCCCACAGCGGATATCATGCTCTGTTTTGGGGGAAGAGGGGCCGGTGAATATGCAATGGACAGCTCCTTGCAGGACAGGACAGGGGACGGGTCCTTGGTCATTTGCATTCCGTGTGCGATCGTTGCAATCTTCTGTCTTGCGTAAGAACCTTGAAGAGAAACTGGATGCTGACCGTATAATCCTTTTTGCTCTCTGGGCTGTTTGGGAATTTGAGCGCATATCGCGGGAGAGGAGCGAAGTTCGTAGGAGAGTGACCCATAGATTCGCTGTTGGGATATGAGGTCTTCCAGGTGGAAGCTTGATGGTGAGGTGGGGGAGGGCTCACCGCTTCCTCCACCAATCTGCGGAGTTGAGCTTCGACCCCAATCGCAATGCCACCTCCACGTTGAGATGTGTGGCGCAGTACGGAGAGCTTCCAGAAATCGAGGCAGCCGACCATCTGATTGAACTGATGACTTCATATCGCGGGGAAACTCTCCTCAAACTCGGCAGAACACACCGCGAGGAAATCGTACAGCCTCCTTGCTTGAAGATATACGATAGGACTCGTTCAGAAGCTTGTTCTGATTGATTGGAACAAAGACGGATCTTACCGCCCAAAGATAGACACCTCAACACCCAGCTCGGGGGCTATCCATTCTAGGTCTCAATATTCGACCGACCCGGCGGCGCAAATGTCTTTCCGCGCCGGTCTTCGAAACTGGCAGGCCGGAAGGGTGATGGCAGCCACAGCAGCACAGCACAATCAAGACATCCATCCGAAGGGACTTTGTGTCTTGCCCTCTTGGGTGATTGCCCCGTCCAGGAGAGACTCGTAGGGCTGAGTTTGCGGCTTGCAGGAGATGTCTCTCTGCATGAAGGATTGTCCAATGCCAGCCAGTTGGGATCATTCAAGAGGACATTTTCTGCACTGATCGGCTGCTCTCGGTGTTGGTCAGTCCAATTGCTTGCAGTAAAACGGGATTCCCCTCCCCCAAAATGTGGGCGCTTCATAGGGCTGAAGTGGAGGAGGGGCTTGAGGGGCAAGCTCCCCAGAGCTGAGAGGACCGTGCAATGTTGACCCCTCACCATCATCCCATCGTGCCCATCTGCCTATCTGCCCGTCTTGTCGGGACCTCCCTCATGTGAAGTCCATGTGATGTAAACATGTCAAGTTGCTCTCAGCTCGCGTGGCCATGTATTTGACCGGCGAAGCGATGGTCGAACAAACTCGCCAAGCATGTCTGTGGCACACATCTGTTTTTTTTTTTTTTTTGGGGGGGGGGGGGGGGGGTAACCCCTGCAAATAAGCGGGCCCGTTGGGCCCGTTTGTGAAGTGGTGGTTACAC
>MU864359.1:259596-547329 GCA_033296905.1 Podospora australis
CCCCCCCCCCCCCCGCGCGGCCCCCCCCCCCCCCCCCCCGCCCCCCCCCCCCCCCCCCCCCCCCCCCGCCGAGCGATCTAAGCGGGAGCGATGGGCCCTGATGGTAAGTGGAGGTTCCAGAGTCCTTGTTGTGGGTGGGAACACAATGGAGCGAACAAAGAGTCTGGAGTATCGAGACGGTGACTGGATCGAAGAACGGTTTTCTGACAAATTCCAATCAGGCGTGCAGCCGAAGAAGGGTCATGGTAACGGAGGACGGCATACATCGGTGATACGAAAGGCGCTGCGTCATCACTGTCGTCGTCGACTGTGTTCCCCGGCCATCCGACCCTTTGGCCAATGACCATATGCCAGGAGGCGAGGTTGCAGGTCTCTGTTTCTGGCGAAGTGGCACATACTGCAAATACTCAATCGGTTTTCTTTCGATATTCTCTCTCTCTCTCTCGCTCTCTCGATATCATAATCCTTCATGGACGAGATAACAACTGACTGACCGCCGTAAGGTAAAGTGAGTGCGATATGCACGCAGCTGCGAAGTGTATGTAGAGCGGGGCTCGTGTGTGTGTGGCTTTGCACGGCCTCTGCCCATGGGGGCGGGGGAGATGATGTTCCTCATTCCCAGACAAGCACAATCTTCTCCAAAAACATTCCGTCACGCAATAACGGAGAGCTGCGAAATGCAACCTCAAATTACGCCGTCAGTTGAACATCTCGGCAATCATTTACAGCCGGATCAGCCAATCGACAATGTTTCATGACAGCCACCGAGGTGAGACGACAAGTAAAGATATGCATCTCTCGCAGCCGTGTAACGGAGCGACAGGTTGCCATTCTAGAGGGGGCCATGGAAACTTTGACGCCACGGCCAAACTCAGAACCTCAGTAGTTAGACCACGACTCGTCCGGAATACCGTCAGCTTTCGTCTTGATGTTGACTAAAACTCGACGGAGAGGAAAAAGTCAAAACCACCTGACACTTTTTTTTCGCTTTCCCTCGGAGCTCAACAATCTGGATTCTGTGCAGCTCACCCCGGCCATTTTTTGACATCCATACCCATTACATGGAATATTGGCAAGGGGCAGATGTACCTGGGGGGGTCAGCGGCAGGGTTTCCCTTGGCGTTCTGTAAAGAAGACGCTAGTCCGGCCCGCCCGCATGCCCTGAACGACAGGGAAAAGTGGACTGGATGGAGGGCGGCCTGAATGGAACTCGCCTGCATACGGACCAGCACCTTGTAGCTAGGGCTTTTATTAAGTGTAGCGAGCCTCGCCCACCTGTTCTAGGTCTGACTTTGTGATGTTCCCTTTCACGACGAAGACCCTTTTTTCTGCTAAAGTACACACACTGAAGACCGACAAAGCTCGAGATCACTTTTCACTTCAACATTAAAAGCGCTCTCTATCCAGTTGTCTACATACTCTCATCGCAGGCGCGAGTCTTTCCAACAACAATACATTATCCCCATTGGCCAGCGTTTAATCCATACTCTACGAATCGGCGCGAAATCTAGGATTCCCTGTTTCTTCGGTTGGCGCAAGCGACTTGATACAGTGGACACGCTTCACTAAGCTCCATCACGGGCCGGCCCGGTCGACTGACACGGTGATCTGCCATACCTATCAGCTGTGGATGAGGAGGCTCCGGTTTTATTTGTTGAACAGCGACGTTGGAAGTGTATTTCAACATGGCGACAGTAATGGCTTCCGCGCCGGTCGCGGTCCCGACGGTGAACGGTCATTCTGATGGCGATGAAGCGAAACCAAAACGTGCGAGAACGAGCAAACCGAAAGTCAAAACTGGGTGTAATAACTGCAAGTAAGGATAACCTTTCCTTTGACATCGTCCCGGTGATGTGGTTGAGATGTTTGTTGGTGGCGCTGACCCCTGTTTCTTTTTAGACAGAGAAGGATTAAATGCGACGAGCAGCGGCCGGAATGTCACAATTGCGTCCGATCCAAGAAGCCGTGTTCCGGATACCCTCCTCCGCCCCGTAGCGCAAGACCATTTGAAGAAATCAGGATCGCGCCAAAGCCCCTCGTAGCGGCGAGTGCGCCACCGCCTGGCCGAGAGGTCATCCAGCTCCCACCACGACGAGTAATCAAGTGCCAGCGACGGAGCACGTCACCTCCCACACCCATTACTCCTTCAGTATTGAAGGCCGCGGTCAATCAGCTGTCTTTTAACCTTCCTTTCAATGCCGAGGAAGGCCAGTATTTCCAGCTGTTCCGCGAGCAAACGGCAAGTGAGCTCTCAGGTTTCTTCGACTCCGGCTTCTGGTCACGGAGCGTCTTACAGGAGTGCCATGCTGCTGCTGCCGTTCGACATGCCGTGGTTGCGCTAGGCGCATTATACAAAACTCTAGACAAGAATAACGAATCGCCTCCTTCATCACCCTCTCCCGGCCAAAATCCGTACGATAGTCCTATGAAACACTGGGAAATGGCCTTCCGTCAATATGCCAACGCCTGCCAAGCACTCATCCGGGCTGATTCAACCGACCCGACCTCGAACAGGACGAGGCTGATGGCGAGCGTGCTTCTGGCATGTTTTGACTCGTTTGTGGGCGACCACAGACAAGCGATTGTACAGATTCAGAATGGGTTGGGACTGTTAGATAAGCTCCTGACCGCGAGGAGGCGGGCTTTTCTTCCCCAACCTGTAGAGCCGGTCGAGGAAGAGCTTACCCAAATGTTCACACGACTTGCAATACAAGCGAAATCATACGATATGGCCTTTCATTTTCCCCAACCATGGGTTGTACGGCTCACCGGTAATTACAACCAAGGCCCTAACTCCCCCTCCTCCGAAGGTGGCTCGCCAATATCGATCAACCAAGATCCTATTCCAGATCGGTTCCTGTCAGTTATGGAGGCTCGTGTGGCTTGGGATAGACTTTGCGAGCGCGTGTTTCGCTTCACCGAGACCATGTTTCTCCAGGCTCAGAATGGAGTGATGGGCGTGCTGCCTTCAACGCTTCAGCAGCACGGCACTAGCTTCAGGAAAGATCTCGAGGCCTGGTCCCAGGCCTTCGAGCATATTCTCGCATCGAGAACGGCCCCGGGAGTAAACAGCCAGGAGAAGGCCGCCATCGCCATTCTCAAAATGAACCAAATAATGGGTACCATCCTCTTCATGATGACGTTTTCCGACAGCGAAATGCATTTTGACAAATTCACACCCTATTTCAAGACAATTGTCGACCTTGCTCTTGAGGTTGTCGGTGATGAGGAGCGGAGAGCCGCAGCAAAGCGCTGCCCCGACCTTCGATTCTGCCGCCACCAAGATCGATGCCCGCCAGATATCTTTGGCGGCCATGAGTACGCTGCGCGCCACATCAAGCCAACATTCAGCGCCGACCTGGGAATCGTCCCGCCGTTATATGTAGTGGCTACCAAGTGCCGTGAGCCGCACCTCAGGCGGCAGGCTATTCAGTTACTGAGAAGCAGTGCAAGAAGAGAGGGTATGTGGGATAGCGAGTTGACCGCGCAGATTGGGATTTGGATCACGGAGGTTGAAGAGGGAGAGGTGTTTGATGGCAGCAGCTTCAGCAGCTTCATGCCGTCTCCCGGTGCTAGTCCCGTCCAGCATCATTCTCGCCCAACGACAAGTAGTTCCGCCGCACCCTCATCGGCCACATTTGGGTCGCGTTTAAGCTCCAGCCCTCAGCCTCAGTTCGAGTACGCAGACAGCCCACTTACCAATGGCACCAACGGCCGAGACTCTTTGTCTCCTGGCCTGGTCATCAAGCCTCAACGCAAGTTTGTTCCAGAAGAAAAGCGAGTTATGGTCAGGGCCGTAGATTTTGACCTTCAAAAACGGACAGCAGTTATTCAACTTGGGTCTCGAAATCTAAAAACGGGCACGCCGGATCTAAAGACCAAAGTGAAGGAAATCAGGTGGTGACACGGGCTTTTATTTTTGTTTGGTGTCTCTTGAGTTCATTTCAACGGCCCATGCAACGTTTTTACACCTTTTACGCAAATACCCAGAGCGAAGGCGGCGCGTATTCTGTTAACAGGTTTTTGGTTTATTTGTGGTATCTGATTGAACGAAGTTATGCATTATTGGATAAGAGAAAAGACTTTTTTTTGGAAATAGGAAATATGAAAAATTACCTTGGTGGTACTGGTACTGCGTGGAACTTTACACTCTCACACACATATGCGCGAGCTAATGGGTTTTGGAAAATACTCGACTTCAATTCTAATTGTTTCACTTTATTTTTGGCCAACGGGATACGGAAGGAAGAGGGAAGATTGTCTCCGTTAGTGGCTACTTGAATGGATGGAAGATCTGGGAATTTCTTGGGGGGGGGGGGATCGAGATTCCAGGCATCTCTGTGATTAATATCATGATACATTGCAATCAACCATATCTTACTGTTATATTTCGCTGGATATAGGTAGTTCACTATCATGCCTCGCGCTTTACGTGCATTTGATGCTTACTGGTATAGCTTGTAGTGTTCTGAGATGATGGGGCCGTCCAAGCAGTCGCTTGGGACTGTAGATGCCAGAGAGCATGATGTATGACGACGTCGATTTATCGGGGAACCGGACAACCTTCCGGGTTATGATCTGCCCATCACTTATACAGAATTGAGGCTTGGATTACTGCCACTTGCTGATCACGATTTACCTGGATACCTACATCATGATGTAAGAGGGTGTAAGATTATCCTGACCGCTGAAGGTTGGTGTTGATGTCAAGGGGATATAACAAGCCACGAGGGAGGAAGAGGTTACACACTCTTTTCTCGTGGGCTGTTCTGTGGATGATTGATAGGTACCTTCCAAAGACTGACGAATAAGGGAAGATTGTTTGGGGTTGTTTGCTGTTGTGGGAAAGATAAATGACACAAACATTTCAAAAATAGAACAAAGTTTGCTCAAGTCAGGGAGTAGAAGTGGAAAAAAAGAGATGGGACGAACAAGTTGAAACCGTCTCTTGGCCATGGCTTTGCCCGTAGAGGAAACATGAGCTGTTCTGATCAAGATACAGATACTGTGGGACCACCAGGGAGAAGAGCAGGGACGAACTGGCTCAGCTATTGAAGAGATGGGCGGAAATATGGAAAATAGAAACAGAAGATGAGACGGTTAAACACCTAGCGTTTGTCCAAGTTTGTGTAGACAAGAGGGAGCGACCTCTGGGAGAATTATGAGGTTATTCAATCGATACCGAGCTACCTACAGATTTTATGTCAAAATAACTGGCCCTTCAGAGAGTTTAGAACCAGGCGGTGTGAAAGCCGTGGTACTCAAGGATAAGAAGGTGAAGTCTATATCTTCTATCTTAGCTATGGGCCGTAATACATGGCATATAATCTGCATGAGCACTCCTTCCAGCTCCTAAAAGAAGAGCAGAGCTGTCAGCCAGTCTAGGTGCAGCCATTGAAGTTCATGATAGCTCCGCACTCAGTGGGAACAATGCGATCACCTTACCCGCCTAGTGTTAAAGATCCCCAAATCACCCTACTTTTCTCCTAATTGGCTAAAAAAAACAGACAGTAACACCAATCCCGCCAGAAAGTCCCTATTTTCGTCATTAAATCAGGGGTAGCACGAACGCGTGGGAAGCGGGAAGAATGAAAGTCAAGGGAATAACGAAACCTACGGGACGGGGAAGGGGAAGGGGGAAGAAGGAAAATGACAGAAAAAGAGGTGCGGACGGAAACGGGATTTGCCACGTGGTCAAGTTTTTTCTTTTTGCCTACCTACCTACCTATCCGCGTTCCACGTTCCCGGGACACACATGGCGGGCACACGGAGACATACAGGTAGCGAACAGATGGGAGTGGTTCATGAAAAATAATACAAGGCGGATGAAGCGACTGTGTGTAACGCGGTCAGGTTCCTGGTGACCTACCTACCTGCCGGGGTAGAACGAGAAGACAGGACGAAATTCAATCTATCTTGATCGGGGTATTTCTGGTGAGGACTGGAGAGTGGTATTTGCTCTTCTGAGATTTACGAGGGTATTAGATGGGGAGATGGTTGGGAAGGGAGGGAGGGAGGAAGTGAGGTAGAGGGATGAGGAGAGGCTGGTGATACATCTGATGGACAAGGTGGCTGTCTATCTACAGATTGCTTCCTACGGCTCTTCTGGGATGAACTGGTTGGATGGCTTATCGTCTGGGTCCCATGACATCTCAGATTCACGCAGGTAGTTACTTGGCGGTCCAGGTAGGAGGAGCAGTTTAGTAGCAGTATGTCACAGCAGAGCGGGTACGTGGTCTGAAGCATCGATTCTGCCGGATCTCTTCCTGACGTACAACCATGACAGCGTTGGGGCACTCGGTGTCGACGGCTTCAAGACGATTCAGAGCACCTCACATCCGTGACTTTGGATGTAGATGATCGAATGTTCATACAACGGCAGGCCACGTCTTCCCCTTACCCGAAAGCCCCGAGCTGCAACAAGACGCCAAGCTACGGGCTAGCAGCCATGCCTGCCTCTCGATGATTGTGCATCTCCAAAGAACATGCATGACTTACCGAATCTCTGCGAGTACAGCAGAAGGATTCAATAGCTGGACGCAGGTGATGTCTCTTGCCAGACCGGTTGTAACTACCCGGGAAGGACCCCTGACCGGTGGCCGACGAAAACAACTTGAAGCTTTGAGGGAGAAGCTTTGCCAACACCCATGATAGTCTTCGACCATGTTTTTTCCCAATGTCAAGGCAGTCCTGGACTGTCGGAGAGACCATCCCGTCTCATTGTGTATGAGGTGGCGCGCAGACAGGGACGGGGGACCGGCTGACTCGTTGATATCAACACACCAGGCGCCATGGTCAGACCGGATGAAACCTCCGTTCATTCACGTTGTTGTATATCTACTTTGATGTTCTTTGATGGGTCAAAGGCTTCAGTTAGGAAACCCGTTATTGCTGATGTTGTTGTCGAGTATTACTCGTGGTTGAGCTCGGTATGGGTTGGCCAAGCTTTTGACATCCGATGCTTGCTGACGGTTACTACGCCACTTGTTTGCTTTTGAGATGAATAAAAGATCGGACGTAAATCTCCGAAGTAATCTTGTTGTTGGGCCGGAGCTGGTCCGATCTACCATATCGGAGGCTGCCGTTGGTTTTATTCCACTCCGAGATCGTGGCTCTGGTCGGCGATACATGGAAGCATTTGGTTTCCTCACAGGTGCTTAGTACTTCCGATCGATAGTAAATCCAAGTCGTAGTACGATCTCTTTCACCTTGAGGTCATTGCTGCAGGTTTGCCCCCTTTCACCGTTTCTTGTGGAGAGGAACCCCAACCAGGAAAGGGGCGCTCTCCGAACTTTGTGTGTCGTAGACATCTGATGTTTGTCTCAAAGATGGGATCCCTCTTTCAACCGAGAAAATGGGTGGACCTCAATAAACCCGAGAACCTCCCTTCCACAGCATCATGTCCTTGTCTTCTCCTTTGCTTCTACCTTCCCGGTTCGTACAAGTGGGATGGCTAACAGCAGCATCGTACAGGGTGCCACGCGGTGGGCCAGCGAGCAACGCATGCGCTTCTATGGCATGCATAGGTAGGTAGATACCTAATGTGACGAAGGGGCTGTTAGTTCCCCAGTCTTGTGCTGCCGTTTTTTGCTGCGTAACTATCTTGACGGTCTGATATAGATTCGTCATCAGAGAGTTGCCGTCCGATCGTCGTTGAGATAGATCAGTTGACCAGATGTGACTACGACTTCAACGGGTACAAGAAGTTCGAATCATTGTCTCTTCTGACAGTCCTTCCTGGCAGGTCAAGATAATAGGTAGTCGGCTGCAGATACAGTAACCGTCACCCGTCTGACACCCGGTCAAAGAAATTCTCCGATGGATAGGGGCCCCCTTGACTACCTGACCTGCCTTGAACCTGTTGTACGTTGACGCATATATTGGCATACGCCTGTGTCGCCTATCGAAAAGTCTGAAAACCACGAGTCTTTCTCAAGCTTATGTGGAGAAGGCGTGCGTATACCTTGTAGAGAACTTGCAGTATTCATGTCTTTGTGTACGGATTTGCGTTGTACAACATCTAGCGAACAAGGTGGCTGCCAGGCACATTTTGGTTGCCTTATCTGCAAAAGCAGTATTTCTCCGGCCTTGCATGCAGTCCATCCCCTCCAGGCGTAGTGCCAGTCGCACCGCATCCGACATTGAAGGGCCGAAAGGTCGAGAAGATCATGGTTCCCAGATTGACGAGAATTCTGAGCCACGAAGAAGGTTGAGGCGAGTAGACGGTCTTGGTATTTGTACACCTGTGCCTCTTTGTTGTAACACTTCTTGGAAGCTTCCATGCACGAGATGATCTCAATTTCATGAGCGGAGAAACTTTGGCAGTTTGCGGCACAGTCCCGTCTCGGTTCCAATACGCACCGGAGCGGCGTGGAAGGGGGCACGTGTTGTCCGGATCGGTTGCCAAACATGGCCCGGACTCGGAATCGACGGCACAGTCCCTTGCTTGCTCGGTGCCTGCCTCCGTACTTTCGACCTGGAGATGTTATCCGGGCCTTGGCATGCATATTTCGAAGTACGCCATGGATCAATAAACTTAAGCAGTGGCTCCCCGAAAGAGCAGAGGTGTGACTACGAGCGGCACAGTGCGCCTCAAGATGTCAACAAAGAAATTGAAAGAGGGAGTCGACGAAGAGGAATCGAGAGTAGTAAGTGAGGAATGTTGCCATGCAAGAAAGGCTTGACGAGTCTGGGTACTGAAGCCATTTGGCCAAAGGCTATGATTGTGATGGCTTGGCCGGCCACTTCATGCCACTATCATCATGCCATACCGAAGGAGTCCCACGCATCAAAGCAGGATGGAATGCTCGCTCTTGAAGGTACCAGCCACAGCTTTGCCGCCGACTCCATCCGATCTTCTCGTGCGAGAAACGGCTATTTTTGCCCTAGCTCCTTTTTGACATATCTGGGCTCTATGTAGGGGGGCCCAGCAGATATCAATTCTCAGAATTTTGTTGAACTCGAGACTTCTTCATGCTGATTCCTTCAACTCAGAATAGGAGAAGAGCGATTACTGACTCTGAAATGACAGATTTTCGAGATTAACTCGGCATGATGTCCGGAGGGCCTGAGACTTGGGGTCGCAGACCCTTACTCTTCCTCTTCATGAAAAGGGCATGTCGGCCATCATATGGACAGGAGAACCGGTCGATATCAATGTATCTCAGACAGATTTCTCAAGATATTACTTGGATATCGAGGCAATCGGCATGCATCAGAGTGGCGGCCCTCTTCTTCTAATCTCAAATGCAGGTAGCTTATTGAGCAGAGCTAGGTCAAAAGCTCCGATTGCAAAGGGGTTTTCAGTTTGGCAAGAGACATGGCGTGTATCCAGGAAGCGTATTATGAGTTGTATTGCATAGTGACCCTCCGTTAGCCATGGTAGTTGCTGCACGCCGTATCAATGCTACCCCTCGGCTTTGTTCCTCGATGAAATTGTTCAGATCCGAGTCCGAACTCGGGGATACCGTGATGGTGACCGCCTCAGACAACCAAGTGCTCTCTCAATGCCTCTGTGCCTTTTCCTTACGGATATTGGATATTCGTATCAAAGACAGTAAAACAAACGGAGAGGTGGAATGAAGGCAGCGGCGCAGTTGAGGCAGAGATGGTCTTGCTTGCCCATCGCTTCCAAATCAGGTACCTGGATATCTGCCCAGCACAAACGGTAGCATCGGCCAGAGATCTTCACTAGAGATGCTATCTCATGTTTCTCCCAACGCGATGGGTACTGTAACACCGGAGGAACAGTCTACCGGAAACGAACTGCTTTGTATCCTTGTGGATCGTCGCATTCTTGCGGTAGTGAAGCCATGGTGAGGTGCTTTGTGCAGACTCGGGATGCTGTAACGCCCGACACGCTACGAATTTCTCCGAGACTTAACAAATAGCCCGGGGGACAAGGTTTGAAGTCACCTTATGAACGTAGTGTTGTGCAGGTTAAGAGCTGCAGAAAAGCTGCGACCCTCGCGCGGCCAGCTTAGGGTCCTATAGTGCCGCCACTTGATGAGTAGAACCAGATTCCCGGGAACACCTCTCCGTAGGTAGCCAGTAGCCAGACCCGTGATAGACCGGGTCTGCTCCGATCTCAAAGCCGAACAAACCAGGATATCAGCACGTGTTGATACTCCGGACCAGAAGTGTAGATAGGTGCTATTTTTGACTGTCCGTCCCGTGTCCCCTTTTTTTAGGCATCCGTTCATGTATTTTGCTGGTGGAACAAGGAGAAGGATCAAGCAGGACGGCACAGGTCCGACTCTAGTGCTGATACACTACGGTAGAACATTCGGACAAATCATGCTCGAGGTGCTCAAGGGCTTTTCGAATAGGGAGATACCATGCATTGATTGCGTTTGTGCTTCATCCGCAAAAGCTGGGGTTGATTGATGCTGGCGGGCTGCGACACTTCGACCGGCGGAAACGGTCAGCACACACACACACACGAACCACGCAGCGGCAGATAGCGGGCACAATCCAACCTTATTCGAAGGACAAGACAATCGTTCCAGAATTGCGGAATCAGGACGTTTTGTCGTGCCCGGCTCACAAGACCAAACACCTCCCAATGATCGACAACTCTGCTTGTTCCCCCTTTCAAAGCAGTCAGTCCCCGAGGTCGATCATACACCAAGTGCTTGGGCACTCGCGATATTTCCTCTTTTTGGGCATGTGGCCCGTGGGGGAAATGTGAATCGAAGATTTCGTGCGAGTATTGAGGGCAAATTCTGAACTTTACTGCTTCCAAGTTGTGATTCACCTTTTTTCGCGTTTGGTTGAGATATTTTCTGGTGGGGGGGCATGCGCGTTTGTAGACTGTGGAATGCACCACCATTCATCACCACTTCAGTGAATTGTATCAAGCGTGACTGCCCAACAACTTGAAAATTCCTCACTGGTTGAGCATCTCTCGATTCCTTTTCATGACCACCTCCAGCTACCCTCTTCGAAACCTCCTGATCTGGGCTTAACTTCGTATCAAAATATTATTCAACCATCACCTGCCCAATGGTTTTGAAGATTATCTTTAGTTTCCAATTCCACCTGGTTGCGAAGGAGGCTTGGCCCTTCCAGTTCCAGAGCTCACATCTTTGCATGAACTCAAGATCGCCCGCTGTCTTTTCGTTGACCAGCTGAAACGAGGAGAGCACCGCTTTTTCGCTTGCAACACCCTACGAACACGTCTCATCCGCTGCATGGAATTTCAAGCATCCATCGTGTCCCAAGACCTTTCAAACTCCCCCTTCGTCGCAAGAACCATTCTAGCGCCCGTCAGTCTCCCGTGGCCGACCATCTTGTTGCTCGGGATTTCACCCGTCGTTCGATTTTCAGAACCTGTTGTGATTCTTCAGGCCAAACTTCGCCCGCTAAGAACGATCTAAGACGACGCATGTATTCGTACTCTAAGCTTCTTCTGAAACATGGGGTTCACTCACTCAGTTCTCGCAAGCCAATCGCAACTCATCCCACGTCGCACCAATTAACACAAGCTTTTGTCGTCCAGAGTTGGAGTCCAGGTTCCCGTTTTTCAAATGCGGGTCGGCCATAACTATCACAACCATCAGTTCACCAGCGAATATTGATGAACCAGACAGCAGAAGGGCCCCAATTGCTCGGGAGAGCAGGCCTGGATACAGGGTCTTCCTGTTTCGGTAAATGTCGACTTGCCTGTTGTAATGCTCTCAATCACCCAGACTCAGACTGGTCATTATACACATATGCCAGGCTGGCGCAGCGAGTTCGGGCAGGTATGCCGAGGTGAGTGACTGTATTCTTTGTCATTTCTTCGGGACGGACTCGAAGGCGAGGTCTTCTCCTTCATTTCACTGTCAACTCCTGTGCCACTGCTTTCCCTCTGTGGCTGTTGTGAAATCAACCACCAAGCGATTGCCGTAGCATTGTTTTTTCTTTTGGACTTTATCCTCTTGGGCCTGCGTCCCCTACTCTCAACCCACATTGCCTTTTTTACATTTTGGGAAAGGATAATTAATGGCAACGATAGCAACTTGGCCAACAGGAGCTGCTTGGTGGTACCTGTCGACCACCCTTCAATCCAATAATATCATTTGGCAGTTTGCTGTTAAGACCATTGCAAGAGAAGGCTTCCCCTTGCGATGTGCGTACAGGCCGGGGATATCGTCCC
The DNA here is from genome assembly GCA_033296905.1 of Podospora australis. Taxonomy (NCBI): domain Eukaryota; kingdom Fungi; phylum Ascomycota; class Sordariomycetes; order Sordariales; family Podosporaceae; genus Podospora; species Podospora australis. The sequence continues at coordinate 271,736 of MU864359.1, forward strand.
AGATCGGTGCATCCCAAAGATGACGTTTCGGGTATCGTTGTGGCTGCAGGAGGTTGCTAAATTAGCCGCGACAACGGCTCCGTTTTTGATCCAGCGCTGGCTGACCCTTGTTTACCCTTGGAGATCCTGACCTAACTCATTCCGTTAGACTGGGGTTCGCTCGTCTTGGTTGTGGTTCTGGCATCTCACCAAACGGAAGTAGGACTGACTGTTGGGCGAGAACTCTGGGCAACAGCTGTATCTGATCGGTGCTGACTATCATCGGATGCATCGCCCATCCATGTCTGCGGTACTTGTGCGACATCTCAATTCAAGACGGTACCTGCTTTGCCTTTCGCTAACGCTGCGCTTTCTTCATTAGCAGACACCCATGTGCTCCAAAAGGACGGAAACTCTTAGTCGAGTTGAAGAATCGACCATAAGATGTAGCCAGGACCCCGAGCAACGGGCATTCTTCCCAGTCTCGACATTCCGGCCGACAATCAGCTGAAATCTGATCGGTTGCAACAAGGCATCCGAAGACCCGCGATTTGGTATCTCGACTGTCTTTGCAGTCAAGTCCGAATCAAAACATGGGCTTTCCAGAAGACGTTTCACGCCCCATCTCAGGGTCTCAGCTTGTCGATCCTCGTCAGTGCTGCGCCACACCCAAGGCTTTGAGTACAACGCAAGAAAAACGCTGTTCCTCCCATCCTACTGCTGATTTTCATAGACCACTGCGGTCTGGGAGACAACGTGTGGAGGTGTAATGGTGGGAAAGCGCAAGGAGCACCGTGTTGTGCTCTCTGTACAGTCCAACCCTTGAATGTTTGTTAGCGCAATTCAAGGTGTGGGGCGCCCTACCGGATTTTGATCTTTTGCATTTAAACCACCAACAAAGCTTTTTTTCTCAACCAAATGGATATTCTTAAAATATTCAGCGAGGCGAGGTGAATGGTGCTGTTTTTTCCGCATAAAAATTGGTAGTTGTATGGCTGAAATGGAAAAACGTGGTGGATGTTTTGCAGCAGGTAACGGGCTAACGAACTTTCAGGGGGTTGGATTGTACTCTCAAGTGTGAAAGGACAGAATGCTCTAGAGGGCCAAGCCTTGACTTTCTTTGCTGAACCTGGACGGTCCCCTGTGGAGATCGTGAGGTATCGAGTGGTTCAGACGAGGATCTGACGCCATGATCTTCAACGGACTAATCTGACGCACGACTGTCTCCCAAAACGGCCGGCATATGGAATGTAGCCAAGACCAAGAGGATGGTCAGGGATCTCGACAGCGGAGAAGGCTCTGCGGCAGCCCACATCCATAACCACACGACGCAACCCACACGGAAGGCCCACGACAAGGGACCAAGGACGCACGTACTTTCGTACTTTCGTACACATGTACGTACAGTACGTACCACGATATCATGGGTATGTGCCTTTTGTCCACCCCTCGGGGGATATCTGCGAGCCGTGCCCTCCGGTGACCACCACCACCCACGACCGCCCTAGTGTGGGGTACAGTTAAGCGTCGACTAGCCACCCTCCTTCATGCAGAATGCAAAGAGACGTCGGCACGGTGCTGCAGAACAGAAACTCTGTTCTCGACCCCTTGCTCGTCTTGATCCTTCGCCTTGCAAAGGACTGTGTCCTGCCCGTTCCTGGAACCTGCTTCCAACGGCGTGCTGTCCACAACTCCCCGCCCCGGATTTACGGTCCATGGCTGCTTGGATGACCCTAGTTCGGTGCAGGCTCCAGAACACCACCTTCCCTTCTACCACCCCGTCAACTGTTGACCGGCATCCATGGTGTTCCCGGCCTGTCCTCCTTGGATATTCCATACTACGCGCCCAAAACACGTACTGTCCCTCAGACTGTGCCTTCGATTCATGCGCACGAGTACATGTCTTGACCCCATCCTTGATTCGTCTCTCTTCGCGACTGCTCTTGCCATCTCATCTCAACTGTTTCTCGTTTCCTGTCTTTCCTTTTGCTTGACAAAGCTGCTGTAACCAGCTTCTCCTTTCCTTATTCCTCGACACACCTTGGCTGGCATCTCTTTGTTGAACATCGACCTTTCCTGTCGACTTCGATCCTGCCGCCCCTGATCAAAGCCTTCCATCACCACCTAGATACTTGAACTGGACGTTCTTGCCTGTTATCGAGTATTCGACTCCGCCGGGCGCGTGTTTGTATCTTTTGTTCGATTCGACGATAGCCACCGGTTGGTCTCATCCGATCTACGTTTCATCGGGACAGCCGGTTCTCTCGAGTCTTCCCATCTCCTACCAACAGACTGTTAGTAAACCTTCCTGTGGGAATTCCTGCGTTGTTTCGTTTGGGCTCTACCTGCTACACGTTCTATCAGAAGAACTGTCGGGTGAGCCCGATGTTTCCTACAACCCGGCTCATCGAGTGTGTGAGTTGACATTCTCTTGTGTCTGGATCAGTGGTGTTTCGGGTGCCGTCAAGCCGTCTGTGGGACTGTCAGTGCGAGTCTCAAACGTCGATCCTTTCGATAAAAAGCTTGGCCGTACTGTTCTGAATGCTCATCCCGTCAAGACGCTGGTGAACTTAAGGTGGAGGATCTCTCGCCATTTCCCCTTTTCGAACGCCTGCGGATTCTCTCCCTCGACTAAGAACACTAGCAACTTCGAGATTTTGGAGTGTACCCGCTTGAAGAATAACTTCGACTACCACGACGACCTCAAAGACGTCAAGCCAAACAACAAACCAGGAGGGAAGAAGCAGACTGACTTGAGTTGGAAAGGAAAGCCCATCGAGTAGGCAGGAAGCATCGTTGGCTTTGGACGTGGACATCGACCATCGACCATCGAGCTGCCCGAGAGCGTGGGATATTCGACATTGTCAACGATAGAAACGATTGAAGAAACTCGGTTGAGAGCCTGGTCTGTACTCTCCATTAGCGCTTCTCGAGAGATCGAACCGCCTAGGTCCGAATTTCCAATCGACTCAGCTTAGCAAATCTGGTCACGGATCTGAAATCGTGGTAGGATTTTACACACGGGATCCAGTCTTCAGTGACCTTACGGCCTCTCGAAGACACGAGGAATAAAAGGAAATTGGGATCAACTCTGCCGACCGAGCCACCGTGGTATCGGACCGCCAAACGAATTCTGAGATTAACTTCTGGTCACGCTGAGAGCACGATTCACCGAGTCATCAGAGTGATTGGTTGGGCATTTTCCGTTTCAAAAACCGACAGCTGTTGTGTGCCATTAGGTCACAAGTTGTCATTATCAGTGGTTGGAGCGACGAGGAAACGAGGTGGGGAAGCTTCATTTGGCTCTCCAAGTGCCCTCGAGGTTCAGACCGCCCCGGTATTGGCCGGAGCAGGGAGTTTGCGTGCACCCCTGAGCTGCTGGAACAAACGCGAGCAGAAATTCGAGCCATCTCGGCTCTATCAGATTCCAATATGGATGTGACGTCACTCCTGAACGTATCCTGTGTGGTGGGAGGAGTAGGGGGGATAGTTGATGGAGGTGGAGGAACAGGAGGAGGTATGGGTTTGCAGAGGAGGGACTCGGTGGCCAGCTCAACACCATCTGCCACTGGAGATACTACAGCTACCTCAACGGCCGTTCCTACCCCCTCACCTGAGCAATCGAGAGCTCGAAACCAGAGTCCGTTTGGAAGAGCAAGTGGGTCTCGATCACCGACCAATCCCAACAATAAGAATCGCACCCCGTGGGACGCCGGAGGTTACTCGCTGCCGTTGTCAATTGATACGAAATCTATCCCAAGTCCTCCCAGTTGCCCCACTTTCCTGAGTGAATCGCCCACGGCAAACAGTCCTACTTCTGGCGGCCATAAGTACTCGATCTCGCGGTCCTCACTTTCCTCGAACAACTCTCTCTCAACAACTGCTTCTTCGAGTTGCCATTCGCGAATCTCGTCCCTGTCCACAGTTTCTGAGAACTACCAAACTCCGAACTTTTTTAACCACATCAAACCATCGAGCTACTTCGATAACACCAGAACCGTCAACAACACCACAAGCTTTTTCGCACCAAAGATGGCCGATCAAGGCTCTTCTGGTGGCCAGCGACCCCGCTCGCCCAGCGACGCTCTGATGATCCGTCGCGGCTCTGAAGCAGCCACTGCTGGCTCGCGTTCTAACAGGTACGTTGTCTCGTGGTTCTTCTCTCGATATCCCTTCATATCATCAACTACACTCCTCGCATCCACGGCCTTTGGGCCATCTTTTTTTGACCCCCCGAGAAAAGATCGGATGAACGATATTCTCGATCGGATGGCGAAGAATACATCAGATGGCGATTCCCGTCGGTTGGACGACGATGTCATATGTCCCGGTCGGTCGATCGGATGGCAATGTCATATGTCCCGGTCGGTCGGATGGCGATGTCATATGTTCAGATGGCGATGGCTTCATCAGATGGCGACGGCGTTATCTGTGAGCGAGTTTACTCGCTTTCATGGTGATGTCATTTGCTCAAATGGCGATGGCTATTTCTATCCTAGAGCATGCACATTTTCGCATCTTATCCTACACATAATACCACGGGTATAGCTTCACTTGGGCCGCGAGATAGTCGTTTCGCGGCCGCGAGAAGGCAGCTGAAAGTTCAGTATACCAAAGAGTTATTATATTACCCCCGCCAAACGGCTTTTCTAGCACTCTTTCTCCCTAAACCCAGTTATCGTTGGTGTGCTAGTGCGCACTATACGGTGCTACCCCGCCATTGGCCAATATTGGTAGTTAGTCGGGATCTCGGGTCTCGCTTATCGATTAGGTCGGCGCGAGCCGCACGGGAGACGTTACTTCGGGATCGGCTTGGACGGCTTCATAGGTCCACTTTGATGCCGAGCGCGGGGTAGTTATCCGGCGTTTTCGCGGCCCCTGAACTTATCCAAATATTTGGTTTCCCCTTAAGTGTGATCTAAATATTTGGGTCGCCTTATGCTGCATAACTCCCCTTATCCCAATCTCTCTTGTACTTTATTCTCCCTTACCGCATCACGTATCTAAGCATCGTGGGATTTTCATTTGTCTTAAGTATATGCGTTTAGATTCTTTTAACATGCATTTATATATTTTATTTATGCATTTAAAAAATATATTTTAAATGTATATATTTAAAAATTACACGCGAGTAATTAAATTTTACACGCGTATGAATTTTTAATAAACACTAACTCTTTTATTTATAGCCCTATTGATTTAGCCGCTGATCCTAGCGATTATGGTTCGCCCCCTGCTGGCCATCGCCGGGTTATCTCAGCACCTGCTAGCCAACAAGTTCCCTCTGCGTCACCCGATCACAGTGATCATGATGGTTCCTCCCATGGGTCTTCACGAGCAGATGCAGACGCGGATGACACGATGACCGAGGTTGGCGAGTATGAGCTGGCCACATCGCTTGTCGACCTTGTGATGGGCAGAACGCATCACGCCATGCAGGCTTACGACAGTCTTGAGGAGCTGGCCAGTCATATCAACTACAGAGGCGAGCGCCAGTGTGGTTTTATGGAGGGATGCGATTACATGGCAGAGGCAAGGCAGCGCGGCATATCCATCCCTATGCGCAAGGTCATTTCCCATCTTTTCGGCCGCAACAAGACCTGCACCCGAAGCGTTCCCGACCAAGTGTGGTACTGTGTTTGCAGAAAGCACTACCAGCGTGGCAGATACCGGAACCAGCAAGATTTCATGATCAACCTTTGCACCTACGTCATCACGCAAACCCTGCGTATCGTGGCCTGGTCCAACGACAACGTGCGCAATGGTACCCCGGAGGATGGTGGCCTTATGAACTGGACTCTGACTCCCCGTCGTCGCGAGCAGGCCCGCCGAGAGGCAAAGGATGGCAAGGACAAGGCAAGTGGGAAGAGGAAGTACGAGGACGACGAGGATGCCGCTGAAGACGACGATGACGACGATGCTGCTGAGATCCAGTACCCATCTGCCAGCAATGGCGTCCCAGTCCCTGACTGGCTCTATGATATGTGCTACAAGGAGTACTTGACGCGCGAGGTCATCGAGATTGTGTACCGCATTCGAGGAGAGATCGAGGCTGGCAACCTGATCGGCTTCCCGGATGTCGAGTTTCTCCCCAACATCAGTGGTGCCAATGCCAAGCCAAAGCCCAAGGCGAAGTCGAAGGCGAAGGAAGCCAAGGGCAGAACCAAGAAGCCTGCCGCCGCCAGCAACCGTGTCGGCCCGACGAGAATCAGTGCTCGGTCCGCAATCAACCATGACGAGGACGATGAGGATTACAAGCCCCGCAGCAAACGGCAGCGGTACGAAGCTGAGATGGAGGCCCAGGCTGTCGCTCCCCCTCGAAACTCTGGCCGGACGGTCCCATACTTTGGAAACGGTGGTACGGTCCCAGCAGCTTCCCCGCTGCAGCAGGTCCCGTCACGTGGGGGATACCATCAGCGGTCGGTGTCGGACGTCAGTGGTGTTAACACCACCAACTGGTCGGCCCGCCCTTCTGCCCCTGTCCCAGCACAGTACGGGTACCAGCAGCACCCAGGCGGTGCTGTAGCCTACGACCATTACATCCAAGGGGGCCATCCCAGCAGCAGCAACAGCTACAGCAACATGGGTGGTCCGGCTGGTGCTCCCTCGGTCTTCCGTGGCGCTCGTGTCCCAGACGGGCCGGAGTTTGTGGTCGGCGGGGCTGCGGAGATGGACCGCGCCTTCCACCAGCGCCGTGAGTTCATGCTCCAGCAACAGCAGAGGGAGTTTGCCCAGGGCCAGGGCTACCGGCCGCAGGAAGCTTTTGGCGGTGGCGGCGCCGGTTCCTACCACTATGGTGGGACCGGGTACGGCGGGGCTGCTCTTGGTTCGGGAGCTAAGCACTCCCGCAACCAAAGCACCCCCTCTGTGCTCGGTGGCGGTGCTGGGTACGGGCCCATTCCGGGTCAGTACCCGGCCCCCAGCCAGCCCGACCTCCGCCGGGCTTCGTACCAGATCCCTCCCCCTCCCCCACGCCGCTAAGTCTTTTGCCCCCCCCTCCCCCCTTGGTTGTCCAACGCTGGGATGACTGTTGCCCCCCGACATCAGATAAGAGTGGTTTTCATCTCTCCCTAGGTGTCAGAGTTATGCTGGGATAGGGTTCAGGTTAAGGTTGCTGGGATCTTCTCTTCTCTCCTTTTTTCTTTACTTCGGATCGATTTTTTACGACGGAAGATTTGGACCGGCTGGTCTGTTTTTTTTATTTTACGAAAAGGGGTCAAGATGGGATGGTATTAGCGATGTGTTTTTTCTCTTGTAATTTTCTTTTTTCGAGGATAGGGCAGGCGTTCTAAGGATTTAAAAAGACACACTGGACAGAAGACGTTGGGATAGGGATACCAGATGGGTTTCGTTTTCCCGTGGGAGATGGGATATGGGATAGGAGGGATAAGGGTGGTGTTTAGGGTGTATTTGTATTATATGTACTTTGAAGAACTTGGTTCTCGTTTTTCTCTCTATATAAAAGTGCTTAGTGATGTGATTTTGTGGTGTTTGCCGTGATATCTATGGTTAGAAGATATCTTCTTGGTGGTGAGTAGGTAACTAGTAGGGCAGACACGCAAGTTAAAGTTTCACGCGGTCTATGCAGCTAGTAGAGTCTTGGGGATATAAACTCGTTTTTTCGTCGGGGTATGCGGGGGTTAGAGATGGGGCAGACGGGGGTCATAGAAGACGGGGGTAAATAAATAAATAATAGGGGTAAAGCGGAAGGAGCAGGTAAATGTAACGTAGCGAACAAAATAAGGAGGAAGGAGCTGGGAAATTAAGGAGTTTAGGAATGAAAAGGTGAGGGAGGGATGTGGGAGTTCGTAGGGAGTAAAAGACGTTTAGAAAAGCAGAGGGGGTGTGAACATTTGAGGAGGTAAATGTTTGAGATATGTTAGCATGCGTGATATATTATAAGAATGCGTAATGAGAATGCAGATAGAGGTGTCTTGGGAGTTAGTAGGCCGTGCAAGATGATGTGCAGGATGCTCAGAAGTAGCAGGAGGGCGTCATGGTTTTCAAGGAGATGGATAATTATGAGATTTCTGTGTGTGTGATGTTATCTAGTGAATATATGGTAAGAATACAGATGGGGGCGTTTTAAAAGCTGCTAGGTCATCTGGAAGGAAAAGAAGACATCTAGGAGATATAAGACGCGTGTAATGATTTCAGCAGGTAAATGATCTAAATATTCTAGCGCGCGCGGTATTATCTTATACATTCCCGTTGAAAATGCAGAAACGGGCGTCTTGGGAATTCGGGGGTATGTTAAGCTTTAAAACGTGCGTGTCACAAATACCAGCAAGTGTAAGAGGAAGCCGAAGAATATAGGGCGTAGCAGTTTTACCACATAGATGTCTGTAACGATCTAGCGTTTGTGGGTATTATGCTGAAAATGCATGGAGGAGATACCCTCGCTGGGTGTTCCAGAGATAATATTAGAGTGACTACCGTTACATATCCAAGAGTTCGCCTGGGCGCTGAGGAGAATTACAAATGGACGTTGAGATACAGCGGCATATACGCAGCTCATTCTTGGTACTGCTTGAAACGGAAACCCAGATGAGCGTATGAGGAAATTACGAGCGTATTGAAATGGATCAGCGTGTATATCTCTACATATGTGTTGGCGTTGGGGGGTGGTTGAAAGGCATGTGAAAGAACTCTGCAGATGTCATCAGGTTTCTTTGGTCTGCAATGTTCTTCTGGTGCTGGCATACAAGGAAGTATTACGAGAATGCGGAAGTCAAGAAAAAGAAAGTGCGGTGGGATCATTTCAATCTCGCCAGCTTGGATCCAGCTTGGGTTCAGGAAGTAGGTGTGTCTTTTGAGAGAGAATGTCATGGTGCTCAAACACGCTGCTTGAGCCTATCTGACAGATAACGATGAGAGAATAAGTGCTCATCTTTCAAAGCATTAAAGAGCACCAGAGTGGAAAGAAGTGGTTTGTGGGTGGGCAATTAGCTGAGAAAACGTCAACGAAACAACTTCCCTATATTACATTCGAGGGAAGGATCTCTTTCGGTGCTGATGTGCCATATTTCCCATATATGTGGCAATTCTCCCATCTCGGAATCATTCTGGAAAGCCATAGCAGAGAAAAGAAGAACCGAGCAAGGGAAACGGGCTGATTCAGTTTGCTCAGAAAACTGGGGAAAGCCTCGAGCTGCGACGGTATTCCAGTTCGTTCTCCAACCTGGAGGTTTCGAATGGAGTGTCTCTGCAGGAGTGGGTGGCCAGTCGGGCACAAATCGCAAGCAAATTGCAAAGACGAAGCACAGTGCTGGCGGGGTCACGATGGTAAAGAATCCGGAGAATCTCTTCCCTTCCGTTTCGGCGGGTAAGGTGTTTTTTGGTCTGTTGTTTTCAAGTGAGCGGTATACGGCAGGATGTTGAGCTGAAGCGGGAACTGAACCGGCATCTCGAGTTTGGCGGCACACTCGTGAAGTCCCTGCTTGTATTCGAAGCGCTTGAGCTGGATGGGTAGCACAGTCGGCAAGCTCTTGATGAGGGTCTGCCGAGATGCCTCGCTCAAAGAATCTCAGTACTGACCGTTTTGTTTGAACCTCGGATGTTCCACAGGAAACGACGAGGACGCAATAGAGCTAACCGACACAAATCAGACCAGATGGTGGCAACCGCCTAGAAATGTACGCCATCTGAAGCAAGCGATCGGATCCCCTTTCAACAACAAGGATCAACTGAGCTCTTCGTCGGATGTAAGCTCCAGACGACACCCTCTTCTCCCGGGATGGCCCACTTGGGACCGCGCACTGTGTGTTTTGAGTTCTCTGCCCTCCTTCAGGCGGTGGTCTGATCCCGCCAGAGCTCAGGATCGGGTGAGGATATTTCGTCATGGTGAAGGGAGGCTCGGTCAGGATAGACTCGAAAATCTTGAATTCGAGAACAGCCAGGACACAGCTGTACCAAGTCAGTGACGCAAGATTGCTGTTCTTCGGCCACCATCATCCCATCGTCAGACACATGACTCGCGCCAAGCTGACATCTCATCCAGCTCACCGTCTCATTCCAAGGCTCGCCACTTGTGTGTTCGGACTCCCCGTCCTGGTCTAAGTTGGAACTCTGGACAAATACCCCGAGTCCAGATGACGTGCATGTCGCCATCGTGAGCCGGGCGGACCCCGTTGCGGGAGCAAACTGGGGAAGCTGGCTGTTGGGAGGGATGACCTGGCAAAGAACAGAAACGCCAGGAAAAGGGCACAAGGAAGACCTCGTTGAGTCCAAGGCAGGGCTCAAGATGAAAATCCGGGGAAACAGGGGTTGGATGGATATCTTTAACGGTCGACTGCCGTCTGGAATCGTTAACGGTCCACCGTCAAGAGCAGGGTCGAGGGGATGTACCAACGACTTCGTACCAACGATTTCTTGGAGGACACACCACCATGGGACCTGGATAAGCGACACTCTCTATCTGAGAGATGGCCCGTCCCATGCTGATCCAGGCTAGCCTCGGGAGTGCCATCAATGTAAATCCGGGCGCTATTTGCCAGGTACACCATATGGATTACCGGACCAAGACCGCGATTTGCCAAACCACACAAGTTCTCAATCGACCTTGAGCGGCATCTTGGCGCCGCCTTATCGGGCTGTCAACGTGGAGCCCGTTGATGTCCCCATGGGGAGGTGAGAACCTTATTGCGTTGGCTCTTCACCGCTCAAGAAAGTGTCATTCGAAGGGAGAATCCGGACCGGCGACAGCAACCATCGTCACAGTGAACCAGGCACCACTCTCTGTTACCGATGGCTTATTGAGATGACCCTCTTGCTTTCTCTTGTCCGCCAAGGTCTGGTTCGTGAGACTCCAGAACTCTCAAGGGCAGCCCAGGGAGCAGCGTCACAATCCGGGAACTTCTGCATCTCACCTCTATATGTGTTTCTAGCTCCGGGCATCTCGTCTTACTTCACACCTCGGCCCGAAAGTCCCAAATTGATTGCATGCACCGAAATCGACGACCAAAGAGAAAGGAAGGGTAGTTATCATCGCAGCTGAGGTGTTTTTTCCTGATAGGTAGGCGACAGCTGCTTGGTTTGCAGGGATTGGCTTGGCATGTCGTCGAGAAATCAGCAGCGCGAACGAAAGTTCCTCGGGCACCATCTAGACTCCCGCTGTGGGCCTGTCAATTCTTCAGCGGATATTTTCAAAAATCGTCAATGGGATTTTCGAACTCGATTGCGCATTTGCATCATGCATGTTGCACAGAAGAAAGACATTTTTTGTGTCACCTTCTCTCCCACGAATAAAGTGTTTGGAACACGAGCCGTCCTTCGAACCTTCGATCGGCACAAGCGATTGCCAAATGGGGGACGGATTGAAGGCGGGGGTTCAAGATAGTTCGGCTCGGTAAATCGGGTTCGGTTTCTCACTCAGGTCTGGAACTTTTGAGGAACTTTGCTTTTCAATGGTTCAATAAATCCATCACCCCAATATTTCGATCTTTTCAACCAGACGGTACGAAGTATCCAGGAGATGGCTTTATTCGAAAAGGGGGCCATTCTCCTATTGGAAACCGCGGGCATGGCTGTCCAAGCGTCGAACCTCTATCGTTTCAAAGCATGAACCACTAACCCCTCCTTCAAACGAGCGAATGCGAATGGGCCAGACCAACGAGCAACAGCTGCTTCCTCCCACTTAAAGCTGTTTCGCTATCGGCTGTAGCTTGATCCATGATGTCGACGGTGTAACCATACCTTTTCTCTGAGATGGTGTCCACGAAAAGCCAATACCTCTTGCAATTCGGACTTTTGCCATTCGCTTCTACAGCCGTGGCGTCAAATCACAGCGCACCCCGTTGAGAGCTCATCGGGGATCCAACTCGAAATTCCAGGTTCTCGGCCCCACAAAGAAGAGAGGTAGAGGAACCTCGTTTCCCGTCTTTCGGACGATACCTATCCGTCCGAACCTGTTCTTTTGGTGATATCTTTTTCACTCCTATATACCTACCATCATCCCCACCAAAAGTGAACTCTTGCTTGTTGCTGGCAACAATTGGGGCCATTCACTGCGATGGTGTCCACGCTGCTCGTGGCCTTTGCTGCCACAAGCATATTCACAGTCTACACGCTTGCCGCCGGTCTGCGTAAGAACATTCTCAAGGCGCGCAAGACGGGTATCAAATACATTGTCCTCCGTAGGTGGTGATCTCTTGGTTAAACAATGAGCTCGGTTAACAATTCACCATCCAGCCGTTTCACCCATCAACATTTTCTGGCAACTCAGCTGTCCCCTCTGGGTACCATTGATCAAGAAGCTCCCAAAATGGATCTGGGAGGATAGGTTATTGTACGTTACTTGGTGCATTTCAAGACCATGGGCTCAAAGCTGACTGCGAGAAAATAGTGTCATGCTCCCCGACTGGTCTTACAACACTGGCCAAGAGTATTTCCAACGGCTCGGAGCCGAGACATTCATAACTGTCTCACCTCTTCAGATGTTGCTGTTTACGGAACATGCCGAGGTCATTCACAGGTTAACGCAGCGTCGAGAACTCTTCCCCAAGGATATATCTCTGTATGGGGTTTTGTCCCTGTTTGGCCAGAATGTACTTACGACCGAGGGTCCCCTATGGCGCATGCATCGCAAGGTGACGAGTGCCAGTTTCAACGAGAAGAACGCCGCCTTTACGTTCTCCGAGGCCATCAAGCAAACCGAAGGACTGATGGCCAAGCTCTTTGAGGGAAGCGGAGAGCAGAGCGGCACGACAGGCACCATCACTACGCTCGAACACGAAACTATTCGTTGGGCGCTGAATATCATCGGATATGTCGGATTCGGTCTGAAGCTGCTCTGGCCCGGCCAGACTCTTTCCCGTGATGTTGACCCGGCTTTAGCCAAGTATAGCAGTCTTGAGCCACCGCCAGGACATACCATGACTTTTGCAGACTCGGTCGAGGAGACTCTGGCGCGGATCGTGGCCATCATGCTGCTTCCAGACCCGATTCTCAAATTCTTGCCAGCCGAGTTTGCACGCAAGGCCTACAAGGCCAAGGTGAACTACCTGCAGTACATGGACGAGTTCATGCACGACAAGGCCAAGGAAGCCCGGGAGGGCAACAGCACTAGGCAAGGCATGGATATCATGGGACAGCTGGTGCAATCGACATACGGGCCCAAGGCCAGCGAGGATGGGAGTAAAGGCCTGAGTGACGCCGAGATCGTCGGGAACGCTTTTATCATGATCGTGGCAGGCCATGAAACAACAGCCAACACGCTGCACTTTGCCCTCCTCGAACTGGCCAACAACCCAGCCGCTCAGCGCCGGCTCCAGCAGGACATTGATACGCTATTCGGCGACCAGGACCCCCACGAGTGGGACTACGAGAAGAACATCAATGCTATGCTGGGAAGCCACATCGGCGCATGCCTGAACGAGACGCTCCGCTTAATGCCGCCGGTCAATGTCATCCCAAAGGTCGTAACGCACGATTCGGAACAAACAATCACGATTGACGGGCAGACGCATGTCCTGCCGCCGGGGCTGACATGCAACATTCTGTCGGTCTCGGTACAGCGCAATCCGCGGTGGTGGCCAACCAAGCCTTCGGAGCGGACAGGAGCACCGACCGATCTGGATGACTTTATGCCTGAAAGATGGTACCGGTCGGCCACACTGGGGAAACACGACGAAGAGGACAGCGCCGAGGATTATGGTGGTTTCAAGGGGAGCGATACCAGTGCTTCGCTGTACCGGCCTGTGAGGGGCAGTTATGTCCCTTTTAGTGACGGCCCTCGATCCTGCCTGGGACGTAGAATTGCGGTCGTGGAAGTTGCCTGCGTGTTGGCAGTCATTTTCCAAAAGTACAGCATCGAACTGGCGGTAGAAGAATGGGCAAGCGACGAGGAGGTTGAAAGGATGGAGCCCGCAGCCAGGAGGGCAGTTTACGCCAAGGCGCAGGAGAAGAGCAGGCAAATCATCAAAGGAGCGACGTCATTATTGACGTTGAAGCTTCATGGAGGCAACCATGTGCCTGTGCGGTTTGTAAAGAGAGGCAAGGAACGGTTTGTACATGACCCCGAGCTGGCATGATTTTGATATTTGGTTTTCATTATGAAATACAGCATTTTTACGGAACACACTGCTCCGCCGCCGTTTCGTGGTGACGATGACAACGGGGGCAATCAGAATGTCTCTGCTGTTTCTGATATGCATAAATATGATTGGCTAGCCCTGCAAAGCTCACCTGGGTCGCCTCGCATCAAACATCAGCGATCACATCTCATCCCATTTCCCCAGCCCCCTCATTTTTTTGGGGGAGAAGGAAGCTGGTTTGAGCCGCCTGACGTTGGACCAGGACCTGTCCAGCCTGCCACACTCCGAAATAATATTACAGTCAGTACGAGTACTTCGTAATCAAGCTCACGAGGCTCTTCCACTGGGGCAGTTTTAGTTCAAGAAGAGGGCGGATCCTCCCCGTTTATTTACCGCTACGTTCGCTGCCGCTCGCCCTAAGCTTTTCTTCCCCACACGCTACCCAATCCATTCTGCCGGTCTCCTTGCCCACAACACCCGGGAAGCCCGACTTATTGCCCGCTGCGCTTGAACGGTGACCTGACATCCTTGATCCATCAAAACAATAAACAAACTCAAAACACGGATACGAAAACACACACACACACACACACAAACAAACACACCCCTCTCCCTCTTTCTGTTTCTTGTGTTTATTTTGGAACTACATTCCACAGTCGTGATCTGTTTGCTGGGTGAAGTTTTTGAAGCGTTTGCGCAACGTGCACTTTTCTTGGATACATACTATCAATTACATCTTGCAAAGATGTCGAACAGCTGGCTGGCGCGCCAGCGCAAGGCGGACCTGATTGATTTGGCCGATGCCATCGGGTTGACCAAGTATGTTTTATGTCCCTATTTTGTGTTTTGATGTTTTATGAATAGCGCGATGCGATTGCTTTTCCTGTGGTTCTGTCGCGTAGCACATCGCATGGCATCATTGCGCATTCTTGGGCTGAGTGCCTAGCTGGTGGATGTCATGAGTGGCATCGCTTACACCCCTCATTGCGCGCGCGCGCACGGAACCAAGCCCGTCGCATCGCGATCGCATCCCACTATCATCACCTATTTCCATGTCCTTGCGCGGCAAAGATTATGGCAAGCAAAAAATGGCTAACACACTATCGCGCGCAAAAGCTTCGAAAAGCTCCTGAAGAACGACCTCGAGCTGCTCATCGACGACTACGTCACCGAGAATGCCACGCGCCTCCAGTCCAACCCCAAGCTGCGCGACTTCTTCAAGAGCCGCGCGCGCGCCGAGGGGTCGCCCATCAAGAAGGAGCGGTATACCTCTCTCGAACCGAGGCCGCTGTCCAAGAGGCGGCAGTCCACCAAGCTAGCCGACGAGGTTGTTGTTGAGTGAGTCTCCTCCCCTCTCTTTGCGCCGTCCTCCCCTTCTACCTTGCCAAGAAAGTAAGAGGCTAACATACCAGACTAACAACCAGACCCTCCAACTCCCCTTCCTCCGCTGCCTCAACATCCGCCGACGCTGAAGAAGACACGGAAAAAGAAGACACCCCTGTTGAGGAGGAAGCCGACGAATCCTCCCAGAATGTCAGCGCCCAAGTAGCAACCGCAACCAACGCCCTGATCCGTACCCCGGGGCGCGCCCTCGCCGCTGCTTCCAGGCACCTTTCCTTGCCAGCAACCCCGGCAGATGTCGCTCAAGCAGTGGAACACGGAACCGTCGCCCTCCGCGAGCGCGTGGGAACTCTCTATCAAGAGTCAGGCATAACCGAAGCAGCCCACGGAACCCGCGAATGGCTGTCCACCGTCCATTCTGTCCTGTCCACCATTGCTTTGTTCGAAGCCTACAAGCTCCGGCAGGAACTTTTGCCCGACCGATACGCTTTCACCTTCCCCGCTATCTCCTTCCTCGGCAACAAAGAGTACCCCGTTAAACTCCCCGACATGTTTGCCCTGGTTACCTCGTCATTCTGGATCCCGGCTCTGACGTGGCTGTTGACCAGCACGATCCTGCCAGCGGTGTTTGGGTATTTCTTTAATTTGTCTCTAGCAGCGCAGCAGCGCCCGTCAGGGAGAAGAAAGAGCGGTGGCAGCGGGCGAACGTTGTATAATGTTGACCCGTTGACGTTTAGTATTGTGAAGGCGCTGGCTACGTATGTAGTTTACGCGCAAGGGGTTACGTTGGGCGGGTGGATTGACCCCGTGGCGGTGGCGAGGATCAATGGCGCGCTGTATAGTGGTTGGAAGGGGGTGTTGGTGGGGACTGGGGTCGCGGGGGTTATGGGGGTTTATGATGCTGTTTTGAGGAAGTAGTCCTTCTCTCACTCCCCCCGGGGGAACAAGGAGGAAGACAGTAGAGAGAACGGGAGAAGCAGAGGGAAATGGGAGACGCGGGGAGACACGGGGTCGTGGGGTTGGTAGTCGGTCTTAGGTGCTTCATGAGTTCGTTGTAACGTAGGAGTGCCTGAGGTGGGCTGTCTACTGGGGAGGGTATGAGAAAGGTGGTGGAAAAGGGGGCGGTACGTGCTTGGGTGAGCAGGGGGGGTGGATGAGGGAATGGTTGAATGTGTGGTGGATTGGTTGGGTAGGTGGATGGCGTTGGGATGGCTTATGTTGTGATATCCGGCTCGGTTTCTTTTTTTTGATACGCTTCTCTTGGATTTAGTCTTCTTGCAGGCGGACATGTTTGGAAAGGTTTGGGAATCAACTGGTTCGATCAACACCTCCTTTCGAAAAGGACTTGGGCTTCTTTGTATATCCCGTCTTGGTCTCGGCTAGTTCCGTTTCTTCCTCTTCTTCTCAAGTTGATATGGTCGTTGGACTTGGAAACATGGTATTTAACTTGGGCGGCGGCAAATAGGCTACCTTACTTATTTCTTTGGCTTGGTATCTATCTACTTATCTTTCTCTTTGCTAACTTTGATCTTGAATATGAATCACTTGAAAATAACTTCAACTCTGTCCCATCTTATCAGCTTCAAGGACGTGCCTTTTACTGTGATGATGGTGAAGGTCTTATCAGGAGGGGTATGACACCCATCAGTCTTGGCGGGGTAGCTCCCCTCAAGCGGGGCTCACTCACTCACTCACTCACAACCTCACCACCACTCACTGTCACCACAACCATCACCATCTCACCCTCGCTCTCGCTTTCGGACTTCAGCCTCCCCAATCCATACCTCGTTATCCCCGAATACTCAGTCATCACCGTCGCACAAGATGTCATTTGAATCCTCCCCGGGCGGACTTACCCCCGACCAACTAACCTTCTTCCAAGAAAACGGCTATCTCATCCTCCCCTCCTCCCTCTCCCCCTCTACCGTCACCTCTTTACTCAGTGAAACCCACTCCCTCCTCTCCAGCTTCGACATTTCCACCCACCCCCTCACCAAATTCTCTACAGGGGGAGAATCCGGCGAAGACCATGTCGGGGATTCCTACTTCCTCGAGTCTGGTGATAAAATCCGGTTCTTCTTCGAAGAAGACGCCTTTTCTCCTACCGGGGAACTCTTGAAACCCAAGGAGAAAGCTGTCAACAAGATCGGGCATTACCTCCACGTTCTTTCCCCCCCCTTTTCTGCCCTCTTTGACTCCTCCTCCCCCCGACCGGCAGATGTCGCCAAAAGTTTGGGATTTAGGGATGCGAGGTGTCTGCAAAGTATGGTCATCTGCAAACAACCGGAAATAGGCGGCGCCGTCCCACCCCATCAAGACTCTACGTTTTTGTATACCGACCCGCCGTCAGCAGTGGGGTTCTGGTACGCGCTGGAAGATGCCACGCTTGAAAATGGTTGTCTCAGTTTCCTGCCGGGGAGTCACAGGTGGGCGGCTATAGACAAGAGGTTGGTAAGAGGAGGAAAGTCGGGGACGGAGATGGTGGAGAATGATGGGCCGAGATTTCCTCCGGGGGGGGAGTACGGGGAGGATAAGAAGCCAGAGGGAGCGGAAGGGGAGTACGTGCCGGGAGAGGTGAAAGCGGGGGATCTGGTGCTGATTCATGGGAACTTGCTGCACAAGAGCGAGAAGAACCTGAGTCAGAAGGGGAGGATTATTTATACCTTCCATGTGATTGAAGGCGCGGAGGGGTGGGCATATGATGGGAGGAACTGGTTGCAGCCTCCTGAGGGGGGGTTTACGAGGTTGTTGAAGTAGTTCTCTTCTCTTCGTCTGGCCTGCTTTTAGTGTTTTGGTAGGGGTTGGGGAAAGGAGGTATGGGGGCAATGGGGAGCATTTTGCCATGTGGGATTTTATTCAGGAAGGAATGCCGGCACTTGTATTGCTCGTCTGCTTTGTCAAGTGACCGCCAGGGTTTGCTCGTTTTCGAAGACTGTGTTCCTCTCTAGAGTTTGCTGGACGAAGCACCGCTCCAACCGGTTCACATGCAGAGGTGACCAGTTTCCGACTGCCCGCGAGCTCTGAGGGGCTGCTCAAGAAGTAAATGGGCAGTATCAGTATCAATATGGCTTTTCATATCGGATCACGTGATTGGTAGTATTTATATCGTTGGAGTTGGAGTTTTTAGGCATATCTAATGGGGCATGGAGGTATTACTTGGCTTGTTCCTCTCGAGAGTAATGGTGCTGTTGTCAAATAGCTACGTATCACACTTCCAGCAATTATCACCTAGTCAGAAGGCTTGCCTCTCATCGACAGTCTCTACCGCTTGAAATCCGACTTTGAATAGAAGTACCTCCCAGAATACACAAAAAAGTACGTACGAGTAAAAGAAAACACAACACATCAACTTGCACCGGGAATAGAAGAACTATCATACAACACAACACCAACAAGAACAGCACTGATGCCCCGCTCGACAGTCCCCCATACTAGTAACTTCCCTTGACCAAATCCACAGTCTGTATTTTTTTTTGGTTCCTTTTCCCATATATGCCTGATCATTGCCCCACGATGCTGTACTGGCTATGCCCCTCGCTCCCTGCCATGCCCTGATTAGGAACCTCCACTCTCCCTCACAACATACAGACCCTAGAATAAAACAAAACGCTGTCCTCTACGGGATCTGAAGGTCAAGACTCCAAATAATAGAGATCCAACCAATCAGCCGACCAGTCCTCGCCTCAGCCCAAACAGGTTTTACCCCAACCGCTGCCTGAGATCTTAGACTTCTAGCCTCTGGCATACGGATGGAACCCTCTGTTCCCTCCCCTGCCACCACCGCGGTAGTTAGCTCCCGGGCGACCCGCATTCTTGGGTCCCGTCGGCGCGTTGGCGGGAGGGGCATTATTCGGGTCGATAGGGCCGGGTGACATGCTGTGCTGCTGCTGGTGAAGGGCCCGGTTCTTGTGGAAACCACCGCGCCCGCCGCCGCCACCATAACCACCACCGGCTGTCGACATGATCGGCTGAGGAACATCATCATACATGCCCTCCCAGCTGGTAGGTCCACCCATACCACCATACCCTTGGTTGTTGAATGGCATCTGCTGTTGCTGCGGCTGCTGTTGTTGCACCTGCTGCATATCCGGCGCGCCACGGCTCCCGCCCCTACGGCCCTGTTGCTGTTCGTACTTTTGCTGTTCAAACTGCTGTTGCTCAAAGCTATTGAAGCCCCCAGGCCCCCTTCCGCCCGGAATTTGCCCGTGGCCCGACCCAGTGGGACTACCGATCTGTCCCGTAGGACCCATGGGACTACCAGGGACTCCGCCAGGAACACCACCGCCGGGACCACCGCCTTGCTGCTGTTGCTGAGCCATCATGGCCTGCTGCATCTGTTGCTGCATCATGGGGTTCATCTGGGCCATCATGGGATTAGGACCGCCGCGACCGCCCTGTGCCTGTGCCATCATGGCCTGCATCTGCTGCATCTGTTGCATCTGCATCATCTGCAGCATTGCCGGGTTCATGTTGCCAGGTCCCATGCCGCGGTTCATCATCATCTGCTGCTGCATCATGCTCATGGCCTGCTGCAGTCTCTGGAATTGCTGTGCCATGACTTGAGGAGAGAGACCATTCTGTCCGCCGCCCATGCCGCCCATTCCACCCATCTGGCCACCGGACCCGTCATCCATGCCGTTTCCACCGTTCTGACCCTTGCGACCGAATTTGCCGGGACCACCACCGCGGCGGGCCGCCTCCTCTTCCTCCCGGAGATTGCCGCGCGGTTGGGCCTTCTTGACCTCAATGGGCTTGCCGTGAATCTCCAGGTTGGCAGCGAGACAAGCGTCGACGCCGGCTTCACTCTCAAAGGTGACAAAGCCAAAGCCACGCGGGCGGCCGGTGTCCTTGTCCATCATAAGAGTAGCGTCCACCACGCGGCCAAACTGGGCAAAGTATTCGCGGAACTCGTGATCAGTTGTCTCTTGGCTGACACCACCGACGAAGATCTTGGAGGTCTTTTCTTGCTCATCGCGAGGAATAGCCCGCTTGGGATCAATCTGTATTTTTGTCTGTCAGCACCTATCCAGCACCAAGAAGGATTCGACCGAAAAGAGGTAGAAACTTACAATTTTGCCATCCAGGTAATGCTCTTTGACCATAACAATATTCACAGTCTTGGGGTCTTTGAACGTCAAAAAGCCGAAACCACGCGACCGGCCACTGGCGCCATCTCTCATCACGGTGCACTCTATGACCTCACCAAACTGGGAGAAGTAGTCCCTCAATGACTCTTGAATAAAATAAATTAGCATGTTGTCACCCTTTCTCTATGTATTTCTACTTCTTCGATCTCATACAAGCAACCGTGGCAAAGTGTTGAAGAAAGGAAAGGAAATTGGATGAAACATACCATCGGTTGTCTCCCAGTTTAGACCGCCAATAAACATCTTCCTATATACGAAAAGCGACATTAGCATCATCGTGTTTTCCCTTCTTTACTGTACGTTAAATAGCAAAGCAGAATGGCAATCCAGAAGTATCCTCGCTCGCTCGTTCGTGTCCCAGAACTGATCTCTTTCCCTTTCAATTCCCCGCTCAAGGTCTTGCGCTTGAGCAGTACCCAAGAATCCCTATGGGCTAGCCGCCACGGTGGCTACCGCAAGCCATCATCTCCATACTGATATCCGCTCAAGATTGAAAGCAAAACCCGGTGAGTTGGAGGTCTATTGTCTGCAGGACGAGTGACCGGTAACGCAAACAAAGCGGCTGACCACGCCCATGATGATGCGATTGATGAGAAATCGGGATGATTCGTATGAAATGCGTATGAGCGGAAGGATAACCGGGCAAACATCCATGCTGGTTCCCGTCAATCTCCAGAAGCCGGTGCCTTATGCTCTAGACATACCCTGGCTTATACTTGATCCGCTTGCGGGCGAAGCCGCCGTTGTCTTTCCCGTCATCTTTCTGATAGCTTGATGGACTGGACCCGCAAAGTTCCTGGGAATTGTGGGCAATTTGTAAAGGCGTGGATGACAGTCGGGTGGTGTTGGTCAGTGATCGGTCACTGCTCCCGCTATTGCTGGATTCCAAAGGAATATACTCTGGCCAAGCTTCTGTGACCCGAACGTCATCAAGCCATGGCTTGCTGGGACCCGTCATCTTCGGTGGATTATGCAGGGCGAAATCGGTCGTGACTGTTGTTTTCCCTCATAGAGAAAATGGAGTGTGTCGTTGAGCCTGACGAGATGGGTGCACGCTACAGCAAGTTTCCGCAGCAAAGTGAGGAAGAAAAGATGCAGCGGGGACGTGTACCAGTCATAGGTCTTTGTCGAAATTTTCTTGTTTCCTTTCTCGATGCTCTTGCCTATCGTGAAGCTAGGTACTGATTGACTCTGTTCCTGGTCGCTGCGCTATTCGCTGCCAGATCTTGATCTCGCTGCTCAGCAGTGCGCGGTCCCTTTCGCACGGCTCTCGTACGAGAAGCCTGCGGGAACTGCTTCTACTGGCGCTCTGAGATTATCTGCGACTGAGCTAAAAGAAGGAGCACCCCTTCATCTATTTCGTCGTGGCGCTGTGGTTTTCGGCTTTGTACTCAGGTAGTCCCAGTCCTAGTCCTCACATCTTGCTTCTCTCTTGCTTTTTCTCCTCTGTGCTCGTCCTCCTCGAGACTAATCCTGACATGGTGTTTCGTACAGTTCTTTTTTACGAGTATGGCCGTCCGCTGTTTCTTCCGTCCGAGAACAGAGCTGGATCTTGACATATGAATCCATGACCATCATGCCAACCGTTAAACTGCCCCATGCAGATAGATGCCTCGACAATTCAAGTCCCTTCCAACCTCATCCTGCGGCTCTGTGACCATTGCCTGTTCATCCTTGACTCCGTTTTCGACACTGTGGCCACAGAGAGAACTGGCCGCGTAGTAGATGATCACTCCTCGATCACCACGGCGAGCGAGCGGGGATACCGGATATGGATTCACTAGAGATGAAAATACATGTTAGGAGATTTTACGACTTACCCGTCTTCCTTGGCATTAGGACCCTTGGTATGAGGTGGAGGCCCAGAGTAGTGATTATTGTTGTGCGACGGCTTTTCATCATGATGATCTTCGTACTCCTGGTGGCCCTGTTGATCGTTGTGATCGTGATGTGTAGCCGTGGTGGTAGGACCATTACCGAGATTGAAGTCGATGTCGTCATCATCTTCTTCCCCGTCGTCCTGGTAATTGCCCTGCTGATTATAATCGCCGCCACCGCCGTAGTCCTCTTGCTGGTATTGATTGTTGCCGTGTTGATCTTCTGCCTTTACCGCCGTCTCGGTGCTCGGTTGCACCGCCGCGTAGTTGTCGGCCGGAGCAGCAGCGGCTGTTGGCTTCGAAGAGGCTGCCTGATCATCATCGTTATAGCTATCATCATCGAAGTCAGAATGGATTCGAATATTATTATCTGTCTGGCTACGGCGCAAGTGTGTACATACAGATCGGCGAAGAGTTCGTCATCAAAGTTCTCTGGTTCCGTCATTTTGCTGGTGTTGATGTTGTCGCGTACAAGTTGTCCAGATCAAACGCGATCGCGTGTAAGGAAGAAAAAAAGGTTGCGGAAAAGAAAAGAAAACACCCCGATGCAAAGGAAAGTCAAACGCCGATGAGAAAATATTAGTAAACCACAAAGTTCTTCGTCGCTTGAGAGAAAGAAGGTTTTATGAACAAGCCCTCATTTGTGTTGCCGATTGAAACTTTCTCGGGGTCATGAGAGGTTGCTGACTGAAGTGAATTTCTCGGTTGCAAAGAGCCGCCAGGTCGACTGTCCTCGATGGCGCAGGCGGCAGTTCCTGATTATATCAAAAGTGGATCCCACACGCCGACCAGTTTGCTGCAAGGCGCGCCGAGAATGAAGGTTGGAGTCAAGGCGGGGAACGCACAGGCCATTTCATTCACTGTTGCAGTGGCTTCATCACCAAAGAGCGCCCAAAGAAGGTCGCTCAGTGCAGATCAACTGCCCAAAGCCGGTACCAGTTGGCAGCATCTCAGGCTCAGGAGACAACGAAGCGGTCCCATGGAAGACAGGGCATTCATTGAACTTGCGAAGACAAACACTAGCCAACCTGGAAGGTTGCATCACTCTCCTGACCAAAGGAAATAAAAAAGAAGAAAAACAATACCATGCCATTGCAAGACGACGCTGCACGAATTTCATAATGTTTTCTTCTTCCAGCGGCGGGAAGAAAGCTCCCCCTCAGGTACGAAAGCGCCAGAAGTCCACCCCGAGAACCTGGAAGATGTCCCCAGGGATTCGCTGCATCTGCTGACGGTTTACTGACTGGGTGTGTGCTGCGCAGCAGGAGATGGTCCAAGTCGGTATGTGCAACTCGGTTGAGATTCCCAACACCACGGGCATGGAGCGCATACAAATGGGAATGATTGCATGCTAACTGCGCCGTTGTCTCATTTCAGACAGGTCCGAGTATGTGTTTGTCCCCGTTGTCTTCGTTTGCTTCAACATTTCAAGTCCCCAAACTGACCCTGGAAACCCATCCCACCCACAGCTCTGCCTCGCCGTTCTGGAGGGCCCCTCAGCGGGAGACCCCGCCCCCGAAGAAGACACAGCGCGATTCGAGTCTGGTCGTCGGCGCAGCATACTCTCATGCTGATATGCTCAAATTTGATTCATTGTATGTTCTGACGGTTCATGGAACCTTTGCAGGACTGACTTGGATTAGAAACCTTTCAGGATCCGGATCGCGCCCAAGAACCCCGCCATCAGCGTCCTCGGCACACGATCGAGCAGCAACCACCTCCCCGCCTAGGAAAGCCGGTGCCGGCAAACCACCCCCTTTTCGATCCTACATGAACTTCCTCTCCAGCACTAACGATGACTGGACTGCCGACGAGGCGGATGACATGTACGACTATGAATCGGACGATGGCGACGATTTTGGGCTCCCAAGCCTTTCCAACATGAAGAGGCGAACAAGGAGGAAGGCGGAACAAAGCAGAGCACACACGGATGACGGGCTCTCCCACGAATCGCACCTTGCAGGTGGCCATGAGCGAGAGAGACGATACTCCAACAGCGAGGACATTGCTATCGAACGACCAGCCGCGAGCTATCCCATGCCCAAAAAGAGCGAGGGCAAGATATTACGACCACAGTACAAAGACATTCTGCGCGACCCGGCGAACGCCCTGCACCTCATCAGCCATCCATCCATACCCGCCAATGCAACGCCAAAAGAAATAGACGCCCTGAACTCGAGGATAACGAGGATAAACAAGTTCAAGAAATTGTTGCAAGCCTCCACAATACCCCTCCCAGACCTCAGGTCGCTAGCATGGTCAGGCATCCCTGAAGAAGTGCGCGCCATGACCTGGCAGCTTTTGCTCAGCTACCTCCCCACAAGTAGTGAGCGCCGAGTCACCACCCTCGAACGAAAACGAAAAGAGTACCTCGACGGCGTGCGCCAGGCCTTTGACAAAGGCGGCGGGGGCGGCAGTGGTTCAGGCAGCGGTGGCAGTAGTAGTAACAATGCGCGAGGCGCCGCGCGCGGGTTGGACGAAGCAATATGGCATCAAATCAGTATTGATGTGCCGCGAACGAACCCTCATATCGAGCTTTATGGCTATGAGGCGACACAGCGCTCGCTCGAGCGTATCTTGTACGTCTGGGCCGTGCGACATCCCGCCAGCGGCTACGTACAAGGCATCAACGATCTGGTTACGCCATTTTGGCAGGTATTTTTGGGGACGTACATAACCGATCCAGATATCGAGTCAGGCATGGACCCGGGCCAGCTTCCTAAGGCGGTGCTGGACGCGGTCGAGGCCGACTCGTTCTGGTGCTTGACAAAGCTCTTGGATGGAATTCAGGATCATTACATCGTTGCGCAGCCGGGGATTCAAAGGCAGGTTTCTGCGCTAAGGGATCTTACAGCAAGGATAGACGCGGGCTTGGCGAAGCACCTTGAGAAAGAAAGCGTCGAGTTTATCCAGTTTAGTTTCCGCTGGATGAACTGCTTGTTGATGCGGGAGATAAGTGTGAAGAATACTATACGGATGTGGGATACTTATATGGTGAGCTCCTCTCTCTTCAGACCCCTGCCCTCTGCTCCGTTACTAATACTGCCATGAACTAGGCCGAAGAACAAGGCTTCTCAGAATTCCATCTCTACGTGTGCGCCGCGTTTCTGGTAAAATGGTCCGACAAGCTCGTCAAGATGGACTTTCAAGAGATCATGATGTTTTTGCAGTCCTTGCCAACGCGGGACTGGACCGAGAAGGACATTGAGCTTCTGCTCAGTGAGGCGTACATTTGGCAGTCCTTATTCAAAGGGTCATCCGCCCATCTGAGAGGTCCAGGGGGCGAGACGAGGTCGTCTAGCATGAACTTTACGCTTTGATTTGGTTACATTCTTCTTTTCAGTACTACTTTCATGGGCGATTGCTGCGCCGTCTCGAGTTTGCGAAAAATAGGTTAATTTGTTCAAGGGGCTTGGCAAGCGGTCCGTCTCGATTCATCGTGCCGTTTTTCTCTAGTTTTTTCTTCATACTTTTTACGGCCATGGTGTTTACGTTTCTTATGATATGGGGATGGATGAAAAGGGCATGGATGATATAAAACTTTTTGTAATAACTGTTGAAAACAAGGAAGATGAGGGGGACCTCTCTAGCTGGCAAGAAACATATAATTCTACGCCCTTTTGCTGTATCAGATTCGTGGATATTGGTGTTGTTGCTCTGGTCTGTCTTGTCTACCGGCACAAGGTATCTCATGGTCCTTGACCAAAGTCAAGGCAGCTAAGACATCTTACTGAGCATCGTATGAGATTTTATTCAGGCAGCAGCCTGTGCGAAGAGGCATACAAGTCACATCACTTTTGATTTTGTCTACAGTGTGGTGAGTACTAATGACTTATTCACTACCAGTCTAGTCACCGCCCACTGGCAGTGAGGTCTTACCTTACCTACATATGACTGAATAGAGAATAAGAAGAAGAGTGGTAATGACCCGAATCAACGGTGACCACGACCGCGGCGACCACGACCGCGGCGACCCCGACCCTGACCACCCTCGTACTTGTCGACATAGCCGGAATACTCGTCTTCGTCCTCCTCGTAGTCATAGTCATACTTTCTATGGGTAGAGAACGTCGTCTTCTTGCTCGGTTCGCATTTCTTCCCCGCCGGCTTTGTCTCTTCCTGATCCTGTTCATGGGCCGAGGCCGTCTCCTCGCTCGGTTCGGGCAGCATAAGTGCCACAAAGTCCGCTGTGATCAAGCGCCATGCTGTAGGACCGTCCAGGTCCAGCACCCATTTCCCGGTTACACTCGATCGTTTATACATGAAGTGTACTTGGTCCCATTTATCACCAGGTATCCCTCCCTACTCGATTGAAATAGGAAGCCGGGTCGAATGGGGGGTCTGTTGAAACCGGGTCGAGGAGGGGATGGTCGGTGACTTTGGTGTTTTCGTTGGTGGAAGACATGGCTTTGTTGTTCGGGGGTAAGTAAGAGTATGAATCTCTAAGTGGGTTATCTTAGTAAGTTGGGGGACGGTGGTGGGTTTGGTAAGCGATTTGATAGTTACTATTCTGTTTTTTCCCCTGATCATTACCTCGGTAGGATAGGACTAATGTGTTTCACTGAGGGAGTTCTATGCTGTCGGTTCGATAGAAGAGAAGAGGACGGATGGGTTAAGTAAGTGTACCTTATTTGAGTATAAACAATGAAGATCGGGGAGAGGGCAGTCTTAGGATTCTATATGGCAAGGTAAAGGCACGACGTTCTGTTAACGAAAGCCAACAAAGACGGGAGGAGAGCTGGGTGTCAGTGAAACTCAATTTTCATGCCCAAAAACAGGACGTTCGGCTTCTATCACTTTTACCATGGAGGAGACCTCCCATTTTTAAACACCATGTTGGCATGTTGGCATGTTGAGATAATGTTCAGCTGTGACAGGCCAATATGATGTTGGCGTGCTGACACCTGAACATCATGTCAATATGTCAGCATGGCAACATGGTGTTTGACCCAACATCATGCTAACATGATCTTGAAAAATGCGGGTTTCCCTGCATGGTAATGGATACCCAGGTACCTAACCTGGATGGAAGTAAGGTACCTTAACGAAGATCTTGTTTGCCGACAAACTGGCAAATCGGGCAGCTCTTTCATTGAGGAGTGGAAACTGAGTTGCCCGCTCCCGTCTTTCCCTCGGCCTTCGCTGTGATTTCGCTTCAAGTTTTTCTCTGCCGAGAGACAACATGTTTGACCGGGCAGGCATGTGCTGACGGTCCTTCGCTTGCCTGCTCTGATACCTAACCGATAGACACTGTGCACTGAAGACTATTGGTGACTCCATCGGCCCCTTCATTCCATCCATTGGAACTGAAGAAGACCTGGGAGCTCCTGCCTGACACTCCTTTCCATCTTACCATCCGCGTATCACGGAAGGTGTGGGTAAAATTGGTGCTCCTGTTGCTCTTTACTTTTAGGTTGTCGTAACATGCTGCCGCTGCCTGGGTACCCAACATCCTCCGAGTCGAGACATGATGTTCAAAATCGGTGATCAGGTAGGTACTCCCGTCCTCTGTGCCTTCCCTACCTAACCTGGAACCTAGGTAGGTATCTCCAGGCACCTAATCCACAATATCACGCCAGCAATGAGGTGGTAAGGGCCCGCTTTTCCCGAGTATAAACCCCCCCTCGAGAGGCAGAGAGAATCTTCCTTCTTTCACTGAAAAGCACGGCGAGGGGGGACACCATATTCTGAACATCATGTCAACAGCTGTTTGGCATCAACATCATGTTAGCATGTTAATATATCAACATCATATTCGGCTTCAACATGCCAACATGATGTTGGTTGTGACAGCAGGATGTTCGATGCTGCAAACCCTAGAGACTCAACATCATGTTGAGGTTACTAGCTGCGTTGCACCGTTCCCAATGTCCGGCCATCCACACCGTGTTTAACTGCAACCATTATGGCCTCAGACTGTTCAAAAGAGTGTGTGTATTCATGGAAGGGCATTCATACAGGTTGTAATGTTCAAAGACGAAGCCTAAGGTAACTCTAACCTGGAGGTCTGGAATCTGCCTGGTACTGGACGGGAACACTCAGGTAGGCATTGCAAACGCATTTCCATCAAAAAAGGAAACTTCTTCAAAGAGAACGAACCAGACCAGACCACATAGAATATTCACTATTCAAGCAAATCAATCACATCACATATATCCTCCCAAAATAAATATCAGAGAAGAAAAAAAGTGTATTTTTTTGTTGTTTTTCTAGTGTAGTGTAAAGTTGATCATCACCTACCTTCAAGGTAAGATATACTCGAAGAAACGAGTACTAAAGGAAATGGAAATGGGGTAAAGAAATGGAAGGAAATAGGAGAAAGATAAAGAAAAGGAAAGATAATGAGGAAAAGAAAAGGGATGAAAAGAATAATCAAGGAAAAGGAAGAGAAGAATAGAAAGGAAAAGAAAAGAGGAAGGAAAGGAAAGGTAATAAATCACCTAACACTTCCTCCCCCAATCTCCCCTCCACTCAAACCTCCTCCTCTCCTCCAAATAATCAATTTCTTCGTCCTCTACCTCTTCAACCTCTTCATCAAACCAAATAAACTCCCTAAACTCCTCCAGCACCTCCCCGTCCTCATCAATCACTTCCTCCTTACCCCCCTCTGTTTTATCCTCGTCCTCGGTCTCAATATCCGACCCGTCAGAGTTGAAAAGAGAACAATAGTCTCCTTATCTACAACACTCACTCCCACGGAACAAACCTCTGCCTCTTTCTCTTTCCCCTTCCCCTTGTCCTTCTTTGAGTTTGTTTGTGTATCAAGTCTCAAAGTAGGCCACCCCTCCTCAACCAGCTCTTCCTCTTCTTGTTCAGTATGGGGTCTAGTCCAGTGTCCTTGCATACAGCGCAAGCAGAACCTACACTCCCTCGGCTGCTGGAGCCAAAACTCCTGCCCTTTCTCCTGGATGAACTTGATGACGGAACACTATTGTACCATAGCCGTAGCCATGATTCCTGTCTTCTAGAGAGCAGAGGTTGTGAGAGTGAGTGGGTTAGGTTAGGCTAGGTCAGGTTGAAAAAACAAACCTAACCAGGTGTTAACTGGTCAACAGTTGAGGGGATGGAAACGGATAAACCCGAGTAGTGAGGATGATGATGATGATAAGAGAATTCTATTTGGGAAAAGTTGCGGAAGGGGTTGTTGTTAAATACACATTCGAAGATATCGAAATTCAAGACTCTAGGGGATGGGAGACAATGGGATTATGCCATCGCTCACTAAACACAAAGGGCTTGACTAAATGCCGTTGTCTGTCTTCTTTGTGGTAGTTTAATAAGAGACAGTCTCACAATGGACTTGATGAACATCAAAGACGCTGGACAAAGGTCAACGGACACCCGTAAATGTCATTCCCAGTTCCAAGGTGATCATGAAGTGCAAAAGTTGATCCATTGTATTGAGAAACTAGAGAACCAAAGGCAAATTGCCCCTATGAACCAAACCCAGCCAGCTTAGCTATTTTGTTCCGCCTCCTATGATGAAAATATGAATCCCGTATCTCAAAAAAAGCAAAAGCTGCCTGCCCGATCCCCTTGAACGCCTGCCTCCTTCTCCAAAGTTGACTGACCAACTCGTTGGCTGACCAGGATAAAGAAAAAGTGAAAGAAAAGAGAAAGAATACCGTATGAATACATACATTGTTACAATGCCACGCCATGCCCACCCGACTTATGCCAACGTCAACACTGGTCCTGCTGCTGTTGCTGCTGCTGCTGTAGCTTCCGAAACCAAAAGTACTCCCGTCAGGTCCTCCGCAGCTAAACTGCCGCGCACAGTTCTGCACGGCCAAGCGGCGGCATACAGCCGTTCGAACCGGCGCGCCGACTCCCTCTAGTTGGCCGCCAGGAGGTCCTCCGACTTGGCGCGCTTGGCCTCGGGCTCCGCCTCCTTTTCTACCTCGACAATAGCCGGGGCATCCTCGGCCTTTCTCTTCTTGCGGACAAGACCAGACAGATCGTTGGCATTCTTCTTGACCTCTTCCGAGACGGGGGCCGGCAGGGAAGAAGCAGCTGCCGCGGCGGCCTGCTCTGAGCGAGTGGGCAAACCGAGCGCTTGATTGATATCGAGAGGAGGCTTGCGGAGATCAACAAGCCGCTGCTCCATATCAGCGAGAACTTCCTTCACGTTGGTGATCTCCTCGCGGGTATAGTCGTTATCCTCAGGGTTGTGGAGCGTGGCAAGCTCGACTTCCTTAGCTTGGAGCTTGAGCCGGGTGCTGTCAATTGCGAGGGCGAGCTCGTCAGCAGCTTCGTCGCGGAGCGTTTGGTCGACTTCGCCGGTGCCTTCTTGGTCCTTATCATCGTCCTCAGATTTGGTAACCGAGGCGAACTCGAGGGCGAGGGAGAGCTTGAAATGCGCTTCAGCGATGATCTCTGACTCAAAGGGGTAGAGTTCCTCTTTGTACTTGAGGGACGCTCGAGAATCGGTGATCGCGTTAGGATATCTAATTCGGAGGAAGAAAAGGGGGGTATGTCAGCTGGTGATGCCAAGAATAGATGACGATTGTTGTTTCATTCTCGGCAATCCGACATACCTTTCGTTCTCGAGCGAAATCTCGGCGAGGAGGTCATGGGTATCGGCCAGGCGCTCCTTGATATGGCGGACTTCGGGGCTACCCTGGCTAACGGTGTCCTCACCGTCGGTGGCAGCAGCAGCGGGCTCTGCTTCCTTATCCTTGCCTTCTTGCCCCTTGGCTTCCTTTGCCTGTACGGCCTCGAGCTTCTTGGTGAGAAGCACGCGCGCGAGGTCGAGAATCTCAAAGGCAGTAGCTAGATCATCGTCTTCCTCCTCTTCGTCACCCTCCTCTCCCTGCTCTTCCTCGTCGGAATCCTCAAAGTTCTCGTCGCCCTCGAAATGGAACAATGCCTTCTTGGGACCATCCTTTGGTGCCTCCTTGGCGGCAGTGGCAGCGGCCTCGCCAACCTTTGTCTCAGCCTCCGCGACAGCGCCAGCAGACGAAGACGCCTCGCCGTTCGAGGCCTTGGCTGGCTTTGCGGCCTTGGGCTTTGCCTGCTTCTTGGTGTCGGGCGCCTTGCCGCCGAGGACATCACTCTTGCTCTGGCCGACCTTGAACAGAGCGCGCCCGTACAGGAACAAAATCTCGGCGTTCTCGGGGGACATCTCGCCGTTCATTTCGGCTTGCATCTCGGCGGCGCGAGCATAGAGCTCAGCGGCTTCTTCAAAGTTCTTGTGCACATACAGCGCGGTCGCCTTTGCGGAAAGATCGGCCAGCGATACCTTCAGGCTGGCGGCGGCCTGCTCGGGGTCGAGTTCAAACGGCGTCGCAGTACCGGTCGAGGGCGCCGTGGGTGTATCCATTGCGAAGTCTGTCTGTGTAAGTCTGAGAGGCTAGGTAATTGGTTTTATCTGGTGGTGTGAATAGTGATTGGAATAACCGTGCGGTATCAGATTGATATGGAACGGACAGAAGAGATTGATGTGTAGTTTTGAAAGTAATGGGATGTTCTGTGGGATTTAATGGAGGGAGGTTGTCTGATGAAATCAAAAATCGTGAGACCTGCACTGGGGAAGCTGCAATGCAATGGAGCTTCTCTGCTGGTTGCGTGTGAGTGCGACGCGCGAGCGGTCAGCCCACCGACGGCAGAGACGCGTCTGATTGGTTAATTGCACGGTTAATCGCAAGCTCGGGGGTTGGGGAGCTTAAAATTGGTGGGGCGAAGCCGTGATCTGATGCGACCAAAGAAAGCATCGTCTTTCATGTTCTTCAAATTTTCCTCAATGAGACTGTACGCTACGAAGTATTCCAGTCTGAATTTCTTCTTTACATTAAACCCAGCAACTCACTGGTTGTTGCTTCCATCGGTCGCGATGCTCGATGTACACAAAAAATGATGATTTGATAGGAAGATACGTACGTGGGTTAGGGTTATGACGTAGCTCAGAAGTAGATACCCCTCCCTCACCTGATGCAAGTGGTGTGCATTTCCCAACGTCACTATAAGCATACGATGGAGTATGGTCATGGTCAACGGGTCTAGACTTATCTAGAGTATCAGGTAATCATGGGCCTTCAGCCATAATCTTTCCTACAAAGGCAACCAACTCGCTCCCAAGTTATTTAACCCCCTGCTGGACTCACGCAAGTAATTATCACTTCACGCGAGGGATCTTAAAGTCAAGGTGAATACCTAATTACAACTATCTGATTTCCTCAGAAATACAAATGCAATGACCTGCTTCCCATAGGAATGCGCAGGTGCTAGTCAGCCCCTCATCCGTTAAAACTCCATAAATGCTCCAGGTCCAGCCAATCCAGTCCAGTCCAGTTCGCTATGGTTAACCGCTTTCGCGTGTTGTAGAATGTGTGGTAGTACAAGTAATCCGACAAAACATTTTTTTTCTTTCGAGCGATCCCATTTGTAATCCTGAGCCTGATCAAAACCCAGAAAAGTGTAAAGAAGCCTTCTCACGCTGCCTCTTCATGGCCAATCCTTCCATCGCTGTTGCGCGCTCGAGTTCTAGTCGTCCGTCCGTCTCTAGATCGTAAACGTAGTCGTGAAAAGAAAACAACGGTAATGATTTAACCGTGGCGGAATGTGCACTTGTCACCCTTTGCGCAGGTACCCTTGGCCCAGAACGCACACTGTTTGGTGCCGATCAGGCGCTGATTGATACCGCGTAGGTGATCAGGAACATCCTCCTTGTTTCCACCATTTTTATCATTGCCACCACGCCGCTTGTGGGAGCCTCCATTGCCGCCTCTCATATGATACGGGCGGTCACGGCCGTCTCTGTCGCGATCACGGTCACGGTTCGCATCGCGGTCGCGGCCGTAGCCGTTGTGGCCGTCGCGCTCTTGGTGGTTGTTTTGCTGTGAAGGAACATACGCTGGCTCATCATACATGGACGCGTAAGGGTCCTGATTGGGTTGAGCGTAGCTCTGAGGCTGGTGAGGATTCTCAGCCGGGCCATACGCGGGCTGTTGTTGGTAAGCCGCCGGCGGGGGAGGCGGCGGAACTGCAAAGCCGGCGGGCGCCTGGTTGCCAATATTGCCAGCAAGAGCAGCCATGATCGCCTGAACCTGAGCGGGATGCTGCGCAGGAGGTGCCGTGGGTTGCTGGGGCCCAAGCTGGGCAAGTATGGCAGCCAGATCAGGCGCTTGCTGCTGTGGTTGTTGAGCTTGGGCAGCTTGGAGCTGGGCGTAATAAGCTTGATGCTGCTGCTGTTGCTGGTAATACAGCGCCCAAGCCGCTGCATGGTCGGTGGCCACGTTCTGAGGAGGAGTGGCCGTTTGCGCAGGCAAAATCGGCTGAACACTAGCAGCGACGGGAGGCGGCACCAAAGCTGCGACTTGAGGCTGCACGACAGCAGCTGATTGCACAGGTTCTTGCTGCTGAGTGCGGCCCGCCTCGACTTCCTTGCAGATAGCGGTGAGGTTGTCGAGAACATCTCTGACCTCCTTGCTGAGCGCCTCGACGGGTTTCGAAGGGTAAGGGTTTTGACCATTGTCTTTCCAGTTCTTGACGCTATCCGTTGTCAAAAGCGCAAAAGTCACCTGGTCTCGCTGAGCTGCCGTCGCAGGATCGAACCAAACACGCGCATCCATGGTGGGAGCCGGGTTCTGAGCCTGTGTGGGGGCCTGGGTGGGAGCCTGAGATCTAGCGTTCGCATCGGCAATCGAGTTTATCGACTCCATAGCCTGCGCAAATCTCGCAAAATCGGGACGAGATTTGGTGTCTAGACGGGCCTGGGCGGCATGAGATGCCTGGCGGGGGCCCCAGCTCCGATGTTCCCAATTGCGTCGCTTGATTTCGTCGTAATCCGGCACAGTAGGAGGCAGTTGAATTTCCGAGGCGGTGTTGTCGAAAGACGGCTCATAAGTAGGGGAGCGCGGGGTGGGGGGAACGTCGCTGAGGTGGTGGTAAATGACAAGAAGTTCGTTTCTGTCGTGTTCCTCGATCGCTTTCTGTTCCGGGGTGTTGACCACCTTCAGTCCGCCGCGGGTCTCGAAAGTCTCCTCGCGCTTCTCTTTCGGAATACTGGAGAAGTTGATGGCAATAAGCGCCTCCCAATCGCGGCCGGCAATCTCCTGGTCTTTGATACCCATCTTACTATTAACTATGCGGAAGTGTTCGGCCTCGTTGTGCTTATTGCTCGCACCAACCGACTTGTTCTGGCTGTCGATTTCCTCGGGCTCGCGAGTGAACTCCCGGATCTCGACGAGCGCGTCACCCATCTTAAATGCGACTTTCAAGCCCAATGCGCGTCGCTTCTCCTTGCGAAGTCTGCGATCCTTCTCTTCAGCAGTCTCATTCTCGGGAATTTCACGCTCCTTCTTCACTGATACCGTCGACGTGATGATCTTTTTCTTGCCGTCACCATCGTTAATCTCGTCCATGAGTGCCGAAAAGGCTGATTTAGACGGCTTTGTAGCAGCCGCAGACGAAGAAGACGTAGCAGTCTTGGTGGACTGAGCTGATTCGCTCTTGACAGGACCGCTCTTCTGCACAGCTTGAGACTTCAGCGGCTCCAGACTGGACGGCGTGGCTTTGGTGGTGAGGCGCGCCTTGCCGGGCAAAAGGCTTGGGCGCGACTTGCTGGAGGCGGCACCCAGGACAGACGGCGTACTACCTGATGCTGGCTTCGCTACAACCGTCGTGACTCTGGTTGCGGGCGACTTACCAGCGGATGACAACGAAACAGATGCACCCTTAGTGCCAGTCGCAGATGCGGTGCCCGCTGCAGTCGCGGGCTTTTTGGCCGAGCGTACATCGTTACCGGCATCATCATCACGAGATCGCTTGGTGCCTGAGGAGGACGAAGAACTCAGAGAGGTTTTCGAAACCTCCTTGGCGGTGGCCTTCTTAGGGTCACTGCCAGGCGCCATCGCTTTTGTTGATAGGCCGGTGTTCGCAGGTAATTTTTTGGTGTCGCTGGTCAACTTGGTTGGCTTTGAAGAGGAAAGTGGTGGAGTGACCTTTTTTGAGTCGGCAGCCAAATTGGACTGTTTGTTTTCACCTTTGGCTGCGGCGGGGGTCGACGTCTTTTTTCCAGTGCTTGCGCTGCCAGCCGATTCTTTCTGCCTGGCTGCCGCACCACCACCTTTGACACCGCCCTGCGGGTCACTGCTCGAGCTGCTGTCTTCTTCGTCACTTGAATCGTCACCAGCGTTGTTTTTCGCGATCTCATAGATTCGGGTCAACAACTCTTTCATCTCTTCATCCCCCTTTTCCTTTTCCACCAACAGGGTGTAAACGTTCTTCATCTTAATTTTGCGTAGGAACCCGGGAGTCATCTTGGAAATGTAAGTGAAGAGCCGCAAGATCACCTTGATGATATGTTTCATATAAGGCTCGTTTCTGCTAACATTCACAGCCCTGACCAGAGCATTGAATGCAGCACTCGAATACTTGAACCCGGACGTTGCGAAATCAAAGAGGAAGTCGGGAGCAGGATGCTGGGATCCAGCCAAGAGTACACGCTCCAAGAGCGACGTGAGCAGCTTCAGCTCCGGCATATGGAGATCCGACTTGCCATCTTTCTTCAGCTTCCCAAGCCTGTCTTTGAGGCCGGTGCAGATGTCGCCGATCATCTTCTGATAACTGTCCCTGATAGTTTCTCTCAAGAGCCGGTTGTTCATGTGTATGGGATGAAGACGGATGGTTTCCTCAGCGACGATGCCGGTGTTCTCCGGCTCTCCAGGTCCTGGAAGAAGCTTCAATGGCGCCTAAATTTCTTGTCAGCAGGCCTTTTTCAGGGATTAGCTTTGGTAGATCACTTACACGACTGCTTTCAGACTTCTCAAACTTGTCGTATACCTTCCTCATCCAATCTCTCAAGATATCTTCATCTTGGTTGTAGCCCCGCTCAAACTCAATGTCAAGCCGCTTATCCGCCCGAAACTTGTCAATTTCAGAGCTTGAAGCATTTTCAAAGACAGCTCGATGGTTACCAAAACTTTCAGCTTGTATCCAGCCACTGGGAATATCAGGGAAGAGGGGTGCCTTCCCGGGATTCGTCGAGAAGAGATGGACGAATCTCTTGGTATGAGGTCCTTTCCTCAGCGTGACAGGTTCAGCTCCAACGACAAGATTGGGAACCGCCGGCCAAAACGCCCCATCTCTGCCCTGAGCTGATTGAAGAACATCTTGGTCGATGTAGTTGATCGAGCAAAGGACGGTCGGTCGCACATTATGCTGCGATGAAGGAGCAGCAGCCAGATTGGGGACATGCGCAGGCGCAGTCACGGGCGTAGGAGCAGCAGCAGATGTAGGGCCGGGCGTAGGTATGTGAGCAAGTACAGGTGCAGGTGCGGGTGCGGGTGCGGGTAAGGGCGCCGACACTGGTGTGCGCGCGGGAACCGGGGTGGCTGCCGGTACAGGTGTCGACACAACCCTTGCCTTCTTTGCCACGGCCTGGGTAGCTTGGGCATCGGACGAAGATGCGCGTTTCTGACCAGAGCTCGGATTGGGTTGAGTGGAATATGTGCTCTGGGTTGGCACTTGCGACTGCTGCAGCATGTTGTTGTGAAAGCCGGTCGCTGGGAAGGTACCTGGCTGTGCGTCTAGACCACGATCTAGTTGCTGGTGTACTGGCTGATGGGCTTCCGGTCGGTTCGCAGCCACTGCTGGTAGCTGAGATACCGGCACATGCGTATGATGCATCTGACCATTGAGGCCAGCGTGGAACTGGTCGTGCTGTGGCCGCAAGGGTGCAGGTCGTGGCGATGGACGAACCTCCTGTTGATACGGGGTCATCGAAAAAGGGACAGGCGACGCTGTCTGGGCTGGTGGAGACATGCTGCTCACTGGGCCTGGAGCATGCAGTGCGCTCTCGAACTGGTTGTTCGTCGCAGCGTAGCCAGCTGGGATCTGACCTTGCCAATGAGGCATTGAGTTCTGCGGGTAGCCATTCGACAGGGCGACAGATCCATTGGTGATTCCCATGCCATTTTGAAAACCGTGGCTTACATCTTGGGCACTTGGATGGTGAGCAGACGGGGCGGCGAAATGTTGCTCTGTGTAGTACTGTTGTGGAGCCCGGTGCTCCTGACTGTAATGAGGAACCGGAGCTTGATTCTGCCAGACATCATTTTGACCGCCGTGGCCATGGCCGTGGTTCTGTGGCATGTAGCCGAAATCCTGATAGTCGTTCGACGCAGACAGCTGAGGGTTAATAGCTGCCGCGTCGAGGAACTCGGGAGCCGGGCCATGGTCGTACCCAAGGGTTGCTGGGTCGAAAGACTGGCTCCAGTCTCCTCCATTCATGAAGCTGTTGGGATCCCAGCCACCCAGGCCGCCGCCATGAGGATGGCTTTGGTCCATCTCTCTGCGCAAGCCTGAAGGCAAGGAACGACGGATGCAAAGGGGGATCACGTGATGCTATGAGGATATGTCAATAACCAATCCATATGTGCTCGGACCACCCCGGTTACTTACGGTTAAGCGTGCGATATCGGATAAACGAACAAGTTGTCGAGGCCGTCGCAGCACAGCCGGCGTAAATTAGAAGATAATCACGATGATCGATAAACGTAAAGGAACAAATTCTTCAATCCTAAGCTGCGACTCGTTGTACGAGCAGCTGGTAGAAGGTTGGATCGAAGAGACTTGCCGTGGTGGGAGGAGGATGAAGAAGATCGGATATAGCGATAAGCTTTGAGAGGAATTAGAATATTCGAAACTGAAGTTCGACCGAAATTGATTTATCCCGAAATCAGGAAAACGTGGATGGGCTGTGTGGGGCGGGGCTTGATTCGGACTAGCTCGACTGGTCTAACATAAAAACGGGTCAGTTAACAGTCCTCACAGCGCCCGACAGGGTCATGAGCCATTGTGCAACTGGATGACAGGACGAGAGCAGCAATGGGTTCGAAATCCCCAGAGAGAAGCCAGCCAAATCCATCCATTCCAACTGAAGAGAGCAGCACCTCAGCCAGCACCACCAGCAGCACCACCACCACCACCACTACTACCATTTTGAACCAACCCAGCAGCAGCAGGAACAGCAGCAGCCAAACAACCACAGATCCATCACAGGATCCAACAACAACAGACATGGCAGAAAACAGGGGACGCCAATGTTGTTGATCAGGGGTTTATTTTAGCCCATTCGTGATTGCATCCCCATCCGATTATTTCATTTGAGTCCCGACGCAGGATGGATGTCGTGGGATGTGCTGAGTGCAAGTCGGCAAGGCTCCATGGTGATTCCTCGGATTGAAATGCTGGGCGATCGGCGTGTAGGTAGTGTGCTAGGCTGACTCTCTTTCGTCTTGTGATGAACTGCCTTCTGTCGGCTTGGCGTGCAGTTGCGACAGGGAATGCTGCATTTAGTGAATATTTGGCTGAAAAGACCAAGTATCCGGCAACATGAGATTTCCCTTTCTGCCATTTGGGTGCTCGAATCAATCAAGTCTCATGAGAGTCTCCCGAAGTGGGTGGTGGTGTTGAACCACAGACAGATGACGGGATGCGGATGCAGGCTGGGCGGGGACCCCCTGAAAAACGCCCGCCTCACAAACCCAAAAGTCCGTGTGTCCCATTTTGCCCCGCAAGCCCCGACCGCCATCAGGATGGGAAAAGAAGTGTAGATAGTGGTGGTGCTTCCAGTTCTGTCTGTCTGTCTGTTTGTCTGTTGCTGTGCTGCATTCCCAGATGAAGATCTGGATTTTTTGCACGGGGTAATTAGGTAACCAGGGGTTGAAGAGACCGATGGCTGTGACATGTAATTATTGCCAATGGCTGCAGAGACCTGTGGTGGCCGAGTTTGCCTGATCTGATGAGTCTGACTGTTCCCCCAAGTCTGGCTTTTTTTGTTCTGCTCTGTTCTCCTGTCCTCAGTTGGGGTTGGCTCTTCCCCCCTCGGGTCGCTCTGCACCATCTCCCAGAATGGGAATTTCAAGTGTTACTTGCAGAGAAAAAGAGCCTGGGGCTGCTGCTCTCTTTGCGATCACCTCCCGCTTTGTTGCTGTTGCTCTCACAGTCCTGATGGCCAGCAAGTTGCCCAGCTGCCGATTTTCAGACTGCTTGATTAAACAGGCATTTTCAAATGGCGGATAAGAGAATACACATTATGCTGCTCTCGAGAAAAGGAAAAGAAAAAGTGGTTTAGGTCTTCTTGAAGGGGGGATGGGTGGATTAGATGCATACCCTTTTCAATTGCCTGTGTGTCTTTTCGCAACACAAATCCTGTCCGGTGCTGCGTCGTTGAGACACGTCATGACCAGTCTCCCTTTACGCAGGCGACGACATCGGTGCCTGCCAGGCTCCTTACAACATTTTCCGCGTGTATATCTAGACAGAAGACCTGGGCTGGACTTATTTTTCAAATGATTAAGAGAATAGGCTGGCGCAGGAACGCGGTACCTAATGAGGAGCAAATCGACAAGACGCCGAAAGTTAGATGCTCCAAAGCCTGCTGGGCCTCAAAATTGCCTATACAACTGGGTAGAATTGTAACGAGAAATTTATGGGAAAGCCGTAGCTTGCGCGTGCAAAAGCCCAGGAACAATCCAAGTGATGTGTTGGGGAATCCGAGGCGTTGAAGGAGGGGAGAGTTTTCTGAGAACAAGTCTACGAGACGTGTTGAAAGGAGGGAAAAGTTGGTCTTGGGGTTGTGCAAATCAGCGTGGCCGCCATTAAAGGGTTGGCTGGTGCACGGTTTGGTTTGCGTTGGCCAGTGCGCGGGTGGCGGAGGGAGGAGGAGCCTAAATTTGGCGGGAAAGACACGCCAGGCGCAACACGAACAGAAGGAAAAAGCGTGATTACTGCGCTAGACCCAAAAGAAACGGGACTTCCAAGAGGGTTCAAGCAGCAGCAGCAGCCTTTGACCACCGGAGTACCGGCCACCATCATTCCGTCCTGTGGTGCTGGGTGAAGTGGATCGCTGAAGCGGCAGGGACTGTGGCACCCAGGTACCTTATCTGTCATGACGGAAACCAGTGGACGTAAAGGTGTCAATGAATTCATGAGGTGTGGGGAAGCTTTCGTAGGTAACATGTGGCCGACATTTGAGCATTCGAATTAGAGAAATCTGGCAACGGAATGAATTGCGACTTGGATTGAAAAGTTGACAGCACAACACTATTCCTCCCCAAAGTAACCTCTGCGAAAGAGCCACGAACTGAACGAACGAGCTTTGTTTTCCCTTTCAACAAAACCTACCGACTCTCGAGAGTTCCTACCTTGGCGAACTGCGCATTCGAGGCCAATAAGATAAAGACAGAGCACGAAACCACAATAGGGTGGAGGTTGCGATAATGGCGGCGCGCGGCAATGCGCTTCGCGACAAGCAGATCCGTATGCAAATACCGTCCTCTCCGTCGTGATTGTTATGATGTGTTGGCCACCTGCATTGCCGGTTGCGACAAAAATACACAGAGGACTGATTGTGTGGTGTTCCAGTCTCTATTAAGAAGATCCTCAACTTGAACGAAGCCGTCGAACCGAGCGAGGACGAAGACCACAGTGCCAGCGGCCTGCCATCCGCTCCCATAACCAAGGATGGGAACCCTATCTGGAAGGTCCTTGTGTTTGACGTAAGCATCTGGATATACTGGCGCGCCTCAAACATCGCCAGCATTGTAGTGCTGACAATTCGGTTTGGTAGGATCTCGGTCGAGATGTTATCAGCCCTGTACTCCAGGTATCAGACCTTAGATCGCTGGGTGTAACGATGCATATGTATGTGTTGCAAGTTGAAATTGTCACTCTCAAGCATCATGTGACTAAAACTTGCAGGCACATATCGAAGGAAAGAGCCCCTATTCCTGACGTACCAGCGATCTATCTCGTCGAGCCCACCCCCGCAAACCTCCAAGCCATTACGAACGATCTCCAAAAAGGCCTTTACAGCTCAGTCTATGTCAACTTTCTCTCGTCGATTCCACGGCCGTTGCTGGAGGACTTTGCCGCCCAGACGGCAGTGGCTGGCACCTCTGAGAATATAGCCCAGATCTATGACCAATATCTCAACTTCATTGTCACGGAGCCAGATCTCTTCAGCTTGGGAATGCAAAAGGAACACACGTACTGGGCATTGAACAGCGCCAAGACAAAAGATGAAGAGCTGGACCGTGTGGTAGATCGTATCGTCAGCGGGTTATTCAGCGTTGTGGTGACACTTGGCGTGATCCCCGTGGTACGTCTTTATTTTCTGCTACAAAGCTTTGCCTCGTGGACCAATTGTGCCAATGTTGTTTTCGACATCAGAATGCTGACTTGTTCGTGTAGATCCGCTGTCCAAAGGGCGCCGCCGCGGAGGTGATAGCTCAGAAGCTCGACCGCAAGCTCCGAGACCACATCCTGAACTCAAAAGACAATCTTTTCTCCTCCCAGTCGCGGAATGCCG
This sequence comes from Podospora australis, assembly GCA_033296905.1. Classification (NCBI taxonomy): domain Eukaryota; kingdom Fungi; phylum Ascomycota; class Sordariomycetes; order Sordariales; family Podosporaceae; genus Podospora; species Podospora australis. The sequence continues at coordinate 313,428 of MU864359.1, forward strand.
CCTCGGCTGGCGGAACACCAACATCTAGACCTGTCTTGATCCTTCTCGACCGAAATGTTGACTTGATACCCATGCTGTCCCACTCCTGGACCTACCAGAGTCTATGTTTTGATGTTTTCCGAGTAGGTCTACCCACATAGAGTACGTTGTGAATAGGATTCGGTTGCTAACTACACCATAGTCGGAATTGAACCGCATTACCATTGAAACACCTCTTGAGGCTGGCAACCCAGCCAAGGGCACGACCAAGAAGAGCTATGACCTGGCTGCGAATGATTTCTTTTGGGCAAAGAATGCCTGCCTCCCATTCCCCCAGGTGGCCGAGGAGATTGGTAAGAAGGGATCACCTCGATTTATGATGATGCTAGACATGCTAACAGAGACCAGATGTTGAGCTCACCAAGTACAAGGAGGAAGCTGAAGCAATCACCAAGAAAACCGGAGTGACAGACTTTGAAGACCTTCAAAACGATGCGAGCGCCAGTGCACAACACCTCAAGGCAGCTATCACGCTCCTCCCAGAGCTTCGTGAACGCAAGGCTACGCTAGACATGCACATGACAATTCTCGCGGCTATCCTCGAGGAGATACAAAAACGGAAGCTCGATAACTACTATCAGCTCGAGGAGGACGTTGCCAAGCAGACCAAGGCCCAGATGCTTGAGACCATCCGGTTAGACGACAAGGGCCAACCGACAGACAAGCTGCGGTTATTCATCATCTGGTTCCTGAGCACAGAGCAGGATCTTACCCGACCAGAATGGCAGCAGTTCGAGGAGGCGCTTGTTGCTGCAGGCTGTGACAAGGCTAGCCTGGCATACGTCAGACAGTATGTGTCCCTTATTCAGCACACAGACTACACACTGCTAACATGTTTTCAGGGTCCGCGCAACTACCAAAATGACACAGCTCACAACCATCAACAGCCAGCAGGCTGCCGGTCAACAACAATCCGGGTCGTCTGATCTCTTTGGCCGCTTTTCAGCCATCTCGACCCGTCTCACCGACAGGCTCAAAGAGACGGGCGTTCCTACCAGCGCGCTCTCATCCAACGTCGCCTCTCTGCTGGGCGGTATCAAGAACTTCCTGCCGGTAGACAGGGACTTGACGGTGACCAAGATCACCGAGTCCATCATGGATCCCTCCACCGCCAGCTCCTCCGCCATCGCCAAGACGGAACACTACCTCTACTTTGACCCGCGCAGCGCAAACGCTCGCGGAACTATGCCGCAGCCCTCCGCATTGCGGGCAGCACAAACGGCGCCGGGCGGACTCCCGGGCTCGGGACTGAGCGTACAAGGACCGGGCACGGGAGCAAGTTTTGGGCAGCGCCGGCAAGGGTTCTCGGAGGCGCTGGTATTCATGGTCGGCGGTGGCTCGATGGATGAATATGGTAACTTGCAGGAGTGGGCGACGCGCGCGGCGGCAGGCGATCGCGTCAAGAGGAGGGTGCTTTACGGCGCTACGGAGCTGATTAATGCTAGGCAGTTCATCTCGGAGGAGCTGGACCGGCTTGGGTCGGAGATATCTTGATTTTTTACTTTGTTTCTTTTAAGATCAAAAAAAGTGCTGACAGAAAATGGAATGCACTTGGTATTGTAATGGAGCAAGCAAGATAGCAAGCAGGCAAGCAGGCGGGGATTATCAAAAAGATGTGGTTCATTTTCAGACCGGAATAATAATATGTTTGCTCTCCTACTTTGTTTGAGATGGCATGCAACAGGCAGGTGGGAAAGCTAGAGATTGTTTGTTGAGATGCTTGCGTTACACAGTCCATATGAGTATGCTGTAGCTATTACAAGTTTGGAGTTATCTCCGTTATCATCCTCATCCGAGGAGGAGTTTGTCAGTTACAACTCTCAAGCGTAATGAGGAGCAAGAAACGCCGATGTTTGCAATAAATTCAAAGGAGTGGTCCAAGGAAATCCCAAGGCTTTAAAATAAGGGTCTTTTTGAGGGGAAGATGAAACCAGGCGAGATATGGGGGAATTGGCGATCCCGTCACTTTGAGTGGATGGATCATGAACCCCCGGAGCGCCGGGGTGCCCTCGGTTTCTACTTTCAAGTACGAAGAAGCATCGATTCCGTCTTCCGTGCCGTTTTCAGTTTACAACATATTTGAATCAGTTGGGGTCGAGGATTTTAATTCTAGGTAAATACCGAACAAGTGCGAGCTTGACTTCAGGTAGGTATATAGCAAACGTCGAGATAGCCCCGAGAAAGCAATGCAAGTTCTAGAAGAATGGCAGCAGGGAGGAAGAAATGGTCAAAAATTCAGTGCCGTCTATCCGGGCCGAGTGGCTTGGTTCGCAGTGGTTACGTACTTCGTGCTTCGGTCCGGGGATGGAAAAGCATATTCGTGGATTATGGTTACGAATGTTCCTTGGAAGCACAGAAATGCTGGAGACTTACTCGTGGCCTCTGATTGGCTTTTTGACAAGCAGAAATGCGCCTTGCCTTGTGGATTTTCACTTGTATAAGTGGTGGCCACATGCGTTCGTGGCTAACGTTACTCAGGTACAGACATTGATTGGATCACGCATGCATATCGTGTAAGCGAGTAGTGGACATACTGGAGAAAGTGCAAATCTGGTATAAAAATAGCATTAACCTCAGTTTATGGGGATGGAAATAGTCGGGATGGGATCGACAACGAGGTCAGGCCAGGCTGTTCGCAGAGCCGAGCGGCCGTTGATCTGGACCAGCCTGACCAACTTTGGGGAACACCAAACTCTTCAAAGGTCCATGGCTCTTTGTTGAGGCGGGAATTTCCCGTTGGTAAGGTATGTGTTGGTCAGGCTGATGGTTCTGGCTTGGTTACCTCCAGATCACCTCAGATATCACATATCTCTTGCTAGGCCGCGATGCAGAAATGCAATCAAAGTGGTCTTGAGACGAGAAAGCAAAAGGACCTATCCTATCAGTATTTGATAGGATGAGGAGGGATAGGGTTGATATTGAGGTGCGGTTGCACTGCAGACGGGAATTGTTTCTGACGCGCGGAAGGGTAAACGAGCGAAGCCGTCGAATTGGATTCTTCATCTGGCCGTTTTACAGCATGCAGGGAAGAGGAAGAGGAGGCATAATGAAAAAAGAGTTGCCGTTCTCGTCAAGTCGGTTTCTGTGGTTGCCGTTGCCGCGGGTGCACAGCCGCGCAGGACTAACGATTCCATCTCTTCAGCGCTCGGGTTGTTTGCTTCCCATTGATTAGCTCCCTCAGCTCCCGCATGACCGAGCTTTGTTCATCGTGTTTTGTGGCTTGTAGCTGGCAGAGCCTCGACTCGAGAGGTGTTTAATAAATGCAAAAGAGGGGAAACTGGAGCGAGATATCTCTGCTGTGGACTGACGACTCGAGATGTTGAGATGATCTTGAAATTAGAATAAAACAAATGAGATCCCTGAAATAAATCTTGCCCAGCAAGAAACCCCACGCTGAAGAACAGGCTTTGGCACCCCTCCATTTCCCTAATAACCCCCCCTTAAACGGCGCCGCCAAACCCAATCGGCAAGCGCACTAGCCAAGTCCCGACGTCACACCCTTTCCCGAGTTGGGCCCTGAAACAATCACTCCTCTGCCAGGCAGCTCCCTGTCGGTTCCCTGCGACGCAGCGCCCCTTCATTCGTGTTCATTCGTCGTCTTCCAGTGCTTGTGCTGCTGCAGTTTCTGCGCATGTGGTTGCCCCTCGAGACACCCCTGTCCATCAGCCGCCCTTCAAGAAAATCGCCCAAGTTGTGAAACTGCGACTTTCTGAAATTCCACTCGCCAGGACATCCCGTTGCAACACTTCGCAACAGTCCGCAACAGCGACCAAAGCACGCGCTTTACGAAGTACCTTTGGGCACGTCGAAACTCAAATTCTACAAATTACCCGCATAGCGAACGAATATTCTCCATCGATAGGCCCTGCGCGCGCATATTCTAAGTTTATTCCCCTGCAGGGACGACCCGACTGCCCGACCGTTCGACTAAGGCGCAAACTCCCGCCGCCCGCCGTCGAAATCCAGACGAACACCACTCTAGGAAATATTGTTGTGCCGCGCACAGAAAGGGAGACACTCTCTCAAACAAAGGGCCAACTGATCGCCCACCACCCACCCGTCCGCTCGGCTTGAACAGTAATAACCTTTCAGCCAAGAAAGGCGGCCGCAGTTCAAGGGAGGAAGGAAATAGGGGGAAAGAAAAGAACAAACAGACAGACAGACAGACACAACATTCCGGCGCGCAGGAAGAACGGCTGTTACCCAGCGATTTTGACTTTTTGAGAACCCTTGCGACAACACGAATACCATCACCACCACAACCACCACTACCCATTGCATACCACTTTCTCTGTGTAATAAACATTTTACTGTCGGTATTAGTCCGCCGCAAGGGACTACCGCCAGCAATCATGTCGTATAATCGATTAGGCAAGTCTACCTCCCGTTATTGTTTCTCGTCATATCCCGATCCCTACCATCCCGATCCCACCATCCTCAAGTCTCCATATCCACCACACCTCCGTCTTACTTCCCCGTGATTCATGGTCCCCTGAGCAGTGTGGGTCAGTTGGCTTTCTGGGGAACGACCTTTAACCTTCTTGTTTCCCCTTTCCCCCTTTCCCCTTCCCTTCTGGTGTTGCCGTCACCAGACCTAGGTATACACAACACATCCTCCTCCTCGGCCCTCGTGGCCGGTCTGTCTTCCTTCCTCGCGGCCTCTAGTCCGAGGCTCAGCTCTGTTTCTTGCCAGGCGCAAGTAATCTTTCCTTCTTTCCCGTCGGGTCAACGGCCAAGCACTGCGTGTAGAAGCTGTGTCAGGTCTTGCGGCGCAGGCTGCAGCTTTAGTTGAACTACCCTTCCGGTCTGTACTACGTTGGCCTGCATAGGGACCTAGCTAGAGAAAACTTTGTTGAGAACATCCAACATGCTAACTCGATCTTGGATGTTCAGACGACGATTATTACGAGAGCCACCCCATGGAGAACCGGGTGCGGAGGAGTCCCTCCCCAGCTCATCCCCTCCAACAAGGGTATCAACTCGACGATACCCCGTACGGACAGTCCCATCTTGATATGCCCAGTGCTGGTCCTGGCAGATACAGTCCTGGAGACGCGTTACAAATGCAGATGGCAGTAAGTTTGGTCTTGTTCGCGCTGGTTGCGATCCAAGCTAACTCGGTGAAAAGCAATCCGTAGATAACCTTAGCGGCCAGGGGTACGGCGTCAACCCTCAAGCTCACCACGATGCCTACTACAACCAGCCGTACGAGCCATCACCCATGCAGGGCCAGGGATACGATGGAGGGCAAGGCGGATACTTTGACGATGACCAACGGCCGATGTTGACGCACAACGACTCCCAGGTCGGGCAGAACGATGCGTATCACGACAAGCAGCAGACTCCTCAAAACAATGCGCCGATCAAGAGATGGAAGACAGTGAAGCAGGTACTGCTGTACCGTGGTAACTTGGTGCTCGACTGCCCGATTCCCCCGAAACTGCTGAACCAGCTTCCCCACGGAGAGCGCGATGAATTCACTCATATGCGGTACACTGCGGCGACTTGCGACCCCTCGGATTTCTACAATGAGAACTTTACTCTCCGTCAGAAGCTCTTCAGCAAGCCCAGACACACCGAGCTCTTCATTGTGGTGACCATGTACAACGAGGACGAAATTCTGTTTGCGCGCACCATGATTGGTGTTTTCAAGAATGTCGAATACATGTGCAAGCGGAAGGAGAGCAAAACATGGGGCAAGGATGCATGGAAGAAGATCGTTGTCTGCGTTGTTAGCGACGGTCGTGCCAAGATCAACCCCCGAACGAGAGCGCTGCTCGCCGGTATGGGTGTGTACCAAGAAGGTATTGCCAAGCAACAAGTCAACAACAAGGACGTCACGGCGCATATCTACGAATACACCACCCAGGTCGGTATGGCCATCAAGAACGACGTTGTACAGCTTATTCCCAAGCAACAGCCCGTCCAGATGCTGTTCTGTCTCAAGGAAAAGAATCAGAAGAAGATCAACTCTCATCGTTGGTTCTTTGACGGATTCGGCCGCGTTCTCGATCCCAACATTTGCGTGTTGATCGATGCCGGTACCAAGCCCGGTGGTGATTCGATTTACCAGCTCTGGAAAGCTTTTGACCTCGAACCCATGTGCGGTGGTGCTTGCGGTGAGATCAAGGCCATGTTGGGTACTGGTGGAAAGAACCTCGTCAATCCCCTAGTCGCAACGCAAAACTTCGAGTACAAGATGAGTAACATCCTGGACAAGCCCCTGGAATCAGCCTTTGGTTTTATTTCTGTCTTGCCCGGCGCTTTCTCGGCTTATCGGTATGTCGCACTTCAAAACGATAAGAATGGGCAGGGTCCCTTGGAGAAGTACTTTGCTGGTGAGAAGCTTCACGGCGGTGACGCAGGTATCTTTACCGCCAACATGTACCTCGCCGAGGATCGTATTCTCTGCTTTGAGCTCGTCACCAAGCGTAACTGCCACTGGATTCTGCAATACGTCAAGTCAGCCACGGGTGAGACCGATGTGCCAGACACCGTCACCGAGCTTATTCTGCAACGTCGTCGCTGGCTGAACGGATCTTTCTTCGCCGCCATCTATGCTATCGTCCACTTCCACCAGTTCTTCCGGTCTGATCACTCCATCTTCCGCAAATTCTTCTTCTTCATCGAATTCATCTTCAACACTATCAACATGGTCTTTGCTTGGTTCGCTATCGGTAATTTCTTCCTTGTCTTCAAAATCTTGACAACGAGTTTGGGTGACGATCAGTTGCTTGGAAACGTCGGCAAAATATTGGGTGTCGTGTTTCTCTGGCTATACGGTGTCTCGCTCATGACTTGTTTCGTCTTGTCGATGGGTAATCGGCCGGCTGGTTCAGGACGATACTATATGGCCATGGTTGTTTTCTGGGCCATCATCTTTGTGTAGGTTTTCTTTTCTCTTCTGATGTGTGGAAATTCATGACGCTGACCAAAAAAATAGCTACCTCATGTTTGCCGCCGTTTATATCGCTCAGGACGCCATTCGACAAGATCTCAAAGCTAATAACTTTAGTTTCGACGCGCTCTGGAAGAATCCGGTGTTCTCCACGTTGATAGTATCGGTTCTGTCGACCTACGGTCTCTGGTTTATCGCGTCGCTGCTGATGTTCGACCCCTGGCACATGTTCACCTCGCTGATCCAGTACATGCTCCTCTCGCCCACGTACACCAACGTTCTCAACGTGTATGCTTTCTGCAACACGCACGATATTTCTTGGGGTACGAAAGGTGACGATAAGCCCGACAAGCTGCCCACGGTCAACACCAAGGACGGCCAGGGCAAGACGGATCTTCCCGACGAGGGTGACTTGAACGCTCAGTACGAGCGCGAGATGCAAGTCTTTGGTCGCAAGCCAGTCAAGGAAGTCAAGGCACCTACACCGTCACAACTCGAGGAGAAGCAGATGGATTACTACAAGGGCGTGCGTACCGTCACGGTTCTGCTCTGGATGATAATGAACTTTGCTCTCTGTGCCGTTGTGCTCAACGCCGGCAGTCTGGACAAGATTCTGGATGATGAGAACAAGACTTCGGAAGAAGAGGTCAGCCATAGGTCGAACGTGTACCTCAGCGTTGTTTTGTGGAGCGTGGCGGGGTTGAGCGCTTTCAAGTTTATCGGAGCGTTGTGGTTCTTGATTGTGAGGATGTTTAGGGGTGTATAAAGATACCTCTTTTGAAAGGATCAGGGGTGGGGAGGGAATGGAAGGAGGGGATAATAGCGTAACTTTTTACTACTGAGATGATGTGATACCTTTTTTTTTTTTTTTGTGTTTCTAACTTCATGTTTCTTTATATATACCTAAACGCAGGAGAGAAAATGGAGTTTTCTCTTCTTCTATTTGGAGCTTTAGGTATAGAGGAGGAAGGATTGTGGGCGGCGGTGTTCTATACCAGCGAATATTACTTGTTTGCATTCTTGGACACATTTACTGTTCATGTATGGAGTTCTGCTGTGTTGATGGTGATGGTTATGGTGTTAATGTGTGATATTGTATCGGTTGAAAGTACGTTGATACCCATTTGATATACTTGGTTAGGTGTTGATGGTGTTGATGGTGTTGATGGTGGAGAGTAAAGCCTCAATGGAACAGCATACTACCTACCTACCTACCGACCTACAGACCTGTGAGAGTTAATTGGCTTCATTCTCGAGGAGGACTAGGGTTCATGCAAAGTGACAATTATGGCATTTCGTGAACTGCCATCCCTCAGGTGTCTTCTCACAGAAGATATGCTATAAAATATACTAGGTAATGTCAAGGAAAGCCTTGTGCTGGATGCTAACGGATTTATCGATGTTTATAGGGAGCATTTTCGAAGCCATAGAGAGTTGATTTAAACACATAAGATCAAAAATATCAGGGTTTGGTCCTTTCCTCACTTATACCCCTTTCTGGAATCGTATCAGTGTTATCTGTAAGCCTAATGGGAAGATCATAACATTTTTGTCGACGATCTATGTAAGGCCGTGATATCTTCTCAACAACGCCCACTAAGTCGGATTTCTACACGTTCAAACAAATATCGTATGCCAACAAAAAGAACATGGACACGGTCAAGTTTAACCTGGGACTCGTGTTATTAATTAGTTAGTACATATAAGTAATATTGTACGGTTGTGGGGGAATATTCTCCAGGTGGGAAGGGATTAATTCAGGCCATTGAGTCGAAAACATCACGCCCTCATGTATGAGCACACACGGGTCAAAAGGAGAAATACACCGTCTCGGATAAAGGAAAAGGGCAGGTATATTCAAAGCTATATACCTCTAAAACAAATATATATACACCCCATTCATGGGTTTCAGTAGAAAAGATCACCCTCTCAGCCAGTTGGGTTACCCAAAATTGACAAAATCCTCCCAAGGTGAATCGTCCACGGACTGGTCTAGGTAGTTCCCAGCAGCCGCCTCCATTCGTTGCTGCTGCTGGGCAGCCGCTTCCATCTCAACCCATTCGGGCAACAGTTTGGGGTAGTCCCCATCAGCCGCCTCCATTTGTTCTTGTTGAGACTGCTGCTGCTGCTGGAACTCTGGTGCAGCAGGCTGTTGCCACAAACCGAGGGGAGCGGTCCTTTCCTCCATTTGTTGTTGTTGGTGTTGTTGGTGTTGTTGAGGCTGCTGCTGAGGCTGTTGATACTGCTGCTGCGGCTGGAATTCTGGTCCAACAGGCTGTTGCAACAAAGCCAGGGGAGCAGTCCTTTCCCCCATTTGGAGCTGGGGCTGCTGGTGTTGACTTGGAAGCTGCTGGTGCTGCCGCGGCACTGGTTGAGCAGCCCACGCAGAAAAGCTGCCGGGATGCAAACCCCCCATACCTGACCTTTCTGGCACTTGTTGCTGAGCCAGGTTGGGCGAGTTCACAGCAGCTCCCTGTATCAATCCTCCTTCCTGCTGTTGCTGTTGCTGTTGCTGTTGCTGTCGCTGTCGCTGATTCCCCCTTTGTCGGGCGGCCTGCTTCTTTGCCCTCCGACGGACAGGCTCAGGCAGCACCGGGGAGGCTGCTTGCAATGGGCTCTTCGGGTTCCGGAGAAAGGCCATTGCTTCCGCCTCCTTCTTTGTTGGTCTACCTGGCCCCCTCCCTTTCGTCTTCCAGTACAGCACATAACTGCCATAGGCACGCTGGATGATCGTGCCACTCTCGATTCCAGCGGGAGCCTCGAGCTTAACATAACGCCTGGGCGAGGCCAGGGGACTCGGAATGGGGGCTGCTGCCGGGGGGAAAGGACTTCCTTGGGGAAGGGAAGGCCCGATATTGTCGAAACCCTGCTGCGCAGGGAGGCCGGGAGGAAAGATGGGTTGTTGGCCGACGTTGAAATCGGCAAGAGGTTGTTGAAAGGCTCCCTGGGGAGCTTCGAGACCCAAATCCCACTGCTGGGGGAAAGGAGAGGGGTAAAAGGGTGCGCCATTCTTGCCCATGTTGTTGCCAGGAAGGTAAGCTGCTTCGAGAGCAGCTCCGGGAGCAGGATCCTGCTGCGCAGGGAAAGGGGGGAGGGGGAAGGGTGCACCATTCTGGCCCATATTGTTGCCAGGAAGGTAAGATGCTTGAAGAGCAGCTCCGACACCGAATTCGTCCGCAATAGGAGCGACGAGGTGTTGTTCTTGTTGTTGTCGGCCGTCGTTGATGCCGAGCTGAGGGTTGAGAGCTGCCGGGGCAGCCCCGAGAGCAGGATCCTGCTGCGCAGGAAGGGGGAAAGAACCGTTTTGCTGATTCATCTCGTCGATCCCATAGAGATCGTTGATGAAGTCGTATGGGGGGGTGTTATTCGGGTTGTTCTGTGACATGGCCGGCAGCGACAGAGTATTTCTCTCGGGAAAGCGATTTGTTGGTAGGCTTGATAAAAGTAATCGTAGAGAGATAGTTGTATGTCGTTTTTGACGTGAGAACGTGAGTTGACAATGGTATACGGTAGACTCGAAACGTAGGGAAAAAAGTCAAGGAAGTGGTCTGGATGAATGCTTTTATATTTCAAAGATCCTCCTCTCATTTTCTGTGCGTTTCCCCCTGCGTTCCAAACTCTATCTAACATGCGGCTCTGAGAGCACGAAGGACAAGCCCCTCCGCCAAATCTCAACAAGGCCACTCCACAGGTCTTCTCAATCTTCGGAACGCCCGAGTAATAACCAAGGCATCTTGACTCTAGGCTGAAGGGGCCACCACTCCTAAGCGGGTACCGGACCACCGAAAGTAGTATGAGGAGGTACATCAGCCTCTGCTATTGGTTTCCTGTGTATGGTGGCGGTGAAATTACCTTCGTCAGCCAAAAGCAGGACCAAATGCTCCGAGCACCTGACATGAGAAAAGGAAGAAGTGGCTGAAGGATACTGACCGTGGAACTCTCATCACCTCTACCTCTCACCTGAAACTCCAGCCCTCTGACTCTCATCACGGGCAGGGACATAGGCTTCCGAGTTCATCACCTGCGAGAGATGAGAAAGGTTGATGGTGTTTTACCACGCCCGAGTGTCGATTTACCTGCTCACGAGCGTGACAGGCGTCAAAAAGCTAGCAGAACATCAGCAGAAGCGAGCCACAACCTCGAGCATATTCCCGAGGTAACTTGCCTGTCTCCAGCCTTCTCCCACGAGCTCCAAGGCTGAAGCAGAAGCCACGATGACGCGGCTCGAGGGAGAAAGTTCTCTCGTATCTTCCACAGCCCTAAATGTGGACAGGGACCCAATGATTTGCATGAGGCTATGACGGAGTGGTATCGTACCGTGGGTATCGTGACGATTCCTTACCTCGAGACCCTCTTTCAACCTCTCAAACATGTTGAAAGGGACCCCACACCCTTTAACTGACTGAAGCCTTACACGCTTAAGGGACCCTTCGTATCGTGAATAACCCTGACGAGTCAGGGACCCCACAAGTCGTTTTTGGCTCCAGGAACGCGGGACGGCACATTCCAAAGGAGCCCCACGCCTCCCAAACTAACATGTCTTTCCCTCCAAACATCTTCTTGAATAAATCTGCACTTCTGTTTTGTTAGTATACCATAATCGTTGGACGATGATGTCATGAGGTAACTCACCTCTGAGATATGTCGACAAACAAACAAGAGTCCGAGGTGAGAGATATCCTTCCTTACTTTCGTCCCTGATGGTGCTTTGATTGAGTGGGTGTCTTGTAGAACAAGACGTCGAGTGTCGGGACGATCATGTATCTTGTCGTCGATAGTTGAGTGTTGGTGAGCCATTGTCGATGGACTATTTCGATGAACATTTGCCGACGAGTATTCGGGGATCGATGCATCGAATATCTTCTTTCGTGACGGGGGTCTATCGACATAGTGCTTGTTAGTGAGTCCTGTCGACGAATGTCTGTCGATATGTCTGTCGATAAATTTCAATCGGTGAATGTTTGCCGATGGGTTTATCGACGATCATTGGTTGATGGGTATTGTTGACGATATATGTTGACGATATATGTCGAGAATATATAGTGACGAGCATTCCGTCGACAATAAACCTCCGTCGATCGTAAAGATTCAACGGCGAGTTGGTATAAAGTCGCATCTCATGATCGACGCAGAACAGACCGACCCTTCCCTTCCCACTCCTTCTCCCAACTATCATCAACGCGTCTCCCAGATACCACCGACTCTCCAAGACCCAAGCCAAGCGCACCCAACCGAGAAAAACATCATCAACTGTTATTGTGTCTTCAAACGACAGGTTCATGCAAGACGAGACCATGAATGAATGAATACATGAACCAGGCCGGCAAGTACTCGGTGGATAATCGGATATCTTCTTCTCATCATCACCTGTGATGAACAGGACTCATGGAAGACTATACAATGATTCCTCTTTGAAGTGGTAAGTTATCTTCGTCCACGATGGAGAGATCCTGTCCCCTTTTTTCACTAACCTCTTTCATCCAGGCCCCTTCATCAGACACCAAACAACGGATAAGCACAATCATGGACCTTGTCCTCAAGTCCATGTTGAGCACACTGAACACCTTCTTCCCTGGCTCAACCATGATCGATCAGACCCACGCAAGAGGATACGATGAATCTCTTTCCAAGAGGTGAGTTAACTCTGTTCATGTGCAGAGATTAAGTCCCACCTTCTGATCGAGCTTCTCATCATAGCTCCCGTCATGGGACGCTAGACAGTGGATGAACAAATAGTTCAGGTCTGCGAGTCACTGATGAAGACAACCATCCATAAGGACAACCATCCATGAGGACCATCATCTATCAAGACAGCCTTCATCCATGAGACAGACATCATCCATCAAGACATCCTTCATCCATAAGACAACCATCATGTGTCAAGACAGTCGAAGTCCAATATCGATGAAGGCGACCATTGATGAAGACAACCATCCATGAGGACCATCATCCATCAAGACATCCAACATCCATCCAGGAAATCAAAGCCCAGTATCGGTGAAGGAGATCGAATTCTGATACCCATGACGAATCTTTGTCGAAGGAGCTCATGAGAGACTAGGTGAGGAACCTATATGAAGAGGTAAGTTTTCCATTCCAATCATATCTTTGACTTTGTATGTCTGAGTAATGGGCATATTATTCATCGGGAGACTCAATGAAGAATGATCATGTGAGCCAGGTCGGTCCATGGCGAACTCGGCCATTGACGAAGACAACGGAAGGCCAGTATCGATGAGAGAAATCGAGTATCTTCCTCCCATAACTCATGATTACTGACGGAGTTCGTACAGATTGGGATGGACCTATATGAATAGGTCAGTTTTCAGCTTCCATCTTACCTTTGATTTGAATGTTTGATCATGAATATCAATGTGTTCGTGAGAGACGCATCGAAGAATGAATGATCACGTGAGGCAGGTCGGTCCATGACGATCTCAACCATCGACGAAGAGAATCGAATATCTCCATGCGACGTTGGGCTTCAATGTATGGGTTTATATACTATGAGGCTGTGAGATTAGTTCGGTGAGTAAGCTTTTCTTTACTATTCATTTATGAGAATAGAGTTTCTGTTTTGAAGACAGAGTGCACATAGTCAACTTTGACTATATGACTAGGGTTGGATAAATTTTTTTCTTTTTTTTTTCTTTCAAAGTCAGTGCTGACAGTTCAACGATTGGACTTGTTAATTCAATTTTTCCTATGAGCCTCACTTATGTTCTCACAGAAGAACTGCGACGAGCTGGCCGTCCTCAGCTGCAAAAGGGGGCCTGAAAAGTGGGGTCCTGGGCAGTCCTCGAGTTGAATATACGAGGCACCTCTGAGGACGGTCGCAACGAGGATAATTTTGGAAGCAGGGGGGATGATGCGCTTTTGTGATGTTATCGCGAGATGTGCATTCTCGTTGGTGCATCTCGTCGATGGTCCTCCTCATTGGGTTCTCGATGATGATCCTGGGGGATGATTCGAGACAGAAACTCGAGGTAGAGACTCGAGGTAAGATTTCGAGATGCTATATCGAGATGAGAATCTTGAGATCCTGCTCGGAGATGCGCTTCTCGGCGCGAGCCCAAGAGTGAGCTTTGACTGGGGGTCTTCGAGGTCGCGATGTCTCGGATTGGCATGTCGTGGATGGGCATGTTGTGGAGGAGCATGTCGTCGACGACCCCTTCAACAAGCATTGTCACATTTGCAAGGGGAAAGATTATGTCACGGTCTACGCGAGTTCAAAAGCACACCACGAGTGGGTCCAACAAAACAAGAAATTGATAGTCAAACTACACTAGGTACCTAGGTATCTACACGTGTATCTCAGTCAGATGGATCATGGATGAGTGGTGTTCCACATTGGGTATCTAAAAATTGATCACCCATCTCCACGTAACCATTCCGAATTTTTTCGAGGACGCGACGGTCAACCAACTTCCGGAAAAGGAAACCATCGAGATGCGTTGTTTCCAAGAGGCGCAGAGACGAAGAGGAGCAAGTACCGTGAGGCTGTGAGCAGCCATTCTTTGGTGTTCCTCGGAACCGCCATTAGGCTAGCATACACATTCAACATCTTCCAAAACCATGCATGTAAAAAAGACAGCCGACACTTCAAAATCCGAACACATTTAAGATCCGGACCTAAGGAGTCTCAGAAAATAACTCTGGGAAATCCCGAATGAGAACTGGCTGAGCTGTGCGTGGTTGAAGTTCGTGAACGTTTTAGAGTGTCCCTGTGTATTCCCTGGTCAGGGTGCCACAGTTATTTGCCTATTCGAGTTAACAGAGTAGATAAAGTTTCAACCACCATGTAAATCTTCTCCGCCTCCAGACACTTTATGTAAGATGCAAGAAGGTACTTCGACGGACTGTGGCGGGTGGTAACTTTCAAGCCAGCACCAGAGGGCCCCTGGAACTGGAATACGAAGTATAGCTCAAGCCACTAACAAAGAGCCAGATGAGAAGAAACCACGGTTTGAGCAAGCGTGGACGTGGCCATTTTCTTGCCCTTATCAAGCCTGTGAGGCGCCACGATGATATTAGGGCATCATGCGATGAGTGTCCTCAAACCTATTGACGAAGCCCTAATCAGGATATAGCTGATAAGATACAAAGTCAAATGAGGTTCCTCGGAATCTTCGTCTTTTCCCACTCAACCCCTTGTATTCGGGCGTCTCGTGAGAATGTACATGGTACAAAGAGTTGACGATCCGAAGATTCCGTTCTAAAGGTTCGGGCCGAGAGGGTTTTCGGAGCTGAACTCGACAAAAGAAACGGGAAGATACTGACACCTGCGACTGTCAAGTCAACATCAGACAAACCTCGCAGACTCCTCCTGCAGAGGGTTCCATGTGCATGATGCAACACAAAGAGCATAGCGGGAGGCGGGAGGACCCGAAATGCAGAGCGTTTCTGGAAGTATTTGCGAATCATTGCCCGGCATATATACGGGGTCAAAATCGGCGCTCCCGAAGACTTAAGTACATATCTGTTGTACAAACATAATTCGGGCATTCCACCAGGGCGGTGCTGTACACCACCACCAAGTTGTCACGTGCTGTGAGATCCAAGTTATGATTCTTGACAGTGTGGTTGCCCAGAAGAGTCACAAACTTCAGCTTATTGTACACCAATGTGACCAGCAACAAGCTGTCAACCTCTGGGCACTGCTGGGCATCGTCACTGGCCACCACAATCGGAGCGGCAATGCAGGACGCAGGTCCAAAGATATTGTTGTAACATGCGGTTGACGGAATGCCACTTCACGGGCAAATCAAGATCCAGGGGCAAAGCTTCTAGAAAAAAAATGATGTCGTTGATGGAAAAGACGAACCACGTGAACTGTGCCGGGATCAGATGACCAGCATCAGAACAGGGCAAAGCGCTTATTCATCAGCTCCGGACGGGAGGCGAATCGGAGCCGAGATGATTTACAGGTAGGGCTGAGCTGAGGAGGGGAACTTCATGAGCCGGTGTCAACCGCCTAATGCCCCAAGCCACGATAAACTTTTCGAGCTGAATTCAAGTCGCCATAATCGCATTCGTGGCCGCCATCGGACCGCAGTCGGCAACTTCGTGAAAGTACTGCAATTCAAATAGGGCAAACCGGACACGCAAGTCGGGCAGCGGCATTTGAGAGTTTAGAGTTAGCGTGTGTGTGTCTGAGCTTGTCGTCGTTGCCCTCCGTTGCCCATAGTTCGAAGCGGTGAATCAACAGCTATTCGTATTTCGTTACTTCGCAGAGGTCCGCCTGACGTGAGCTCGTGAGAGTCAGGTTCCCGACAAACTGGGCGCTTCACCATCTTTATCCTCTAATTCGTCCAAAGCTTGCCAGTAGTCACTTTCGAGAAGGAATTCTCTGAATGTCATGCGGGGAATTGGAATGCGCTATGCTAACCCAGAATGCGGGGAGAGGAACGGATGCGACATGGTCGTCGACGGGAGTCGCGGGAACGACGGAAAAGAAAGGAAAAAATAGCATCAACGGCTCAACGACGTCAGGGTTATGAGACGCTACAGGTGCACCATGATCCTTGAAAATCCGGGGAAGGCCGATCATATTGACCGGGGAGCTGACCGGAAAGCTGCCGAGGAAAGATGATCGGAAAAGATTTTGATGAAAACCCACCAACTCCACCAATAACCAAGCTTACGAAGTCGCTTGGACACTGCTTGGTGATGGGGAATCAATTTCTTGGTCATGGCACACGGGACCTCCAAAATTTGACATGCCCAGCCTGACGGACTGATGGGATCGATCAGTCATACTTTGGGATGATGGGCAAACCTTCACCCGGATCCGAGGTTTCCTCAACAAACACAGCAAAGACCCCGAAAGGCACGCTTTGTTCGCGCGTCGGTCGACATCCGCCCTCGGGATGGCGAGTTCGGCACAGAAGCGGTCAAACACAATGATGGTTGACGTGAGATGAGATGGTGCAAGCTCGCCATTGTCTCTCTCATCTCGATAATACCACCATAATACCACCATAATACCACCAGGAACCATATGATTCCCCGCGGAGATCACCGCAAAGAGCTGTTGGATCGTGGAACGGGATATGCATTGGCGGATGCTGTGCTGCCCGTTTGCCTTGTGGCTGTTGTGCTTTGCACCACTTCCATTGCACGGCACCTTGCTGGTCGCACAAAAATGGCAAAAGGAACAAAGCGTCGTCGCGTCACTGCCCCTTGCAGGGCGGTCTTTTGGGTCGGCAGAGGTACCGAACGGGTGGAATGCCCAGCAAAACGGTACTTGACTGGGAAGCGAGCGATGGAGTAATGATTTCGTAACAAATAACACCATAACGGCACCTCGTGACTGCCTGTCGAGTTTCCATAAGGTAAGGAAAGCTTGACTGGGTGCTCGGCATCAAATTTTTCAGGTCCGTAAGCGCTGGGGCACAGCCTGTAGCCTCCAAATAACCGTGTCCACTGTGCCTTGGAAACCACCTGACGCCATTCTCTGTCGCCAAACCTTCCAGGCTTGGAGAGCCGCCTGGATTCTGCTGTCAGCGGGGTCGATTCCAGGTTCCCCCTCCTGAGGAGCCAGGCCACGTCTGGTCTCTGACGATGCACCGGCGCCCTGCGTTCGTCGGGCAAGGTTCGTCGCTTGCGTCTTTTGGCCTAAAAATTTTCCAAATTTTTTTTCTAGAGTTGGGGAAAACGGCCAATCCGCTGTGCAACAAAGGGCACTCCGGCTTTCCATGGCACTTTCATGGCTCCCCGGAGTACCCCTAGCAAGGGGTCTCCATGGTCATGCGGATTCCTGCCGAGAGCTCGTGCTGTGATTTCAGAGCTTTGTTTGGCTGGAGTTGAAGGAGGAGCTCCCTCATTTGGCATTTTTTTTTATTTCCCCCAAAAGTTCGTTTTCAAAGGGGGTTTTCGTTGCCAGCCTTTTTCTTGGCCCCATCTTGGCGAAACGACTTACACACGATCTACCTGCCCTGCCCTGGGTATAATAACTCTTGTTTCTCTGCCCTTCTTTTTTCACAAGGATACATCGACCATCGTCTACCACACAAATCTTCTATCAAAAAGACCAAAAAGCCCTGCCAGAGTCTCGAACAACTACTCCTAGCAGCACCACAGCAGCAGCAGCAGCAGCAACTCTTGCCCAAAGCTCCTTTCACTCCAACTCTGAGTCAAACTCTCGCCTGAGACTTGCTCTCTCACACCAACTACAGCATATATCTCAAACACAACACACAAGAAGCCAAAATGCCTTCTCTCTACACCATCACTGAGCCCCACCCGACTGTTCCTAAGAACAGCTACACCCACTCGGGTCGTGGCGGCGCTGGCAACTTCTTCCGCGCCCCGGCTACCACCGCTCCCACAGGCATCCCAACCCCCGCCGCCGCCTCTGCCACTTCCAAGCACAGCGGCCGCTTCTACTCCGGCCGCGGCGGTGCCGGTAACGCTCACCCCTCTGCCGAGCGCCCCGTCCTGTCTTTCGATGAGGAGTTTACCCGCGCCGAGGTTCGCGAGAAGGCTTCCACCATCAGCCACGTCGGCCGCGGCGGCGCCGGCAACATATTCAGCAACACCCCCAAGCAGGACAAGAAGGAGTCCACCGAGCTGAGCAGGAGGGACTCGAATAGCACCACCGGCAGCGACCGCTCCGGCTTCTGGGGCCGTGTCACCAGCCACCTCTCCCACCACTGAGAGCAATCTATCATCACTTAGCCGTCCCTCTTCTTCTTCTTCTTTCCTTGGACCCTAAGCGACGATACTTACCTTGCCTAATTCTGCTCTTCTCTGGATTTTTTCTCCCTTCTTTTCCCTTCGTGTTCCTATACCACAATCGGCACAAACAGCAAGGCGTTTCTGGAGTTCTCTCATGGCTGGCATCTCCACACGACACCACTTTTTTTTCTTGAAATTATATTACGACACATGATACGGGATGGACGGGATATCAAAAAGTTATTCATTTTTCTACACATCAATGGGATGGAACGGGGCCTCAGAGATTCACACACATTACCAAACAACAACATTTTACCCACCTTTACCGGCTTGACCGACGATGAGCTTCCATCTTCCATCGGCTGATTCGGGACGGGGTCACCGGTGACCTTTTGCGGAGCTTTTGAGGGGAAAGGGGTCAGCACCAGCTTGCTGGCGGCCGGCTCCATACTACCCCACAAACCAAAACAAAACCCCTCAAACCGGCAACAAACCGAGCTCTCTCATCTCAGCAAAAGCCGTGGAAAATGAACAATCATCGGTTGACTCCAAAATAGGAGTGATGTTGTTGAAAGTAATAAAGTGTCTCTGGTGAACGATTTGATTGGTTTTCGATGGATGGAGCAAAAGTAAAAAGAACACAAAGTTATTTGGCAGTCTGTTTGGAAGCGCAATCAAGATACCCCCCTGAGCGAAAAGATTTTTCTATCTGGCGATGATGGAATTTTCATCTCTGTATTATTTGCATTTTACATACCCCTAGTTGGTAGTTTCAATCCTGTTTTTGGATTGAGTTGGTGATGGACATAATTGAACATCTCAGCACACACAATTTTCTCCGGTTCCCTCATGACTTTGCTTTCGTGATGAATGACTCGATGGCTCGCCATTTCTGAATTCATGTTCGCACATTGCCCACACAAATCTCACAAAACAGATTCCAAACCACGAAGAATCACGAACAATACGGTCTTGACCTTTGTCTTTTTTGCAAGATTTGCCATCGCCACGTGGGTTGGAAGAATTTGAACAGTTCACCGGACTTGAAGAGTTTTTACGCCATAGAGGCTCGCACACAAAGAGAGGCAAGCAAGCACGAAAGAAAGGACCGAACCCGGGAATCTGATGCCCCGTCCCGGCGGACTGGGAAAGGAGATCCGCTGCCGTGTCTTTGTTCCGTTTTGCACGACTGCCGAACAGTAACACACGGGTGCCCTTTAACACACTTTGGGAGCGGTGACGGACATGTCTCACTTCCCTACGAATACCACTGCCACTATCGTACACGCGTACACGCTGATCTTCGATATATCATCTCACGATAGTCTTCAAAAAGTGCCTACCAAGACAATGGTGTACAGTGAGTAATGGGTGACGGTGGTGGCTTACACCGTCGATCTTTTCTCGTCGTTGGTTGTCTGTTGCTCTGTTTTCTATTTCCCTTTTTCGCTTGCCGAAGGAAAAGGGATGCCAAGCTGCCAAGACGCCAAGAGAAACATCAGCCTGCCAAGCATTGCCAAGATTGGTGACAACTGCCCAGCAAGGTGCCCTCTTTATTCTCACGACCGTCCATCCAGGACTTCAGAACAAAATGATGACACACGGAGCAAAAAGGCCTCATATGAAGAAATTTCTCAGAAGTTTGAAGAGTACATTCGAGGGCGAACTTGTTTCGGCTGGGCTTGATGAAGTTGTTCCATGGCAAGGATGTTGAACCCTCAGAGGTTGGTCAAAAACACCACAAAAAGGCGTGATATATACCAAATTGAGGGACAAAAAGAGTACATACGACCATACGCAGTAGAGAACTCGGCATCCCGTCCGCTCTGCCCTAGATAAGCTACTGACGGCCGGACTAGTACTCAGGTGGGTGACCACTGGGGAATCCCCGGTGTTGTATGTTTTGTCTCTTGATCTTTTTGCCTGTGTTGGCTGCGGGCGAGTGAGCTCCACCGGTTTATTGTCCATGGTGACGAGGGGTGGAGATAAAGAGGGGGAATTTGTTTACTCCCCCCTTTTGTTGATCTGCTCAGGAGGTGGAGGAGGGGGTTTATAGGGAGGGTTGGGGTTTGAGGTGTTCAGGGGATAAAGGGGGTTCTTTGTTTACTCTCACAGTTGAGTCCTGCCGTCTCAAGGGGTAACACGCCTTGCGAGTTCATTACTAGGTACAGGTAAATACGGTTAGGGATGTAGAAGCATGTGGCAGGGTTACTATCTGAACGCGGATCATTCGGGCTGAGAGTGTCACACACGGCGTGTTATAGTTCAGAATAAGTACGCTCCTACAACCGGGTACGATGGGGTTGGTTGTTTGTGGTTTACTTTTTTCTACTATGTTCTTCATGTGCCAGCGTGTTTAGGTATCGTGGTCTGACGGCTGACCGGATACAGACATTATCATCAATGAAATATCAGTCTGATGGCATGGAGAGTATGAGGCGGTGATCGTTACCCCATTCCTTCATCTAGCAACGAAAATTTTGCTTAGACAAGGGCTTTCTGCACTCTATAACACAAGCGGATTAGGTCTCTTTCAAGGTTGTCGAGGTATACTAGAGCGGCTCATGTTCGGTTATAGATAAGGGTGCAGAGAGCGCGGGGACAAGCTGGCTGGAGGGCGGTATGGTGGATTGTCTGTCGGTTTTTGATGGATATGATTCTGGATAGGACATGTGTTGGGTGGTTGAATGTGTACTTTCTCGGGAGTATTCTGCTTTGGATCACCATCACCGATCTCTCCTCTTTTCTAGTTCACTATCTGCGCTTTTAAAACCCACCGGGTTGATTAATGTCGGTGGCTTGCGCTATAAAATGGGTCTGCGTATCTAGGGGCTCTACTTGATTCGTTTTCTGCTGCCATGCATGTTATGTTGTCCCCGTTCTTAGCGAGAAATGCCCACACTGTAAGAACCTGGGCAATAGACTTTTTCCACTGGCAGTATGGATAGACAGAAAAAATGTCATCTCAGATTGATGGATTAGGAGTGACTTGCGCGTTCTATCTTCCCAACATAACACTCGCAGACCTGAGCGGAGTCCTTGCGTCGGGTTTCTGACGAGTGAGGAATGAACGGAGACAACTCACTTCACCTGTTTCATACAGAGCGAAGTTCCAACCGATCTACCAGTACCGTATTGGCGTCTGGTCTACTACCTGAAGCTGCTATATGACAGAGCCCAAGAAGAAGATGATACAGCACCCCTTAAATGTTAAATTCGACGAACCGAAACCCAACGTGCTCTCAGTGCCGAAGCAAACCCTTGTCGTTCAGTAACTGCCCTGTCAACAAACAGGAACGACTCCTCTTGTTTGGTATAGGCCGTGTTCCAACTGCCAGTTGCAACCTACAAGATTGAAGAAATTCTTCTTCGTGTATCAGGTACCAATTCGTCGCTAACACTCCCCGCACTCCGCGGGATAGCAGGTCACCGGCCGAAGAGCACCCAAGATAGGGTCGCTAAAGGCAAGGGATGTGTCGTCTTATAGCTAGAATCGTTTAGCATAGCCTAGCAGTTTTCCGAGATCATATATTGCAGTGCTGATTGTCAGGCCTGCCGCCGTGACGATCGGGAACCATCTCACGGAGATGGCCACAACAGAACTTTCGCTGTCATTCAAGAATATAGCGGCCGTAATCCCAACCAAGAGTGACGCAGCGAGTATTGTGTTTGGTATTTCTCGGTTCGATGGCTATGATGCTGAATGGAGGCAGTGAGGGCAAAGATGTTGAGGAGAACAATATATGTCGGTCTTGAGATGGGAGGTACGGCAAAAGGGACGTACTGGGTCTATTTTGTATATCAACACTTAGTGTCAGAGATCCTGCCATGTAGTTGGAGAGCGTTGTTGCCGAAGAGAGGCTTACCATTTGTCTCAGGAACTCACTCAGCAGTGGAGGAGGATTGTCCTGTAGCCATTGCGATAAGGGGCTCGTATGAACTTGAGCCCCTCCTAAAACTGCCCCGAGGAGAACATTGAAGGGTATGATGGCTTCTGTCATAAAGGATCTCTTCGACGATACCTTCTGAGTTGAAACTGATGAATGCGTGTCGCCTTGCGTGGTCTTTGGAAAGATGAGAGCCTCCTTGGCCCCCGGGTCCTCAAATCCGGGAACTCCAGGCATCGTGGATTCTTCCACTGGGAAGAGATGGAGAACAGAAGAGAGCGAGGATTACTCTTGCCCTAAGGATCCAGAACAATGAGGTTGAAAATGAGGGGTACTGTTGATGTCTAGAAGAAGAGTTTTGACTGGCTGTCCGGCTGAAGGAGCTACGATTCGTCAATTTTAACAGGATTGAGGCGGGGCAAGTGTTATACCAGAAGAATAATTCACCGCCGGCTTCGTGGTTTTTGGAGTTGCATCCGTCCACCTCCTGCCTTCTTGCACAGCACAACACATACCGACATATACCGTACTCTCACGAATAGTAAATAGCTCCGCATTCACAAAGCATCGATGTTACGCAAATCATCTTTGTTTTAGACAACTAAAGGTAGCTGCGCTTCGCCGAATTCTCCTGTATAACCGAAATACACCTTGTCGACTTCAGTATAGTGGAACTCACCATGTGTTTCAACTACGGCAATGATGGACAGACAAAGGGGAATAACGGCATCCATAAAGCCAAGATGTGTTATTCGAGTATGTTATTACTTCCAAACATCAATTATCTAACCGACACGAAGCTTAGTTTGTCCCTGCTTGTCGCCGGAGAAGCTTCAGGCACCACGCAAGTGGCAGTGAGCTCGCAGCATCATATAGCAAAGCGTCATGGCCCCATTGGCAACTTTCGAGGTATGGTGCAACCTTGAGCTTCCTTGCTATCGGTCTACTCCTCGCCGGTGGTGCCGAAGCCGTTCCCCTTGGGCCATTTCCAAGCCGGATTCCAACAGCAAAGTTGGCCTCCTCTCTGTCAACGTCGGTATCTCCTCCCCCATTCCACTCGGCATCCTCACCACCAGGCCAGTCAGTGATGTTGCCATCAGACCCTCTTTCGGGTCCCCCTCTTGAATGGCCCCTGCTTCCACTACATAGACTGGCAGCAAGACCATCATTGCTGTTACACCTACCACCCCGAAGACCATACCGCCACCACTGGCAGAGCAGAAGCGTGCTGTCATCCCCACACCTGCTGTCGCACCGCCCTTGGGGGCTCCTTGGATGGCTCCAATCTTGGTGGCACTGCTGGGCATTCTGACCATGTATTGGCTATGGCGAAACGATTTCTCCGAAGTCCCTCATAGCATCATCTCCCTGCTGTCATCGGTTGCCGTCAACATCTTGTTCGAAGACAAGGACCAGCCCGCTCTCCTGAAGTATAAGGATGTATTCTTCATCTTCATATACTTCGTCTGACTGCAGCTAATCGAGCTTCAGTTCGCTCATACTAGCGGCTGGCCTTAACTTAGCCCACAGCGTATACCAGTGCCGCCGGGTGCGGAACCTTAAGAAGCCCAACGGCACCGTCTGGGGATACAGTACCATGTGAGTTGCTTTGCCTCTATCTTCTTGGTATAAGTGATTGAAGGCACAAACTAAACAGATCCCTTTGCAAAGGTCCTTCATGCTCGCTGCACTGTTAAGTACCATTACCTTTACATTCGTTACCAGCGGCAGCCTGGGCAGCAACAATTCCGTTTATTTGACGATTCTTGTTTGCCTGTCGCTGTCCCTCGCCCTTTCGCGAGCTGTCTTTGAGTGGTGGATGGATGTGGCGGCATATCTCGCGGCGGTTACCCTGAATCTCCAGCATTTCAGGGTGACTTTCCGCCCATCCGCTGCTTGAGGTTTGTTGGGAGCTTCGCTCCAATGTCGGATGTGAACTTGGACGCAAAGAAAGCGTTGGTTGGTAGAAGTCTTCCTCTACTGCAATGGGCCAAAAGTCTTTCAAACGTCCCTTGGATGTTACACTGATGGTGAACAGATTCCAGCACATGGCGAAAGCGTAGCCTCTTCTGGCTACAGCAATGCCACAGTGCTGAGGGACATAGCAGCTTCTCTCCAATCTTACAACTTATCAGGGAGTTCGGAATCCGCCCTCTCTGATGAGTTTTACTTGATGGCTGCTCTATGCAGAACGTGAGGACTGCATTCATGTCTAGCCATGAAGTGTGTCCAGCGCTAGTGTTTCTCCGAGGAGAGGAGGGGAAAAACGAAGAAATGATGACTATCAATGAATGATTTCAGGACATTTTGTTTGTTTGACGGAAACCCAAGCCCAATTTTGGCCGGGCAAGGTACCTGGTAGATTTCCTTCAATTTCTCAGATCAGCGATTTGGGAGCTCTTTGCTGTGGTTTGCCTTAACTGGTTTGTTTGTCCTTATAAATAAGTGGCTACAACAAACCTGCAGTGTTCTCATGCCTTTCTAACCCCATCTTGCTTTCTCCAGCTAATCGACTTACCTCTATCGAACTATATTTCCTTCTATCTTTGCAAACACCCATCTCTCTTCTTCATAGGTCGCTTCTCCCTCGGGCAGATGTGCGCCGGAGTTAGGAGTTCAAGAGTACATTTCAGCGACGGAGAACACAAGCAAGGTATTACTCCGGGGTTCGGTATCTTCATGTGTGGCCGCTTTCGTAGAGACTACACTCCTGCAATAATCGGGACCTATCATCATGCCTGTACTTTTTCCACTGGGATGCTGAGGTGGTATCCCCTATTGCCACTGCCTATGGCACAGCCCCTTTTTTCATCATCATCAGCAGTGAGACCTCACCAGCTATACATGATGCCGTATTTCTCCCAAAGAGATCACATACGACCATACGCAGTAGAGAACTCGGCATCCCGTCCGCTCTGCCCTAGATAAGCTACTGACGGCCAGACTAGTACTCAGGTGGGTGACCACTGGGGAATCCCTGGTGTTGTATGTTTTGTTGTTTTTTTGTTCCATTTTTAGCTGGGGTTGACTCCATCATCATATCTTGGCACTGGGAGTCCTTGGTGTGAGTATGCGCTGACTCCTGCGCGATGGACGTTCAAGTGCCAGCATGTGTCTGGTGTGTGACAAACGAATTCAAATGAAATGAATGAGGATTCCAGACGGTCAAATTGATACAAATGAAATCGGATCGTGAGCCAGATAATCAGAGCCGCAACCTCAACTCGGTAGCAGTCAATGTTGCAGCGGTTATAGGCGGTGTTCGGGCCCGCCCCGCCCAGCCTTACCCAACCCCACCTCTCCGCGATCGGGGGGTGTGCCTGGTGGGTTAGAGCTTGCGCTTGCCCGCCCAGTGCGGAACCTATCTCCAAACCAAAATTATTTTGTCCCAAGTGATACTGATCGAGTCACCACCACAGCAAGACTATAGCTGGAGGACAATACATACCGAAACGCTGCAAGGGACACTCCCGGCGAGCACCCCGACGGGCAATTGGTATACACACACATACGAAGTTACGAAAACAAATCAGCAACAATGGCACAATCGTTCGTGATCAAAACCCCTTGCTCCTCCGCCAACATCGGTCCGGGCTTCGACGTCATCGGCCTCGCGCTGTCCATGTACCTTGAGCTCCATGTCACCGTCACCCCCTCGACAGAATCAAAACAGCCGCTCAACTGCAGAATCACCTACGAAGGCGAAGGGGAAGGGACGGACGAGATCTCGCTGGACCCCGAGGTCAACCTCATCACGCGCGTGGCCCTCTATGTCCTGCGCTGCCACGACCAACGGGCGTTCCCCGCCGAGACGCATGTTCACATCAAGAACCCTATTCCCCTCGGTAGGGGACTGGGTTCGAGCGGTGCGGCCGTTGTGGCGGGAGTGATGCTTGGAAAGGAGGTCGGGCAGCTGCACCACTTGACGGGCGAGAGGCTGTTTGATTTCTGCTTGATGATTGGTATGTCGTTGTCTTCACAGGAAAAGGGAAAGGGACTCGAGAGGCAGAGTACTGACTGGAGTACACGAAACAGAGAGACATCCGGATAACGTCGGCGCTGCGCTGTTCGGCGGGTTCGTAGGAACCTACCTGAAGCCATTGACCCCCGAAGACACCGCCAGAGTCGAAATCCCACTGAGCGAGGTGCTTCCTGCACCGGCTGGTGGCATTGACACCGGCATCCGCCCTCCTGAGCCCCCGCATGGAATCGGACACCATATCAAGTTCCCCTGGGCGCAGGAGATCAAGGCTGTTGCTATCATTCCTGAGTTTGAGGTGCCTACTGCCAAAGCGAGAGAGGTTCTGCCTGCGCAGTACCCCAGAAATGATGTGGTGAGTTCTATCGGGTCTTAAGACTTGAGATCGGGACCAAACAAACATGCTGACGATGATGATAGACTTTCAACTTGCAGAGAATAGCACTCTTGCCCGTCGCGCTGGGCCAGTCGCCCCCTGACCCGGAGCTCATCTACCTGGCAATGCAGGACAAGCTGCATCAGCCATACCGCCAGACATTGATCCCAGGTTTGACCGAGATAGTCGAGTCTATGACACCTGCTACACAGCCCGGTCTGCTGGGTGTCTGTCTATCGGGTGCTGGGCCCACGATTCTCGCGTTGGCGACAAGCAATTTTGAGGAGATCGCAAACAGAATTATCTCCAAGTTCAAGGAGAACAAGATTGTGTGCAACTGGAAGGTGCTGGAGCCGGCAGAGGGCACCACGGTCGTCCGGACGAGGTAATTCTCGTCTTCGCTTTTTGGAAAGTGGAAAATAGAAATGATACCCGTTGTAAGATCATGGTTTGTGCAGATGGTTGCTGTGTCGATTGTTGACGATGGGAGGGTTAATGCTCCCCTCATCAAACCCCTCACTCAGTCACTGGGGTCACTTGATCGCCAAATCGCAATCCAGCGAAATGCCCTTTCGCCTTTTGAACGAATCCCGTATTCTTCCGTCATTGTGGTTTCTCCCCCTTTTCCCATCCTCAAATCGTTCCAATCCGGTAGCTCGGTCCAGACCAGTCCAGATCTTTGTTTTTCCGCAACCCGCGACGACTGTCTGGACTTTCTCGTTTGGGCGCGCATCGCAATCGCATCGCGGCTGGTGTTGCGATAAAGTGCTTGCAGGATCTGAATGACAGCCAATTGGGTTTTGGTGCAGGGGACAAATGACAGGTCGAAAGGGTCCAGGCCGGACCTGAAAGACAGGCGACATTTCCGCCACGCCACGCTCTGCCCCACAGAATGTCACCCAAACTAGCCAATCAGAGACACCCCAAAGCGGACGGCTCCGAGAGATCATACCACTTGACTGTCAAGCTCGCAGCATGTTCATCTGAAATCGTGCCACCTGCCACACTTTTTGGCCAACTTCGATTGCTTGCAAACGAAGCTGCCTCCGTAACCCGATCGTGCGTCTAAGTTCGGCTTGTAAGGCTGACGGGAGGGTTTTCTTGGGATCTGATGCTTTTTGCGGCGCGTGGTGCGATTTCTGTCTGTTTTTGGTCACTGAACGTCTGATGTTCTCTCCGGCCGACCATTCACCTGGCTTATGCTGTCCTGGTATACGGGTTGAGACGAACATTGCCCGGAAGTTCGAGATGGATTGATGGAGAACCAGACCCGGGTCTTCGGTACGATGAGGCTTGAATTGGATTATCTTGGTTCCTTGTGACTCTGAAGTTTGTGGTATAATATGTCGTGAACCGCACCGCGATCTGGTGTTGCCCTTTTTGTATCATCATCACACAACAGCATCTACAACAGATCACCAGATCATCTCTACTCAACTCTTCTCAATCTATCCAATCGCCTCTCAGTTCTTCTTGTGACTTGTACGATATCACACTCTACTCAGTCTTACAACAAGTATCACCACTTCTTGTACAACCAAAACACAAACACAAAACCGCAAAAATGAACTCCATCATCGCTCGCGCCGCCTTCCGCACCGCTGCCCGCCAGACGGTTCAGCAAAGACAATTCTCCGTTGTGCAATCTCTCCGCCAGTTTGCGCGGTCTTTCGAGCACGCTCCTTTTGAGCGACTCCCCACGGCTTCCAACCCCGCTGCTGCCGACTGGGGGAGACAAATGAAGAAGATTGGTTCCCAGGCTGTTGTGTATGTTTTCTTCTTTCCTTCTTTCCCAATATAACTCTGTGTAACACGAGACTAATATGTGGTGGTTAAACAGTTACTTCCCCCTGGGCGCCGCTCTTCTTGGCTGGCCATATGCTGCTGCCACTCTCCTTGACGGCCATATGTAAACCGACATATCATCATAAACACAACCTACAAAAACATATCACAACGGGGCTTCGACATGAAAGGGCCGAGTACATACTATACAACATTTGCTTTGTCTTTTGGGAATCTGGCGTTTTTAGGAAGGGGATCTGTTTGAATACCCTTGATGAGCATTACTGGATTGGTTGGCAGGTGGCTGGCTGGAATGCATTCATATAGAGATATGATCTGGCATGAAGATAAATAAACAAGTTCAAACAATGCTTCCAATTTTGAAGACCTGTGATTGATGAGAGTGAGGCTCCGGGATAGCATCGAAAAGCGGATCGTAATGCCCCATCGTCTGGCGGGTGATCGTCTCATTCGCATCATGAGTTTATGAAACTGATCGGTTAGAATTCAAATTCAAGGCCCTTTGAGTTTCTAAATCAATGTCGGTTCATGCTTTTGACACTACTCTTTCCGTTTAGGAATTCAACCGTAAATCGCCACCCAAGAAAAGTGCAGTCAGTTCAGGACAAGATATTCTGGCCGCGGGAAGTCGAGTCTGAAAACCGAGATGTTGTATAACTGCCCATTGTCCCTGATTCTTGTAACCTTGAACAACCGATGCAGTTGTTTGTTGACATTCCCATCAAAGAAAGGGAACCCCTGAATCGTCTTCCAGTTCCCGCTGTCACTCCTATCCCCAGCTTTATCGATAAGAAATATGGCCCGTGCTGTAACCACACCCATTTACGCCAGGGCTAGCCAATGATGCGCCTTCCCTGCAGGAACCCCTTCTTGATCTGAATTCAGATCGCGTTGTTCGTGCGTGTTTGGTGTGGAGGGAGCGTCCAAACCCAAAACTGAACTCCCCAATTCAGTTCACACCGACGAAACCATTTGCGCATCCCGAACTGATTCGAAGGTCGATCTTTGATACGATTTCTACGATAGCTGTTTTCCCGATTTGCCAACTCTACTGGCCATACGAAGCTGACACACGCCTGGCATTTTACTTTGCATGATCAACTTCGGTCGCCTGCAAACGGATCGCCCTGCCCTGTCCACCGAAGAAGCTATTATCAGGGTCGGTCCCGGGAAACCTTAAGCTCCCCGCCCACCACGACCACCACCGACGACCACGCTCCAAAACAACTACACATAGCCGCACGAAGTAAACACAGGGACACAAACAAAACACGATCGGGTCCGCTCCCGACATAAGATAATAAACCACCCACCTTCTTGCATGTCCACACAACAACCACAACAATGACAGACTCCCTCCACAACGCCCCAATAGTCCTAGACAACGGCTCCGGCACCATCCGCGCCGGGTTCGCCGGCGACGACGTGCCAAAATGCAACTTCCCTTCGTGGGTCGGGAGGCCTAAACACCTCCGCGTCCTCGCCGGCGCGCTAGAAGGGGAAGTCTTTATCGGCCAAAAAGCCGCCACCGAGCTCCGCGGTCTCCTTAAAATCCGGTATCCCCTCGAACACGGCGTCGTCACCGACTGGGACGACATGGAAAAGATCTGGGCATATGTCTACGACGAAGGGCTCAAAACTCTCTCCGAAGAACACCCCGTCCTCTTGACCGAGCCGCCCCTTAACCCCCGCTCGAATAGGGATACCGCCGCCCAGATTTTGTTCGAGACCTTCAACGTCCCTGCTTTGTATACGTCGATTCAGGCAGTGTTGTCTCTGTACGCTAGCGGCCGGACAACGGGCGTGGTGCTGGATGCCGGAGACGGGGTTTCGCATGCGGTGCCCGTGTACCAGGGGTTTACGGTGCCCAACAGCATCAAGCGGATTGATGTGGCCGGACGGGATGTTACAGAGTATTTGCAGACATTGCTACGGAAGAGCGGGTATGTGTTTCACACCAGTGCAGAGAAGGAGGTGGTACGACTCATAAAAGAGGCGACGACGTATGTAGCACGAGACCCGAGAAAGGAAGAAAAGGAGTGGGCGGCGGCCAAGATGGACCAGAGCAAGATTGCGGAGTATGTCTTGCCGGATGGGAACAAGTTGAAGGTATTTTCTTTCTGCCCTTTCCTCCTTATATACAGGATGCTGACTGTGAGGATAAAAGATCGGCGCAGAACGCTTCCGCGCCCCCGAGATCCTCTTCGACCCAGAAATCATCGGCCTCGAGTACCCCGGCGTGCACCAGATCGTTGTGGATTCCATCAACAAAACCGATCTCGACCTGCGAAAAGACTTGTACCTTAATATCGTGTTATCAGGCGGCAGCACCCTGACCAAGGGCTTTGGCGACAGATTGCTTAGTGAAGTGCAAAAGGCATCCGTCAAGGACATGAGGATAAAGATTTTTGCGCCGCCCGAGCGCAAGTACTCGACGTGGATTGGTGGCAGTATTCTTGCTGGGCTGAGTACTTTCCGAAAGGTATTTCCTGTCCCCCCTTTACACTTGGTCATGGTGGTATCATCGGTTTGCTAACGGATGACAATAGATGTGGGTGAGCATTGACGACTGGCATGAAAACCCGGATATTATCCACACCAAATTTACTTGATTGGTCTGTCTTGGTTGCGTTTTATTTTGCGGAAATCATCTCCAGAATGAGGACGATGTCGAGATTCACTCAGCATAAAGGGGATCATACCAGCATCTTGCAAGCTTCAACAGGGGCTCTCGGGCTTGCTTTACATAGAACAGCCGGTACGTTCGATAGCAGCTATTACGGATAATCACGAAACGAGATGAGGTGGGGGTGGGTGAGAATATGAGCGGAGAGAAGAACAGCGAAAGAATATTTTATCTTTGAAGTCAGGGTTATGTACAAAGATCCAGGAACTTCCATAATGGGGTACATATAACGCTCATAATCATGACGGTGGACGGGGGGCGCGCAAGGGGAATTGAAGTTGTTCAAGGAGAAGTGACGGAAAGGTTTTAGAAGTAGAAAAACGAATGATACCCGATTTTTGTCTAAAATTTATCTGACACTTGCACTCTGGGAACACATGAAACACGTTTCTGCGTGGGAAAAATGCTTTTCTCTCCTTTTCAGGATTTTGGAAATAGCTGCTTGGTACCGAATTCAAGCAAAATGAGCGAACCCATTCAACGATCGCTCGCTCTTAATTTCAACCTATCTTCAAGATCTATAGGGAAAACATTTTTTTCGCAAAGACGTGAGAGGTAAAAAAAAACAAAAAATAAAAAAAACAAGTCGTTTGCATCGGTACGAAAAGACCATCTAAAAAAAAGTCAAGAGAGCCCCATTATTGACCGCAATGAAAAAAGAACAAAGAATCCGATTTCCCATTCCATATCAGCCTTGGCCGTAGCCAATTGCTCGCTTGCTTGCTTTGCTAAACTTTCGCCAACTGATGACCATAACGACGAAATCCCAAATCGCAACAGATGATCTTCCATATCAAAACACAAATGGGTAACCGAAATCGAAACCGAATCAACTTGGTCGCTCGCTTTGCCCTCAAACCTTCAAACAAACAGTAACCAACAGCAACAGCAACACACACACACCGCTCCATTCCATTCCATCACAACGAATCGTACAGCGACCTTGTCCCCCCTATCCTCCTCGTCCTCGTCCTCGTCAACCCCCCATTATATCTTATTTTTTCCGTAGTGTTGGTGATGTGATCGGGTAATTCTTGGTAATAACCTTCCTCTAAAAGGTATCTGTATCCTGCGATCCAAGCGTGCCAAAGGTATCTAATTTTTTCGCCCCCTGTTAGTTTCTTCCCTCTTTTCCAGTTCCAGTACACATGTGCATCAAATCATCGTACCTCTCTTTCTGCGCCCGTCCACGGCATCCCCGTCCTGGCTCAGCGGGCTAGCCACACCACCACTGCTTCTTCCTGTGGGCGTCATGGGCCTCGGCCCCGTAAGCCGTCTGCTCACGCCGTTATCGAGCGCGCCGCTCAAGTTCCTGTTCTCCAGCCTGGGGCTCTCGTCCCGGCTATCCCTGCTGTGCTGGCCCTGGCTGATGTAGCTCGCCGTGGGCACACCCTGCGTCATGGTGCCGTAGCCGCTCTCAACGCTCTGGTGCGGGAGCGGGCTCTGCTTCTGCAGCTTGTTCACGCGCTTGTTGGCGACGTGAGGTGGGGTTCCGGTGCCGCCTCTGACCAGACCAGGGCTGGCAGAGTGGCGCTCCATTGGCTCCT
Source organism: Podospora australis (assembly GCA_033296905.1). Lineage (NCBI taxonomy): Eukaryota > Fungi > Ascomycota > Sordariomycetes > Sordariales > Podosporaceae > Podospora > Podospora australis. The sequence continues at coordinate 346,328 of MU864359.1, forward strand.
TGGGGGGGCGGGGAGGACCTCCGGAGGTGGCGGTAATGTTGCCTGCCGCGGGGGAGGACGTCCAGAGCTGTTGGTACTCGGCGGCGGCGGAGCCGTAGCTGTCGCGGTTCTGGTTGCGGGGCAACCGGTTCAGGCTCGTAGCCGAGCCAGCCCATTCCGCTGACCTGGGGCTCATGGGTGAGTCGAAGCCCAATGCCTGCGACTCGAGTGCAGCCTTGAAGCGCTCAGTCTGTCCCTGGCGTGGCTGGGGGTGTTGGAGATTGAGCGAGTCGCGATGCGCCTTGTACTTCGGGTCCTCGGGCGTCATCGACACCCAGTTAGGGGGTTGCGGCATGGACTGGGTCATCTGACCATACACGGCGTTCCCATTGTTCTCCTGATATTCCTGCCCGTGGGTCAGGTCTCGCTCCGAGAATCCAGTGTGGAGCTTGTCGCCGTGGATTGCGTGGGGAGGGGCAAGCTGGTAGTTCTCATAGTTATCCAGCGAGCCGGATTGGGAGGGAGCGTTGGGTGATCCAATGTCTTCGCCCTTAGACGACTGCTTGCTGTGGCGGCGGGACTCAGGAACGCCGCTGGAGGCTGTGGTCTCCGACCAACGCGAGATCTTGGGGATACGGAACCAGCTGGATCTCGACTTCTTCTTCCCTTCTGTTTGGGGCGTGTTCTCGTTGCTCATAGAGGTCTGTGCCTGTGTATTTTGTGGCGGAGTTGCCAATGGCACTGAATCACTGCGGACATGGGCGGGTGTCATGAGTGCTTCGGGGTTGTCGTATTGTGCACTCTCGTTGTCACGCATATCCTGGTACTCCTCCTCATTGTCCTCGGGAACGGTACTTATCCTGTTCGCCGAGGTCCTGCGATCGAATCCAGGCTTGGCTGATGTGGCACGCGACTGGATGGAGAGGAGGCCGGACTGAGAGGGGTGGCTCGCAGTAGAAGTCCCAGCATGGCCCTCGGGCTCGTAGCCTTGATCCTGCTCGTACTGAATCTCGGGCTGCATGAACGACTGTTGGTCTTGAGCAACTCCGGCACCTCCGGGAGCAGTTTGTGCCTTGAGCACATCAACCTCGTTCAGTAGCTGGAAGAGCATGTCCTCGATCCTGCCGAGGTCGTTCTCACTCTTGGCACCGAGCCCCTTGAAAAGAGCACGGCGGAAAATACTCCGCTTCTTGGCGTTGAGTTCCTCATTGACAGACCCGACGGTGTGAAGTGAGCGGGCAGGGTTGCCAGGATAAGGCCGTGGGCCGTTGATGGCGCGGGTCACCGTCTTTTCGGTGTTCTCCTTAACCTCGGTGATGATAACGTCTTCGGTATCGGCAAGCAGACTCTTAATCACCTCCATGTTGTTGCGCATCTCGGTTGCGGAGCGGACAAGGGTGACCAGGATCTCAGTGTCACGGGCACTGCGCTGAGCGTCTCTGACCATCAAGTGTTGCATCAGAGCAATGATATCCTTCGACTCAATCTGCTCGACGCCGGTGCCGGTGGCAGGATCGTAAAGGGGCGAAGCCATGCCATGAGACATGCCGCTGACCTGTCGGGGGTTGTAGAATGGATCGTCAGAGAGACCACCAGCACCCATACCCATCAGACCCTTGCCCTTCTCTTGGACTTGAACGTCGGGCGTCTTGTTCGGGCCCTGGGAAATGTAACCCTCATCCTTGAGGCCAAGAGGGCTGCGGGTGTCGTAACCGTCATCGTGGTCGGCGTTGTAATCATAGCCGCCGAGCATGGTATCATTGATGCCGGGAAGGTTGGCAATCGGGCTAGTGCCCTCATAGGGGTTGGTGATCAGAGTGTCGCGCTTCCGATCTTCCGAAGTACGGTACCACTCGTCATGTTCCTGACTGACCTGGCGGCTGTGGTTCTGGTTCTTGGGCTGAGGAGTTGTCTGGCCTTGGCGGTCGAGTGGCTCGTAGTCCATATCATCCTCCAAATGCTGAGCGTTTTGGCGGGGAGTGGCCTCTTCACCCCAACGTCCGTCGTCGCGGCCAGCGTCACCGTCGAGAAGAGATGGGTTTGTCAGCAGGTCGTCATCGTTCCAACCTCCAATTTCCGGCATTGGATCATTTGGATCCGGCAAGCCGCTGGTGACGAACTTGGGCTGATTGTGTTGCGCCAGCTTCTCGGCGCTGAGGGAATGGTCAATCCCGGGACGATGCCCATTCTGTGTTCGCTCCTTGAACGACCGGTTGCGCTGCACACCGGCGCCCTCCCACTGACCCTCATTCTCCTGAGTGGTCTGCTGGGTCTTCCCATGCTGAGCCCTCAGCACAGCAGCAGCAACAGCTGCGGTGGTGATAGCTGCCTCCGAGGCAGTGGGTGACTGCCGAGACGCTTGGGTCACTGGGACCTTTCTGCCATACTCATCGAGATCGTACTCAACATATTCTTCTCTGGACCTCTCCGAGACAGGTGACTCTCCACGCTCATCAGCATAATCGTGATGGCTTCCCACAGAGCGCTGGGCAGGGGTCCCACCTCGCTGGGAACCCCGCTGGGAGTGCTCCTCCTCGACGGTCACCATAGATTCACGCCCGTAGTATTGCTGGTTGCCGTGCAGATCAGAATCGGTTGTCAGGGCTGATCCCTCCAGCATAGAACCATCAACAAGTGAGGCAACGTGCGATTCGATGCCAGGGGGATTCTCGAAACCAGGGTTGAGACCCACGGCACGAACCGCCTTGCCAGATGTGATGCGGTCGAGCTCGCTGCCCACCGGGCTTGTGGTACTACCTTGAGCGTCGCTTCGCAGACTCCGATCGTCGTCGTCGTCGTCGTCTACAAAATTACGATTGACTGGAGAACGCACCGACCCATCCTGCCGTGGTGACCTGTTGGAAACCGAGTCGATTGTGCGGTGAGTGGCCCGCGATTCGCGATTGAGTATCTCGCTGCCGGCGTCTGTGTAACCAGATACACTGGGAATGGGGCTGAGACCGCGCCGTTCAGGTTGATATGGGACGTAGTTTAAAGGTGGGGGCACATCCTGTGTGCTATAATAATCGTACGGGTTTTGCGGAGCGTATGCGCGACCTGACTCGGACTCGTCGTCTTCGTAGTCGTCGTCTTCTTCTTGCACTTTGCGATTGTTTCGCGAGGGAACTTTTTTGCCGTAGTCGTCCAGTACATACTCATCGGCTTGTCCGGTGCGTTGACGGGGTAACGCTTTCAGGTCTCCGTGCGACAAGTTAGCGTGCTGTGCGCCCAAAGCTTGTAAAGTGTTGACAGGGGTCCGTGAGGGCGTGGGAGTCGACTCTAGCGAGATCGGGCCCTTGGAAAGATCGCGAACAGGGGTGAGCTCTTCACTGGCCGAGTGGGGTCTGTCGGTGTCGGCAGATAAAATGGATGCCCTTGTCACGTCCGAAGCGTTGACATCACTCATCAGCGGCATTGGTGGGGCCGGGGGTGAAAGAAGATCCGAGTCCTCATAATCAGGTGCCTGCTGATCAGACCCGGCACCACGACTTCGCATTTCAGCCCTACGTCGCCTCCTAGAGGACCGTTGCTTGTCTTCTGCCGGGGAGTTGAAGGCCTCGTGTGCAGCGACCGCAGCCGCACCAAGCGCGGCACCAGCTGCTGCTGCTTTGAGATGATCAGTGCTGCGACCTGGGGTATCGTCAAGGTGGTGCAAGTCTTCTACTGATTCGTGGCTGAGAGCACTGCTGTCGTCAAAGTCCTTGTTGCGAGCTTCCCTGTCTCGCCTTTCTTTGCTAGCCTTGAGACTGTCTCGAGGCGTCAACATCTTTTCCGTCCCATTTGACCGCCGTTTATCGCTGGCGTAGTCGTCTCTGGATGTTGTGGTTGTGCTGGACGTCACAGAATCGCGGCGGCCTCCGCGCCTGCTTTGCTCCCTCTTGAGGGCATTGAGCTCGGGCAAAATCAGTCGGCGGATGGCGTCTTCGACCGTCTCTAGGAGTTTGGGATTGTTAATTGAGGAAGCTTTGGAAGCCCCTGACCGGACGGAATGTTGCCCTTGAGAAACAACCGATGACACCACACTCGAATCTGGAACGGAGACCATGGACTCGATGTGGCCCCTGCTAGACCTCCTACTCGAACGTTCGGCATACTTGTCATCCTTGCTAACGCTGCTGGTTCGGCTTTTGCTAGACTTGGACCTCCGCTCTCTCTCCTTTTCCTTGTCTCGGCTACTCCTGTTCACGACCGGTCTCTCACGAGCCTCGCGGCTCTCGCGACTGTCTCGGTTGCGGGCCTTGTCAGCAGCAACTGCTGCAGCCCCCAGGCCTGCCAGGGCCGCACCAGTCAAATAATCATTGCTTTTCGAATCAGACATCCTGAGTGATGTGGTGCCTCCTGAGCCGTCCAAAAAGCTGTCGGTGGGAATGGCCGAGATATCGCTGGAAGCAGGGGGCACGTAACTGGCCTTGCTGTCGGCGGCCGGAATCAGCGGGCTCGCTGGCCGGCGGCGGCGCCCACTTCGATCGATCTCCACTTCAATTGGATTTCGGCTGACGTTGCTCTCCTCTGTCGCCGATGCGTACGAACTCGCGTCCTCGTGGTCGCCAAGCGACGACAATGTCTCTCCTCTGCCCTCGGACCGTCGGCTCAAGCTCACTTTTCTCGTTCCTCCCGATGTGATCTGTATGCGGTCTCCGCCGTGACTGCTCTTGCTTCGTCTTTTGCTGCTCGGTGTGAGGCGAACGCGCACACTGGGTTTGCGAGACTCTCCCGACCCCGACCCGACGCTTTTACCGCCCTCAAAGTATTCTATCAACAGAGAAGTTTGCGACTTGCTCGCTCGATGCCCCGCTCTTATTGTGACGGGTGTTCCGTCATCTGGGATGGAGTAGGATGACTTTTCGTCACCAGGACCCGACACGTCGGTGCCAAGATCAGTTCCAAGGTCGGTTCCTGTGGGAGCGGCGGTGAGAATGGTTGACTCGGTCTCAGTTGGCGCTGGTAGCGGCGGATTGTTTGATTTTTTGATATCGACGCCCATGGCTGTATCTGGTGAGCGCCCAAAGGGTGGGTGGGTGGTGGTTGTTGATTAGGTACCAGCGAGGCCCCTGTGTATTTGTTGTTGCCCAATTAAGTCCGTCCTCGGGGAATGGGTTGGCTCCCCTTCCACCGTGTGTATGTGTTGCGGGCGGCGCGGATAAGGACGGAAGACGAATGAAAATCAAGCGCAAGAGAAGAAAATGTACCGGAGAATTAAAATAAAAACTAGTAAAGGGCAATTATCTGTCGGCCATCCAAATCGGTCGCCTTGGTTGTCGTGTCGTTCAAAAAGGCATCAGTTTGCGGGAAATCTGCAGGAGAGAGCGGCAGGTGTGAGCATTGACTGGTCACCAAGAAACAGTTCGGTTCCGAGGCATGGAATGGATGCGACGCAACGAAGCGCAGGGAGGAGGGCTGCCCGTAATAGGGCGATAGGGCAGCAAGGGAAAATAACAGGCTGCACGAGGACAGAACAGAAAAACAACAAAAAGACAAAATTGAAGTGTGATGATGGTAACGTACGGGGAGAAAGCCAGGCAGGCCAGATGCACACACAAAACAACAAGCGGGAGTGGCGGGCGGGCGGCCTGTGGGAGTTGGAAAAAAAGTGAGTGGCGGCGCAGAGAGAAGGCCGGCTGTTGTTGATAGGAGCAGCTCGCAACAAGCAACGGCATCAGCAGGGAGACAGAACAGGGTTGGTGTTCCCGCAGCGGGGCAGTTTTGCCTGTGCCTTGCGATAACAGGTCCAATCGCAGCTTCAGCTCGTCGACGTGGGTTTGCCTCTTGGTTCTTGATTTCTTGAAAATGATGCTGCAGAGAGAGGATACCTCCTCATGCGCGTGGTATGTACAGATATGCAGTCGAAGTCGCAGTCGCAAAAAGGTACACCGGTAGGCAATTGTTGGGCTCTTTCGTCTCTTGGGAGGGGGAGTTGAGAGTTGAGACGATTGTTTTGCGATGCGATGCGACGAAGAATGGATCCTCCGCAGCGTCTCAGCTCCACGTTAGCTTCGAGAATAGAGAGAGTCGGTGTCGAAGGGAGGGGAGGGAAGGAAAGTCGGTTGGTCGAGTTACAATGTGATGCGGGATTGGTGCGACTGGGCAGAGAGGACACACAATCTGCATTTCTCTCTCCCTTGACAGCCGAGGCCACACACAGCTTCTCGAAAACCTATGGGAGGGTTTGTTGTTGTTCAAAAACGGCTGGGGATGGCTTGATGTGCTGGCGTTGCTTGATGGACCCGGCCAATTGCACATGGAGTCCGGGGTCTAAAGTGCAGCGACGTGCAGGAGGAACGGAGCAACCTGAGAGGATGCAACGAGGCTGCTGCTCGTCCCTGCAGAGACAGGCGATTTTCTTGACAAAACGGTGGCAGTTCTACTATCTCCAGAAAAGACCCTTCAGGAACACAAACACTAAATGACCATTTGCTGCCCCGTGTGGTTGGTGGTGATACTCTCTCAATCATGGAAATCCCAAAATGTTTGTTGACATTCAAGATTTCTCCGCTCTCCGCCAAGAAGAACTGGCAGGGCCTGATCACCAAAGCGGCTCGTCCGAACAGCGCCTGACTGGGCGACACCCAACCAACTGGAAGAGAGGCTGGGGGCCAGTTTTATCGGATGGACCCCACAAAGTGACGGACGTTGCACAGGCGATCCTCCTCGCCTTGAGACTCGATTCTCTCCCCAATGAAACCAAGGAAACAGGAAAAAAGACAAAAAAGAAGAAAACGGGCCACCCGTTTGTCCAGAAAAGGCGCCGTTCTGCTTCCTATTTGGGTCGTCTGTCACCAGTAGTGGCTTGTGACGTTGGTTTTTTAAGCGGGTTTCTGTGATCGCATCACAAGAAAACGTAAAACGTGGGTTTTTTATCGACAATGTTTCAATTGGCTCCGTCAAAGTTGGTGTTGCTCAGCTTCCCCCGTTTGTCTCGGGTGTTTCGTTTGCAGCTGCAAAGAATACGGGATATCCGGAACTTTACAATCAAGACCATCCCGGTTTCCAGTCTTTCAACTTCCCTCGAGATCGAAGCAAAGCATTCGATATATATTAACTAGCGTCGAGGAGATGGCTTCCCGCAGCGTTCCCGCGCTTTCCGCCACCGAGATATTGGGGTAAGCTGGTAGAGAAGACGATCACGGACTCCATGTGCCACGAGGATTATTTGCGAGGATGGTCCTGGTAGAGCTTATTTTACTGTTAATTGTCACGTTTGGCAAGCATAAGATGTTGGATTTATGGTTAATTTTTCTTCCTATCTCTCCGTCGGCTTCCACCGTTTTAATTTCCATATTATAAGTGTAACATGAAGTTAGATGGTGATCCAATGCACGCAAACCCAGCGGCCTCCGAACCATTTCCAACGTAAGCCCCTTTCCCTATGTCTCGACAAATTTTGTACCAAAACCAAAACACCAAGAAAACGACGTTAACGATAGAGAATGGGGAATTGAAGACTGTCTCAACTTTTCACCAAACTTCCCCTTCCAAGATATTGATTCAGGCCGATATAACCACCGCTCCAGATAAGACTCAAGAACCGCAAAACGCTCACCAAAAGGACCCAAAGAGGCAGGTTCCTTTCGCATGAGGCTTGAACTTCGCGTGGCTGGACTTCGCGTGGCTGGACTTCGAGAACGGCGGTGTTCGTTGGTATCGACTGAATCAACGTTGGCGGACACTCAGGGGCTGCTGCTACTGGGGGAGTAGAGAACAGCTGCCCGGAGTGAAGGTCCGGCTGGGCAAAAGAGTCGACGGCCGAGTTCGTGTTGTTGTTGGCTTTGTCGATGACGCTGTTGATGTAATCGTAGAGTTCGTTGCCGCCGTAGTTGTTGTTGTTTTTGTTGTCGTCGTTGGGATCCTCCTCACTGGTCATGACCTCCGGCAACTCTGGGTGATCCCGTGAGTGATTGAGAGATGTAGCGGTCTGATCTTTGCTTTCGATAGTCTGCAGTGGACGACCCGATGTCAAATCCTCGACGTCAGGGGTGACAGTGGAGTGGTAGTCAAGCCGAGTAACAGGCTCGCTGCCCAGATCCATCTGCCGGTGCGTCGGAGTTCCTGAATTCCTCCTCTTTCTCAATGATAGTGGCTTCATACAGTGACCCTGTATCTCTGATCTCTCTGGCTGACTTCTCGTAATGTTCCTGTAGGATGAATCTGGCCCAGTTGAGTGAACTAGGTCGGCTTGCCGCCAGCTTCGTGGTCGATACAGGGGGGTTACGGGTAGAAAACCCACTGTCCGAGTCGAAGTCACCAAGCGGGACACTAGCTGGAGGCGCTGTTCGGGCCCCAAGTCAAGATCGGGGTAATCGATCATGGCCTTTCCGAGGACTTGGCGCAGTGCCAGTTGGCCCAAGAATTGGGGGATGCGCTCTCCGTAATGGGGGCTCCTAAACATAAGCTGTATGGACTGGGGAGCTTCTTGATGTTTGCCCCGTGGGTAGCCGATAGCTGAGCAATAATTGGCGATCGAATCGAAGGCTCCAGGAATCTCCGTGAGTGTAGGTCGGAGTTTCTGTATCCTCTCCTGGTCATGATAGGCAGCTGCTATTCCCTTGAGTGATCCTGTTGGCATCATCATTCTGGTTTTATTCTTGTTGGGGAAGTCTCAGAAGGTGTAGCTATGTTGATCGTGCTCTTGCGAGAAAGCGGCAATGGTTCTATCAGAGTGATAATGTTATGTGAGAGAAAGTAGTGGGAGCAGTTCCAGTCTTAGCTTGATGGTGATCTGGAAGCTGATCTGGGTCTGTCATCGACTTGAACTTTATATTTGGAGATGAAAAAGGGAGAAGAGAAGATGAATTCTTTTACAGCTTGAGGGGAGAAGCCCCCTTATAGGTCTCATAAGGCTCGCTCCTCAACAGCAAGCCTACCTTCCAGAGTTTCTCTCTCTGGGTGCATCAGAAAGTTCAAATTTCTGAAGGTTAATTGGCTGACTGTGGCACTTAATCTTAGAAGCTTTCATTTCTTCCCCATAACCGTAGTAGCTTAATGCCGGTACTTATGGCATGTGAGGGTCAGGTGTGCGCAAAAAAAAGCCTTTGATCTCTCTCAAACTTCTCACAAGCAAAGTTTACAGAGAGTCCTCGACGGTCTGTATATTCACGACCCCGTTTTGTGCTAACCCTTGGGGCTAACCAAAGAAAAAGAACTTGACGTTTCCTGATTTGACATCATTTTCTCCCCCTGAATATCTTACCACATGCACGAGTAGAACGTCTCGGGGTCTGGAACGTAGAGGATAAAGGCTGGCCTTCAAGCAACGCACAACTTCAACGTCATTATTCATCAAACAGGATTTTATGTTGGGGTTATATACACAGGTCACTCGGAGCCACTAATGCTCACTCCCTCGCCGCTCAGAACACTGCCTGGTTTTTATTATTCTCAGAGTTTAACGTATCATCAACGACACTGAGGTAAGCAACAGGTTCACCACCGAGCCCTCTTCCAGACAGAGCATGACAACCTTCCCGTCTACGTCAAGAAAACATTGTTGTATGTACACCTTATAAACACGCAGCTAGATAGGAACCTACTTTGAGTTCTTCAACTAGGTACCTGACTTTGGCCCCATGACGTGATCATCTTCCCTTCTCACGGTCGTACGAAGAGGATCTTCCTCCTGCCAGTATTTAGTCAGCTTTTCACTTCATGAAATAACACATCAGGATTACCGTCTCTGACAGCTGACGCAGTACTCAAGCTTTGCTGTACGGAGAGGAATAAAGAGATAGGGTTCAGTGTCGTGAAGATGACCTGTCATGATCCAATGTATCGAAACAACGAGGAGGCATCAGCCTCATCATTGTAGCTCATCAACGCAACCAAAAGGGCATACTAAAATATAATATTAGACATGAGATGACTCTCTATAAGAGTCCAAGAATACTGATATAGCCAGCATCAGTACATAACATATCCAGTCGTGAGATTGATCGGGTCGTGAGCTCACAAGTGGGAAGCTTCAATCCCAGAAACCCCAATTGAGGACCCTCGATAAATTGCCACCCCCTTCATAACTGCGTAGGTACCTGCCATGAGCTCAGGAAATCTCAATCGTGGGCAACTTTATGGATAGATAACAATTTCATGAAATTTGGTCAGACTTCGTACTGTTAAATGACATGACAAGTCTAGTGTCAGTGTTCTTGGCTGTCCATGAGAACTTGATCTATCGTTATGAGTGTGAAGGGAGAAGATGACATTATGAAGTCAGTGAAAGTCAAGCCTCTGTGCAATCTCACTAGTCGATGAGGGAGAAACGATCTTGGAACTCAGTCCCTCTAAAGTGAGAATATGTCCGGGGCCATGGGTAAGTTTGACATGTGAGTATCCAAGTTTCTCACTGAAGTTATGAACCCTCTTATCTCTTTCACGATAAGTCAACACCAACTTACAAGGCAATAATCCAGTCAACTCTCTTCCCGAGGGAACATTCGAAGAAAAGTGCATCTTTGTGTCTGCAGTACCAAACTTAGCAAGCACAAGCAACACACATACTCTCTCAACATGCCCCTGTCCTCCTTCCGAGAAGGATCACTCTTAGCGTCATAGATCAAGCTCACCTAAGGTAGGTACCTACCCGAACACTCCCAGATCTGATCTCACCGACCCAAGATCTACCTACCTTGTCGATTCGGATCGATCGATTCGATTCAAGGTGTCAGCATCGATGTTCACCTTGCTTCCGTACACCCACCGAGACCGCGCAAAGCAACCGGTCAGGTTCGAAGACAAGTGTCCTAAGAAGTAGATCAAGGCAGAAAATCTTCCATTCGGGGTACCAGTTCCTCCGTCCCGGAGGTTCTCCTCGTTCAGGCCAGCCTTTTTGGCCTCACTGTCAAGGGGGACCACGTGCCTTGGAAGCTTCACCACTTCCTTGCCCTTTTCCGAGAAGATAACACTCTGCCGCCCTACCCGCGTTCTCCCAGATGGCGACAACGTCGTGAAACACACCATTTCCACTTCTCGGGATAGAGAGGCCAATATCTAAAGCTTATCGCCGTAGAGCATCCCTCTCGTAACTGCTCGCATGATAAACCAAGTCACTGGACACGCGACGGTTGAAGGGTCCGCAGCAAATTTCGAGAGCGTAACCGAGAGCTTCCAGGCATAAGCAGAGCCGCTTCCGCTGTCGTGTATCTCTCGCACCTGCTGCCTTGCGTCCCGCTTCCGTCTCTTTTCTTGCTTCCCATACCCCAACCACGAGTCCATGCCACTCCTCTCCGCATCGTCCCATATCGTCCCGAAACGCCGAAGACCTGGGGGACACAACAGCATCCCTCCCACCAACCAGCGTCGTCTTTCCTTACCTAAACGGAAGGAGGTGAGATGGGATATGGGTGACACCGCATCTTCCCTCTCCCTGAGGTTGGCCCCTCTGGCGCCAACCCCCAAAGACCTCCAACATCCCTCTTGCTGTTTTTTTCTTTTCTTATCCCGCTTTGTACTACCCAGGAACGAACGGAAATAATTCCAAGCCCCAAAAAACCCTCACCCTGTTTGAGTATCCCGGACTCTTCATCTCATTACAGGGAGCAACCCATCATCCCTCGCCAGAGTCGTCGATAAATCCCACCATATTCGACTGTCGACCGCCCACACTCCGAATACAAACCGCCACAATATGCAGTCCCATCCCACCGGTCCCTCTACTAGCCCAATTCAAGGCAAGCTTCTTCGACTCGGTGAGAAAGTACCCTTGAAAGTGAGGCGGCTCATGTCTTGGGCGTGAACCTGGGGGATATCCCACAGTGCGCGGGTACACTGTACGCGGTACAGCAACTTAAACACACGAACCACAGCCTTCTTCGGGTACCGATGCCTTGCAGTGAATGCCAGAAGCAGGTCACATCACTTCCCCAACCCAAGGAGCCAGCATCTTCCTTGTTGGAGCGCGGGATGTTGATCCTCCATCTTTCCCCCCTTTCCCTCGGGTTCGCGATTTCGTCGGCAACAAGTCCAGCTAGAGTGTTGCCTCGAATTGCGCATTATCCGTGGATATCATTTCTGTCCTCCCGTTGGCTCGGTGCCTGCCCATAGTTGACTCACTAAGAGATGGTCCCCGAACTCCCCCCCCCTTCACTGAGACATGCACTTTCTACCCCTTGCTGTCATCTTGATGGCTAAGGCAAGTATTTCGCGGTTTGGTCCACCAATAGACACTGAGTAACAAGCGAAACCTACATCCTGGCCATGAAAACCGTACAGTCAATGTACCGTCATCGAAGAGCGCTTTCCTTATGGGTAGTCAACAATCTGAAGGAAGAGAGAGGGAAATATGCGTGCGTATGCAGCGCGCATTAGAAGCATGTACGTGCTCGCAACATCCTTGCAGCACGGGAGAGAACCCTCCCTCAACGGGACAGTAGCAGTGGTCCGTTAATAGAGGGCATATTGCAAGAAGCATACCAACGAGATCTGATGACTCTGGATAACATGATAGCTCTGCGGTTTCCTCGGCTCAGTGTGAGAATGCGGTTTCTGTCACATCGATAAGCCGTGGCGTTCCCGAAAGGTTCGACTTTACAGCACATGGGTAAGAAATCAGTTGTGAAATTGCCCAAGTGAGTTGGGAAAAGTGCAGAAGTTGAACAGGAACATCACAAAAGGGTAACGGATCACTTAACTTTGCGGGGCTAGTACCGGCATCCGAGTCCGCACATGGAGGAGGCCGTTAGGAACTCCTCTTCTGATCTTGCGTCTGTTTCCCGTATGTTGGCAAGATCCAGTCGCTGATACCTGAGTGCATGGTTCTGCCGTTGTGGTTGGGGAATTGGGTCGTCCAGTTGGGGGATGCAAGCCACGATTTGCTACTCCTCCACTCTGCTTTCGTTCCCTCCCCCCTCTTTCCTCTTCCCTCCTCGCGTTATCGTTGCCCGCACTGCTGACCGGTGGACAATACTCATCAGCAACTAGCCGAAGGAATGCTTGAGAATCGTTGCTTTTGCCGTAAATCAAAACCCCCCATCTCAAAATGTTGTGAACATTTTGTGCCATGAGAGCTCTGGAATTTCACCCGACCGGCAGGTTTCTTGTCGAAAATTGCCAGGTTGACTAGTGCCGTTGTAGTTGAGCAAAGAAATTGGCTGAGCAACACCGAGGACGAGGTAGTCTCTGAGCAGTACAGCTGAACTTCGGAATCCTTCCCCAGCCCCTGTAAACGCCACGGCCGATGGCCGATGCCGATACGCTGCGATCATGTCCAACCTAAAGAATCCGGGGTTGAGTACATACAAGTAACACTTTCCACATCAATATCCTATGCCCCTGTCCCCATAATAGTCTTCTCTTTGACGCAATATTTACGGAGTGAGGACAGAAAGCAGATGTGGCTTTAAAGTGACTTCTGACCGGCCAGACCAAAATCTTTGCTTGTATTTCTTGCGAGATTGACGGTTCGAGATAGCGCAACACTGTGCTGAGGTATTAGTTTCGTAACACTGTTTCTGGAGGGTTATGTTCAAAGATAGCGATACACACCTGCGGGTAGGGCGTTGTCAGTTTATTTCGCTGCACAACATGGGACTTTAAAACTGCGCCGCCCGGAAGCTGCCCTCGGGGCCAAGGCGGAAGAGAGCTCGGACAAGGAACAGCCTTTGAGTGACATCTCGGAACTTTGAAATCGTCCGTTGTGTTACCAGCTTCCTTTTACTGGACTGAAAGGTATGCTTGAGGAGGGGGGGAGAGAACGATACCTGCCTGGCAATATTAATCAGGGTAGCAATTCTGAGACGTTTATTTGCTCGGAGTAACTCGTGCAGTGTCTCTCAACAGTGACGTATGTACGCTTGCCGAGACATTACCCACCTTTGCTGCCGGGAGTTTGCATAAGAATAGAAGATTTAATATGTGTAGGGAAAGATACAGTCCGGATTGTGCTTGTGATTACTGTGTGATTGTAGATGCTGACTTGCATACGCTTTCGTGGTCCAGACTCGATGATGCTTGACTGACCAAAGGCCGGGAGGAAATGGGAGACGACCTTCTCAGCCGCCGTGTTTCTTCTTCTTCTCGCCTGCCTGCCGTAAGACAACAGTGTATTCAGCAGCTCTAAGGGTACATTTAGACTGGTGGAAGGACGGAAGAAGTTGGCGTCGAGTCCCTCGCAACGAATCATATCTCCAAACCTCGGGTTTCGGCAAGCTGCAGCACATCTTCCATGCATGATCTCCCTTAGTCGGTGAGAAGATTCGTTTTCTTGGTGTTCTTGTCTTCCTTCGACAGTAATAAAAACCAGCCCCGAGGCATCCCGTAGTAAGGCAGACGAGGCAACAAGAGTCCTCTCAGGGTAATGGCTCAGGTTAGCTTCTTCGAGCATGGGTGATCCTTGGAGAATAACTGCACCCTCAACGTCGGCGAGCCCCCATATCATGTCTCACCAACTACCCCCGCGTGTGCCGCCCCTTTTGCCAGTCAACACGATGTTATTTCCGTGACCTTTCTTGAGCCCAGCGGTGCTGCTTTGTTCGGCCAAGGTTACGATCAGCAGACCCCCCCTCGGAGAAGCCACTCGAGTCTTGGTTCATCATTGGTTCATGGTGTGATGATGTGGACGAAGCTCCTGCCGAGATTTCTGGCGGTGAATTGGAGCCAGGAGAACAGATTATCAAGAACGGCGATCCAAACTGGCGGGCCCCTTTCAAGCATAAAAGGACAGCCCCTCCCTGATGTCCTGACCATATCTCTGCCTCATCAACCAAAGTTTCTCATCGTCAAAGCCTTCTTCGAACATCAAGTTATCTGAACCTCTTCCCATCCTCCGCAACCAAAACATCGAGTGAACCGCCAAGGCTTCCAATATGGCAACAGTATATCCTCCCAACCCTGACAGCTGTGGATGCTGCTGGAACGATGGACAGCTATGGTTGCCAACCACCTGTGACTACTGCGCTGGGAATATGCGCGCGTAAGTTGAAGGCTCGGTCTCGGTGTTTAGTTCTCATGACTGACTGACACGTTCCAGTAATTGCCAGGCTTGCGGCAACACAGGAATGCGCTGGGTACCCTGCCCTCACCCACAGCCTAGCTATGTCCAACAACCTATCCGTGTTCCGAGATATCACCGCAACGCAGGATCCAGGAGCAGTAATGAGGCAGCTAGTGGAGTTCAGTCGAACTCCTCCTGAAGAGGAATGTGACGAAGGGCCTTGTAACAACGGTGCTGGGGTAGGATGACCGAAGGCCAATGCATGGCGTTGTGATCTTTGGTTGTGTCTGGGCTGCAGTTTCAAGGTGTTATCATTTTTTCCTATCGATTTGTGCAGATGTCCTAGCGAGTTTTTTTGCAGTTCTGCATCCTTTCTTGTGATTGTCTTCCATGATATGGACTCTCTGGGCCTTTTGGAAGTATATGACTTGCACTGGTATAGTCATTTCTATGTTAGGGTCTTCTCGGTGCTGAGGCTGCTACTATTTCGTGACGGGTTAGCTTAAGGGATAAAGTTTCGCAATATGAATGAGAAACTTGAGGATATCTTGATGAGTGATGTAATTGAGAAGCGTACCTGATAGCACTATAGTATAAGCTATGGTCCATGTGTCGTGTCCCATCAAACGCCATAGGCTGGCATCGTGCATGTACTGCTAGAGCGCCACTAGATGCAGTTACATGCAAGACAGCGATGGCCACTGTGAGGTACTTGCTATAAACCACCCCATGTTTCTCGAGCCAAGAACAATTACTCCCTCCCAGGCTCGAAGTTCCTACACACAGATGCGATGTTGATTGGGAGAGTCGAGACATCGCCCTGTCACACAATCGGGGCCACAGCTATTACCGGTGTTGTTTGTGGCTTATCTTGCAGGAGGACCCCCGATCGATCTGTTTGTTCCTGGGTCAAATGCGCTGCATAGCAGTAGCTTAGGACCCGCCGCTTGGGAATAGGAAAAGCGCCCGGTCTCATGTGTGCTCGTTGCTAGATGCAGGGATCGGGTGTCGGGAAGGCACATCGGATACCGAAATGCAGGGTATCAATCGGCGAAGACATCTGTATATGAGTCGTGTATGCGTGGGGGGTGCGAAGACACACTAATAGGCTCTAATGAGATCTTGCCGTGACTCGTGTCTTGCGGTTTCAGCTGCCGGCTCAGGGACGACGGCGACGTTCGCTCTCGTCGTGTCGCTGATCTGGTTGTGTGAGAGAGGTAAACGACGATGAGAAGCGATTCTCTAAGTTTCGAGACTCCATTTTCACCATGATGAATGGATACCGAACCAGCAAAATGACAGAGCAAGCTGATTGAAGTGTAACAAAAGAGCCGATGCCCGGCAGTTGATCAGCAGCTGAGATATTGTGGCAGGCGTCTTTGGAACGGAGTTCGAGAGCCGAGGCCAGTTGGGCCCACGATATTGTCGGCAAGGCAAATTGGAGTGGGTGGTAACCTGCCTGCTCCGGGCGTCTCTGAACTTTGAAGATGTGTCACAGTGCCTAGTAGCCCAATCGTCCGGCAGGAACCGACCAAGGTACATGTTGTCCTGCTGGATTTGGGCGGTTATACCTACGACCCGAAGACCATGTCCAGCTGACCTGCCATCGTATCGAGATGGTACCACCAGAGGCTTGGTTACACTGTGTTTGCTCCCGAAGCTGAACCAGTAGAATGCGCTCTGCAGGCGACGAGAACCCGAAGGGAATCCTCGCAGAGGTTGGGGAAAGGAAAGATCTCGGAAGATAATCTGCCAAACACATCTTTTCCTCCTCCATTTAAACCTCAGCACCAGTGCCAAATGATCGACTGTGAGGACCTCCCATTAAGTAGACATGATAAAACTACTCCTTGATTCCAGGGACGAAAGAAGCCAGGACATGAAACGCTCGACATGATTGAATTCCCGGAACATTTGATTTTCTCAACAAAACGGAGGCAAGAGGAAACAGCAATAGTTGGCGTAATTAGAGGGGTTCAAGACCACGGTAAGTTTAGGAGATGAGTGTTAGTTACTCTGAGCGATTGAAGCGGTTGATTGCATGATCGTTGTGCAAAGTCAGCTTGCCGGCCTTGTCGAAGGTTCCTTGAGGCATTCAGGTGGAGTGAGATTTGGAGAGTCCGAGTCCCCCTAGAAATATGACAAAATCAATTCAAAACTTGAAGTTCGTTTGCTGTTCGAATGAGGAAGGGACGTCTATATTACGAAAAATAGGTAGACGGCCCACTGAAGGTATTCACAGACGCGCTCTCCATCATAAAGTGGAGACTAAGAATACCATACAGTAGAAAAAAGTACATACCTTACATACCTGAGTTTTGCAAAGAGTATGAATTAACGCATTGAGACCGCGTTCTTCACTCTTCCAGAATGAACGCAGACCTTAAACTCTGAGTCAAGATTTCCAGTCAAGTTTGACACGATGTATCAGTTCCAGGGATTGCTTCAGATAGAATACCTACACTTGGTACAAGTAGATAACCCAGCGGTGCTACAAAGTACGAAGTACGAAGTACGACCCTTATCTTATCTTACTCAAGCTCGAAAGTGTCTGTGGTTGGCATTTTTCGGAGCTGTGGGGTCCACTCCCAACTCCGCATGATCATTCAACTGATTTCAATTGGCTTGTGACTTGGTCAGCCTTTACAAGTCCCGGGTGCCCTGTCCCGTCCCAACTGTACCAAGTACAGAGCGACACATCTTTGCGCGACCGAGCACCGCCAAACGACGGGAGCTTCCGTGTAATAACTGGCCCACGCGACCGGGCAGCATTGCAACTTTTCTGTCTTCTCACATCACCACAATGGACTAGTAGTATCTAGAACAAAATGTCAGTCATTCTTTGCACAGGTATGTCATGTCTCTGCAGTGACAGCCTCATCGCTACATCCCCGACGTCTCTAGAAAGCTCTTGTTAGTGCAGTCGCTATTAACATCTCTCCCTGTGTTCCAGCTGGCTACGACCATTCAATACGGTTCTGGGAAGCCCTCTCCGGCATCTGCTCCCGAACCATTCAACATCCCGATTCCCAGGTCAACCGACTCTGCATCTCTCCCGATAAGCGCTATCTCGCCGCTGCCGGCAACCACAACGTCAAGCTATTCGATGTGCGCTCGACTAACCCTTCCCCGCTCCTGCAATTCGAAGGCCACACCGGAAATGTCACAGGCATCGCATTCCACTGCGAAGGGAAGTGGATGGTGACCAGCTCCGAAGACGGAACCGTCAAGATCTGGGAGACAAGAACGGGCACAATCCAACGGAGCTACAACCATGGCTCACCAGCCAACGACGTGGTGATCCACCCAAACCAGGGCGAGATTATCAGCTGCGATCGAGCCGGCAGCATCAGGCTCTGGGACCTGGCTGAGAACACTTGCTCGCACCAATTAATACCCGAGGAGGACACATCAGTATCCAGCGTGACAGTAGCCAGCGACGGGACCCTCCTCTGCGCTGCCAATAACACTGTAAGTGCTACCCACCCCCCTTGATATCTTGTTATCCCCGCCAAATGTACTAACCATTTTCTCCCAGGGCAACGTCTTTGTATGGCAGCTCGTCCAAGCCTTCGACCGAACCCAACTCGTACCCCTTACCCACTTCTCAGCACACAACCATTACATCACCCGCATCCTCCTCTCGCCCGACGTCAAGAAGCTAGCAACATGCAGCGCCGACCACACGGCAAAGATCTGGGAGGTCAAGGACATGGAACCCCCAGCTCCCGGTGAAGAGCCCAAGCCGTTTCCCCTCGAAGCAACCCTCACCGGTCACCAGCGATGGGTCTGGGACTGCGCATTTAGCGCGGACAGCGCGTACCTCGTAACAGCATGTAGCGACCACTATGCGAGGCTCTGGGAGCTGCACAGCCAGCAGATCATCAGGCAATACAACGGACATCATAGGGGCGCCGTGTGTGTAGCCCTCAACGACTACTCCGAGGCGAGGTAGGGAGCGTCACTCGGGGAAGCAATCACTAGCTCCAAAGACGGCGGGGTTAAGGAGGGGGACAGTCGTGTCAAGACACTCATGCCATATCTGGATTCCGCCGTGCGGCACATGCGAATCACGTTTTTGGCGCGTTTTGTGCTATACTACCTGTCCGGCAGCGAGAGTTTTGGCATTCACAGTCGTCTTTTCTTTTTAAATTGTTTATTTTGTCCTCTGCAAGCGTTTCATTTTGTAATGTTGTTACTTGGGTACGTTTGAGTACCGGGTTAGTGGGTATAAGTCATTGGGGGAGCCAAGGCGTTGGTTAGGCGGTGCAAGGAAAGGGAAATGTGATCAGCGCGTGCATTCATGATCTCGATTTCTGATATTTATTTCCATCAAAAAATGTGAGCGATTAATTTATAAAGCCCAGCGTGTTCTCTTCACCTCCAATATTTGATGCTGAACCTCGTACTTCTAACATCGACAGCAATTCACGACTATCAAATCAACCTCTCTTCTTTACAGAATCATGCCGGATCAACCTGCCGAGAAGAGGCTGAAATACATACACTACATACATGACAAATCCATCTAGCTGTTTGAAGGAGTGCATCAATTGCAATTATAGTTCCCACTTGATTTTTGCAAGAATATATTGCTTCAAGACAACACCCTATGTCCACTTCAAGCCTTTTAGACAATATCTATCAAAAACCTTTTGCCCGTCCCAACTACACAAATCCAGTGCCTAGGCAAAAAAATAGAAAGAAGGCAACAGAAAACGCCATTGCCATACGTCCCCTCACGCAGTTGAAAGCGCGCAACGCTATTCCGCCAAAAATTCTAAACCGCAAAAATATCAGGATATTAAGTTTTCCGCCCCATATCAACAAAACCGCCCATCAACCCCTTTGCCTCGACAATTAAGAAGCGACTAGGTAACCCGGGTTTACCACCCACCCCACCCATCATCGTCGTCCGTTTCTTTGGGCTTGGTATCAATCCTCTTCTTCGCAACCACCGGCTTCACCTTCGCTGGTACCGTCTTCTTCGCCGCTGACGTGGTTGATGCACCCGTCCCCTTGCTCAAGCCCTTTGGTAGCCCCTTTCCTGTTGTCTTCTTCTGCGCTTGTTGAGCCAGCCAGCCCGCGAAATCTGGTTCTGACCCATCGTCGAAGGGTATCGACGCCGTTGCCGACTTCTTAGCTGGGGCGGATGAGGTTGGCTCGGCAAAAGGATTGTCGGTTTCTTGGTTACTGGACACTGAAGCAGGTGCTGGTGGTGCATCATCGTCTATATCGCCCATGTCACCCCAAGCGTCCACATCATCGTCCGCATTGTCTTCTGGCTCAGGGAAGAACGACTCCCCTGTTGAGGACGGGTTGCGGGTGAGCGGCGCGGAAGGAGGAGGTGACTTGAGCGCCTGGCGATGGAGGGCAGAGGCCGAAGAGGATGTTGCAGGGGCAGCAGTGGCAGGACGTTTAGGTACTGAGCTGGCAGCGGGCGAAGACGTATTTTGCCCGTTGCTGGCAGATGTGATGTCGCCTGCTGCGGCGGACAGCTTGTTTGTAAAAGACGAGATGGCCCATCCTGCCCACGACGCACCTACCGACTCCGGTTGCGGGGTGCTCATCCTGGGGTTCCCGGAGACGGCATTCTCGGGAGGGAGAGCAGTATCAGGCATGCTCTCGGCCGCCTTCTTGAGCTTGTTGATGTATATATCGACCGTCTTGGTCGCTTGGTCGCGAATCAACTTCTCCTTGTCGATTAGCGAGGGGCAGATGACAGGCAATAAGCGGCATGCGCAGTCTTCGTCTGTGAAGTATTCTGGCGTTACTGACAACGCCATGAGTGCTGCGTTTCTGGCATGGACGAAAGGATCCCTAAGCGAGCGGCTGAAAGCAGCTATAAGCACCTTTGCCCTTGAAGAAGTTCCGAGATGCTTGGCGATTTTGCCAAGACAAATCGTGGTGTTTGTGCGTATGCCAGGCTGCTCGTCATTGGCGGTTTTCGCCAAGTATTTCAGCAATTCGCCGTTGATGGTCCTATCCGAGAGCTTTGTGATAATTGTGAGAACGGACTTTAGTGTCTGTTCTCTTACCACAGGCGCAACATCCGTGAATCCAGTAACCTAAGGCATTCTGTCAACACCAGGCAATCTCGCGCATATTGAATTGGGCACTTACTATTTGGGGGAATATTTTGTCATTCACCACTTTTTGGGAGAGTCGGTCTATCATGACTGGCAAGTTGTCCAGTAGACACACTCTTATTGCGCGGTCCGGATTTCCAAACAATCGAAGCAGGGAGGGAAGAACTTTGGCGTCAAAGTCCTCATTCGACAATTTGGTTGCAATTTTCATAACAAGTCCAAAGGCTTTGGGGCCTCCACCTCCGAACTCTACCGATTTTAGTAGTTCTGGCAACACTTTTTGTTTGAAAAAGTCTTCCGGAAAGTCGTCTGTGAGTTGGTCCAAGTCACTAGGAAAAGTCAGCACACGATGCTTGATTCGTCAGGAGAAATCAAACACGCACTCTAGGAACTCCTCTCTCTCTGTCTCTGACTTGACACCCAAATTCTCAACCCCATCGGTTAGTTTGATTAATGGGGTATCGAAGAAAGAGCCGTTTCGACGGCCCTGTTCGAGGAAGTGGGCTACGCTCAGTCTTGCTTTGGGGTTAGTATTGACCAGTCGCTTGTAGCTGGGATGCAATGATGCCGGTATGTTCTTGGTTTGTCCTGCCTGGTCACTGGTGAAACTGCCATTGAATATTTCAAATATCAAGGCGCCGAAATCATAGGCGTCTACAGCCGAATGGGGATTCCGTTTGATCGCATCCCACCCCGACTTGGCCAGTTCCGGCGGTGTGTACCTTCCTGAGTCTGGGACCAGACTGCCATAGGTCTAGAGATTTTTAGGTTAGTTCACTTTGAAGACTGAGATATGCAGGAGTGCTCTGGCAAAGACTTACATATATTACCGCCTCTTCATCCTTTACGTTGCTAAGAACTTCGAAGCCACCGAGTTTCCACTCTCCGCTTTCCGAGGTATAGACAGAAGCGACTTTCAAGTTGCCGTGGACCGATGACGCTTCGTCATTGATAAACTTGACGGTCCTCTACACTGTATGTCAACCCAGATGTCATGTAGCTCCCGTGATACTAGTATAGACGAACCGCAATACTGTAGAGACCCCATTTCGCCGTCTCGGGCGTCAAGCTCTTTCGTTTAACGTGCCACCGCAGGGGTACTATCCGTTCCGTCGCAATATAGATGTACGAATCCGACTTTGTTTGTTCAGATGAATCAGCCGGGGAAAACTCCTTGGTAGTCGTGCAACTGTCCTACCTCAACCGTGTCGAGCACCTTGATGACGCCGGGATGCCGTAGAGTTCGGAGCTTCTTCAGCGCATTCCTAGCGAGCGGTAAGGACGATCGGTTGGCGGCGATATCGAACGAGAAAATGCTGCAATCGGAACCGTCTTCCTATATCCAAGTTAATATTAGCTCATGTCTCTTGGGTGGGCTGGAGAGGCCAGGGTGATGCTGGAGGACGTACGCGACGAGTGCCGTTGTAGAGGGTCCAGATGGAGGGGTCGAGATCGACTTTATCGCCAAAAGTATAGGGGAATGGCGGACCCTTGGCCATCGCCGAAGCGACGGCTGACTTTAGAAAGTCCATGGTACGTCAACAACTGTCCCTATTCTGAAAGATCTTTGTCGAACGAAAAGTATATGGACAATGCAGTATCGGAGAGCTTCGCTGTCGACAAGTGTCTGGAAAAGGAGACGGTACTCTTGTAATCGCAAACCACAAGCTGCTACTTCGTATCGCAGATGACACGCTAGACTACAGGCAGTAGGCGGCGTCCTTGCTTGGCAAATTTCTGCCAGCGTGTAGCAACAACGCACGGACCACCTTTTCAGGGACCTGGGCGTAGAGAAGAGGAGCAGCCAGAATGGAATTTACAGCCAACAGGATTTCTCCAAATCTTGTTGTCATTTTCCCCACGTTCCTTCTCACATTTCATTTGATTCCATAATCACGTCGATCAGCGTGTATCGACCGCCGACCGATAATTGATTGTTTTCGCGACCTTCGGCATCCAAAGCGCCTCTTGGTAACTCCAATTTCAACATCTGTTTTCAAATATCTTAGTCCAGCCGGCTCTGAGTTCATTTCCCATGGCATAGAGCTAGATTTCGCGTCAGCCACTCGAGGGTTGCCGGATGGGTGGGAGGAATCGGAAGGCTGCGCCGACGGCAGAGGACACAACTCGGCACAGTGGCTTACCTAGGACCACCCGACACTTTCATACACTCTCCAATACGAGGATTTCAAACACTTTCGAACCTAATCCAGTAAGCTCTCTACATTACTTTCCTTTACTTTTACTTTTCCAATTTCCCTTTCCTACATGTGTCAATGATGAGCAACTGGTAAAAGGTTTGACAGCTGCTGGGTGCTCTTCTGGCGTTATGGTTTTGGTGAGCGGGGCCCATAATGCGCCTTGGCGCGTCCGTCTCCCATTAACTCCTCCCACACACTGTCCCAAGACTATTGGCATTTGTGTGGTATATGGAAACAAGTGGATATATCAAAGTCCTCTTGAGGAACACTACCACTTCACGGAGTTCTGTTCTCACTGCGCTCCGCGAGATCAAGGACCAAAGGCTGTGGCAGACAAGAGCAAGGTTTCTGTCACCGAAAACCTTGTTCGCCCTTAGCTCCCTTCGCCAGAACCATGCAACCGCTGAGCCAAGCTGGGTGATGACCAAACATAGACTGAAAAGACCTGAGACACGTTTTTTGCTGTTTGATTTTTTAATCAGATTGAAATCATAGGAGTTGTCGATTCGGCAGAGGTGCTAACATGTCTTCAGTCCACCATACAGACAGCAGCGCCTAACACACACACTCTCTCGGCTTGGCACGCTGCTGGCTGCTGCACAACCGGCGGGGCATCCCGGACATTAATAACGGAAGCCTTTCAGAAGCACACGAACCCATCAATCCATGCCTCGCTGTCGAGGATGCAAAGAAGAGGAGAAGGCCGGCAACCCTCTAGTTCAATGTATTGTTTGTGCGAGATATTTCCATCCCGCATGTCACAAGCCACTACCGAAAGACTCCCGGTAGGTACAGCCTTCCCTCCGAAAATCCATTCTCTCTATCTATTAGGTTCCTTCATTTGTCCATTCTACACCTCCCCAACAAGCTGGCTATCCCATCCACTCCGCAAGAAGCTTTTCCCCAAACTTTGTCGGCTTTCTCTCCATCTTTCATCCTCTCGACCTCTTACACTCTCTCCTTCCCATCACCAGGTTCTTTAAGCCCCGTAATTTGAGGACTGTCATCATCTATACCACCCCCCTAGAATCTGCCCCACCATTGTCTATTTCTAAGGGTTGACGCCCACATCTTATTTTCTCTGGTTCTGCTTCGTGTCCCATTACCTCAACTCTTCTCGATTTTACAGGCCGACGCAGCTTTCTTATTTTAATTGTACTCGTTTTGACTGCAGACTTGATCAGCTAACGGACTCAATTGCAGTAATTGGACCTGTAGGAGCTGTCTTATCAGGAAAGTCAAGGCGCGCCATTACCATGACCAACCGTCCGTGACATCGTCTCGGTCTGCATCCCAAACGCCGAGCTCTACTCGTTCAGACATGGGGCCTGGAAGCTTCGGTCACCAGCGCCTTTCGGCAGATTTCTCCATGAAATGCCCAATGCCTGGGTGTTCGGGGCGGGCTAATGTACTGACGATATGGTGCGAAGAACATCGGAAAATGATGCCGGCGGCCCCTCCACCTCGCAGCAGCAATGTATCTCGCGGACCACCGACCTCTGGGCCTCCCCCAACCCCCACCTCGACTGTGGCTCCGCAGCATCAGCAACGATTGCAGTCCATGAACCCAAATCCGAATCCCAGGAAGATGTTAGCACCAACGCCTATCATGAGGCGAAAGACGGCCACGATACCCGTTATGTCTCAACAGTCCCCTAACCGGCACATCAGCGCATCGCCATCAGTAGAAGCACAGCGGTCCTCTCTGTCGTCACTTGGCCCTCGTCCCCGATCACCCCCTACTAGTCCTGGCCAAGTGTCAGAGGGAGAGCCTCCGAGAAAGCGATTGAAGGGATCTAGTGCGCCTCTACCTTCAATAGAAACGCCGGTCGCTGGGCTTCCCGTTTTTCAACCGTTGTCGTTGCAGGCAGTTCCAAGGCAATCATTTAGCGAGGGAGCGAGTCCAAAACTAGCAAAGCCTCCACCACCACCACCACCACCACCCGCGCAGCCTGCATTGCCCGGTCAACATCCACAGCATGCTCAACGCCCACACCCTGCTCAGCGTCCACACCCTGCTCAACCTCCACAGCCTACTCAACATCTACATCCTGCTCAGTATCCACAGCCTGTTCAACATCCACAGCATGCTCAACTTTCCCGACAATTTCAATCTCCTCGTCCAACTCAAGCTGCGGGTACAACTCAGCCTGTTCAGCGCCCTGCTAAGTCACCAGAGAAAGATCCCAGAAATGGGTTGAAAAAAGCTGTGAAGGAGCAGCCGCCAGCAGTCCGCAGGATAGCGCCTCCAGTGTCTATCAAGTTTATTCGCACATTTCCACAAGCTTCTGTGCAACGCGAATCTTCAAGCCCAGCTATATCGCTTTCTAATGGCTCTGTGGCAGGCACTTCGCCGCTTCGCGCCTCAGGGGCGTCTTTGAGGGCAGAGTCTACCGGTGCCATTGGTAAAGATATAAATCAAAGTCAGACTCATGTCTCGAACGGCCGCGCAGGAAGCAAGGAGTATGCTAGGAAGTTGGTCCCGGATCGCTTCATGGGCAACGACCAAACGACTTCTCTGAACGGTGTCGCCAATGGCACCAGCAAAGGCACTCAGCCCACTATTCAGAGTAGCAGGCTGAATGGAACGAAAGAAAATGGCTCACGGGAAATTCAGAACGGCAGTATAGGCCTTGCGGATGGCATCCAGCAGTATCAGGCGGGGAAGACGGTGTCTTCGGTTACGTCTGTTACTTGCGACCAACCTGTCCCAGCGCCTCCACAACAAGTGGTCGAACGACCGCCGACTCTTGAAAACAGGCGCAGTAACAGCTCGGCAATCGGTACACCGAACCTTCAATCGCCAGATATTGACATGTTAGACCTCCCAGCGAACGGCCGTTCGATTTCGAAAGTTGTAGAAAGTAGCGGATGTGATATAGCACCAGACTTGAGCACGTCGTTTCGATCCACAAAGAATCACTCGCCCACGAAGCCGATGAAGCCTCTTTTGAAGATATCGAGGCCAAAACCACCATCACTTACAACGCGGCCCAAGCCTCCACCGAGCCTCGATGTGCTCTTTTACTCCCAAGAGGGTGCTTCAACCCCACCTCCAGAAGTTCGCTTGCCTCCTCGCAAACAGACCTCTGGCGACTCAACATTTCAGCGGGATAAGACTGTGCAGGTGATTGCAGACGACGCTCCTCCGCCGCCGGACGAACCGCTCTTCCTTGCTATCGACCCTCGCATCCACTGGCCACAGCCTCACTCCGCGGCTTGGCATTATGCGAAACAGCAGGAACTCGAGGTTCGTCCGAGACGAAAGCAGAATTTCGGGAAAGCCGCACACAGTCTGCGGATACAACGTCTGAACCAGGAAGCAAAGGATACCACGTCGTTCGAAGATAAGCTTCCGGAAAAGATAGCATCGAACGAGTCTTGGGTGAAAGTCTTGAAGAAGCTCAATGGGCTTCAGGATGACGAGCCGGAGGATGCCTCGCCACCGGCAACAACAGCAGCACCGAATGGCGTTCTCGGGGGTAGGCGAGTGAGGAAGCTCAGGAGAACAGACAGTTCCTTGAGCGCCAACGGGTCGCTTGGTGCTATGGATGATGAACCGTATTTTGGAAATGGGGATACCAACGGCTATGTGAATGGACACGGGGCATGAAAATGACCCGGCTATACCGGGGCTGAGGGTGTGTAGAAGCCGATGATATGAGCGAATCAGTGTCAGTTTTCAAATAACTGACTGGAGGGAAGAAGATGCGTTGTGTATATACAAGCGGTGATAAAAGGGCCAGGACTGGTACATGGTTTGATTGTTCAGGGGAAAGCATCGGGGATGGTGTTGCATGGATAGGCGTATTATAATTTCTTTTTTCTAGCTTTTGATTGTTCTTGTTACTTGAAACAGCGACTTCTTGTCTATACGTTTGATTCTTATTCGCGGATTGATTCACGGTGGTGAAGAGGAAAGAGGCTGTGAAATCACAGCATTGCAGCCTTGGCTGTCTGTGGGAGAAGAATCCAAGAGAACAACTGCGACGAAGGTGGGCACACGAAGTCTCCTCTTGCGTTCGTCGTGTTGAGATGGGGTGGGCTGTGGCTGATTTGTGCTGAGCTTTCCCCGGTTCTTCCCTGGCCTCATGTGATCCCATACGCGGCCGCCACACAACTTCGGGGGCCTGCCCGCAGCCCTTCAGTCCCCTTAATTGAAACTTCCTATTAATAGAAAGTATATAACGTATAATCTATAGATATAACTGATAGACAAGAATTTCAATTCTAGGTGATGATGTGGTGTAGGGTGGTGATGCAGATGTACGGGGCACATCGAGGAGGGAGGTCGACAAATCAGGTCGACGAGCTAGATCGACACAGATCAAAGTCGAAGATACAGCTGGCCTACCGGGTGCTTGAATACCTAATCATTGCGATATAAATGACTTTGAAGTGCATGCAACAGAGCCAACGACCAACCATGGACGGATCCGGTAGGAGTCGGACCTACCAGGTACTTTGACTCGATATACACACACTACAACTTTCAAGAAATAACGTAACCTCGGAATGCTCTGGTGACAATGATGCTAATATAAGCATCAAGATCCCCGCCTGAAAGATCATACATGTTGCTCGAGGATTTCGGCGTTAATAGCGATAGCCTCGGTAAGCCAGTCCCATCGGATGATGCCTCTTTCTTTATGTTGCTTGTTTCCCCGTCGGTAAACCGGTGAAGAAAAAGAAAGAGGATTTGCCCGAAGATGAGGGCAAACCCTAGCAAAAGGAAGGTAAACTCTCCAGACGCTAACTTTGTCTTCGCAGGAACAGCCTTGGCTTGAG
Source organism: Podospora australis (assembly GCA_033296905.1). Lineage (NCBI taxonomy): Eukaryota > Fungi > Ascomycota > Sordariomycetes > Sordariales > Podosporaceae > Podospora > Podospora australis. The sequence continues at coordinate 374,305 of MU864359.1, forward strand.
CAAAGCCCGACAATTTGCAGCGTTAGTAGTGACATCACCCACTGACAAACTCGTCTCGCCCATTGTACATACAACGGATCTATGGTATTTTGTGATGACACCCGACCGCCCTCCGGATGCCTCACAGCTAGCGTGGTATGCCATCCCCCAGGAACTCAAAACATCTCCCTCAGTGTATCCGCCGCCGTCAGGAAAGAACGGAAAGTGCATATTATGTAGCTCCTGCGCCCCTCAGAGCATCCAGCGAGGCTTGGTCCAGTCCCACCAATGGCAAAAGAAGAGCGGAAAGGCGGGGTCCGTAACTGCGCCCTCCACGACCTTCTTATATTCTGGCACCACCATTTTCGCAGACATGTCGCCTCGACGATGATTGACGCCTACGCAACGTACACATGAATATCCGACATGTGGGAGGGTGGTTCACCTTGCACAATACCTATGTGTATATCTCATGTACCTTGAGCGTGAAAAAAACAAATGCATATATCCGCAGTCTAAAAGGATAACCGGAGACATTCTTCTGTTTCTAAGCCCGTTTCGCCGAGCCCGAAGTTGCTCAGATTTAGTCTAACAAAAGGTCGCGACACTGAGCAAAGACTAAGCTGCGCCTAAGCCAAGCGTGGTGAGCAGTATCACGTAGTAGGGTAGTAGGCGAGGTACCTGATCAGAAATGGAAATTTCCCGTTGTCAAAAATTCGTCTCATACAACAGCCTGGTTGAGAGCGAGTGTGATGGAAGTTTAGTTGTAAACGACCACTAAGCTCCACGCCTCGGCAGGAGAAAAAAGGCTAGGAAAGATTACTTTCTGACAAAGCGGGAGCCAATCAATTTACAGAACGCAACGCATTTGAAAAGAGTGCAAACGGCGTGCGTGTTGAACTAGAACCTCGTATAAGACCGAACCTAGAACGAACTTCTGCCAGGACGTGATGACATGACTACACCCTATGTGATTCTCATCCTAACTACACCGCTGGGATCGTTTTCCTCAACAGCTCGTCACCCGTTCTGCTATATTTGGAAGAAGTGTTCTTCACAAGAGTCTTTTACTTGTGGACTTAATACACCTTTGCCCGGAATATAGAAGCAGAATTTCTCCGGATTTTGTGTCGTGTAACAGGTGTATTTGCTTACCTCTCTGAGCAGTGAACATATCTATCTGGTGGCGTCAAGCTTTCTGTCACTACATTAATCGCCACTCAGTTCGAAACTATGGCACTAACGCTTCTAGAAGGAGGCGAAATTGATGTACCTAGCGTTAAAGCTTAGAGGATCCTGAAACACAGAGGGAGAAAGTAAGTATATTCCCGAGGATAAGCGCATTCTATGGGTCGTAAATGATACTATACTACACCGAAGGTATGTAATCACGGCCGTTACACCGAAGTCGATATCGTCATCAAAGGGGATGGACTGACCTTGAGTAGATACATACTCATAATTAGGAAAAAGACGTGGAGGTAGTTGGAGAATAAAATCTTACTATATACGAAAAAATGCTGAAAGATATATATACACAACCGCCCCTCTCTATCCATTTCACTCATAGACGACCATACAAAGAGAGAGAGAACCGTAAAAAACCTGCCGCCATCCATCCAAAAACCCGGGAAAATAAAACGACAACTTTTGGGTGACCCATCTTTTTTGAAACCCAAACCACCGCCCCGAGCTATGAAGACAAGATATATACCGAATGACGACAAAATGAAAAGACCAAAAGAGACCATGCTCGCTCGCTTCGCTCGAAACCGCTTCATGCATCCATCATCCATCACAACCTCCTAGCACCAACATCAACTTATGCCTGAGCGCCCTTGCTCAACAAGTTCAACGCGCTACCGGCAAGGATAAACCCAGCCTGGTCCTTAGTAACCTGGTGGGTCACGGGGATAATCACCTCCTCGCCAGAATCCTTCTTGGTGACTCGGAGCTTGACCTCGCCCTGGCCGCCATTCTGGAGCATCTCGTAGAGACCAATCGTAGCGACCTCGTCGCCAGCGGCAATCTTGTCATAGTCGCTCTCATTGGCAAACGTCAGAGGGACAACACCCTGTTTCTTGAGGTTGGTCTCGTGGATGCGGGCAAAGGACTTGCAAACAATGATGCGGGCACCGAGATAGCGGGGCTGGAGAGCGGCGTGCTCGCGAGCAGAGCCCTCGCCGTAGTTGTGCTCGGCGACCACGAGCCAGGGCTGGTTCTTCTCCTTCCAGAGCTTAGCGAGCTCAGGGATGGTGTGCTTGGACCCGTCGAGGTCATAGGCGGCATTGACTTCACCGGTCTCGGCGTTGGTGGCCGTCTGGAGGGTGTTGGCCGAGATGTTGCCGAGATGGCCCTTGTACTTGAGCCAGGGACCGGCGGCGGAAATGGTGTCGGTCGTGCACTTGCCGGTGATCTTGACCAGGACGCGGAGGCCGGAGAGGTCGGATTCAGGGAAGGCATCAAATGGCTCGAGAAGAGCCAGACGCTCGGATGACGGGGAGATGGCAACCTCAACGTCGGGGCTAGGGGGCTGCGAGGCGACCTTGAAGACGTCACGGCCACCATCGAAGGGCGTCTTGGGGCCCTCGAGACCGTTAGGCTCAGGGAAGCGGAACTCCTTGCCGTCGGGGGTGGTGAGGGAGTCAGTGAGGGGGTTGAAGGTGGTGGAACCAGCATAGGACATGGCGGTGACCAGCTCAGGCGAGGCCAGGAAGTTCAGAGTGTCGGGGTTACCATCGTTACGGCCGCGGAAGTTGCGGTTGTACGAGGTGAGAATGGCGTTGAGGGTGCCCTTCTCGACATTGTCCTGGCGCTTCCATTGACCGATGCAGGGGCCACAAGCGTTGGAAAGCAGAATACCACCAGCGTTGGTGAAAGTCTCGAGGGTGCCGTCTCTTTCAAGAGTGGCGCGAATCTGCTCACTGCCAGGGGTGATGTAGAAATCAGCCTTGGGCTTCAGGCCAGCCTCCTCGGCCGCCTTAACGAGACTCTCTACACGGGTCATGTCCTCATAGGAGCTGTTGGTGCAGCTGCCAATGAGACCAGCAGAGAGCTTCTCGGGCCACTGCTGCTCCTTGACTGTGGCCTTGAACTGGGACAGAGGGGTGGAAAGATCGGGAGTCGCGGGGCCGTTGAGATGGGGCTCAAGCTTGCACAGATCGATCTCGATGAGCTGGTCGTATTCCGCACCTTCATCAGCCTTGAACTTGAAGTAGGCGTCTTCCGAAGCGCCAGCACCGGGGAAGCTCTGGAGAAGGGCGGCGTTCTTGTTGGCCTGCTCTCTGTTGGTGGCGATGAGGTAACGGCTCGAGGCATCGGTGAAGGGGAAGATACTGGTCGTAGCACCAATCTCGGCACCCATGTTGCAGATGGTGGCCATACCAGTCGCGCTGAGAGTCTCGACACCAGGACCAGAGTACTCAACGATGTAGCCAGTACCACCACGGACAGTCAACAGACCGGCGAGGTGGAGAATCACATCCTTGGGCGAGGCCCAGCCCGAGAGCTTGCCAGTAAGTCTAACACCGAGAATCTTGGGCGCCTTGAGCTCCCAGGGAGCGCCAACGAGAGCCTCGACAGCATCAGCACCGCCAACACCAATGGTGATGGTAGACAGACCACCAGCATGGGGAGAGTGACTGTCAGTACCCAGCTGCATGAGACCGGGTACAGCGTAGTTCTCCAAGACAGTCTGGTGAATAATACCCGCACCAGGAGCCCAGAAGTCGAGTCCATACTTCTTAGCCGCTGACTCAAGGAAGTCGAATACCTCGTGGTTGGTCTCAATACCGGCCTTCAGGTCGTCCTCCGCACCCTTGCTACCAACGATCAAGTGGTCGCAGTGGATACTCGCGGGGATGGCGGTCTGGGGAAGGTTGCAGGACATGAATTGGAGGAGAGCCATTTGAGCAGAGGCATCCTGCATGTTCACACGATCGGGCTTGAGCTTGAGGTTGGCCTTGCCCCGGATGTCACGACCATTGTTGGTGTTGGTGAGGAGCCCCTCTTCGACATTGTCAAGATGGCTGTAGAGGATCTTCTCGGCCAGCGTCAGTCGCTGAGCGCCCAGCACCCTGCGTACCTCGGTGTACTTGGTGTGCAGCTTCTCGTACGTCGGTGGGAGATTGGAGACGCTCGAGTACTGTCGTGAGCTCCTGGGGAGTTGTTGTGCTTGGAGTGCCCTCTGTTTTTTGGCCATCAGTTATTAGTCACCGTTTTGGACATTTTTTGACTCTTTTTCTTGTCTTCAACTGGATAGGCTAGGGGAAAACATACCCTCAGGACGGCGCCGGAGCGGCTGGCAAGATCAATTGACCTCATGGTGACGGTCCTCTATGTTCGCCAAGTTGAAGTCTTAACTTGGCAGGGTTGTGTCTTGGGAGGAAAAAGAGAAAAATAAATTTGTATCTCTAGCGGTTGCGCCATGTTTGCCATCAACCAGTGCTGGTTGGCCTTTTCAGGGGTCTTCCGATAGCGGCCCCATCACTAAAATCTGGGGAAACCAGTCAAACATTTTTACACTACACTGTCACCTCATCTCTACGGGTTTTGATTGGTTACCGACTCTTCTAATTGTTCAAATGTCTGGACTGCCTAGATCTTTAGTCAAGATTGTCTTCCCATCCTACCTCATTCTTAACCTCTACAGTCACCAACAGCCTTACACAGTCTTTGGGCATCTTGAGATTCTAGCACACCGCTGCTCCCGCTTCCCCGGGAACTGTCTGTCCAGCCTGGGATGGACCTGCATCCGAGGACTTACATCACGTAGTTGAGAGCTCCACAGTGTCTCGAGGTATCGGATTGACCAATCACACAATATAGGATTCTAATCTCGCCGCTTAGTATCTGACCTTCAGCCCCCAAGTTACACTGGTATCACTTTACTGAGCGTAGAGTTCGATTTCTGTAATTGCTAGCAAAGTGTTACATTCTTTCGATACTGCTGTGCTGTGGGAGTCTTGACTTTCATCAAAACATGGTGTTTTGACTCACAACGATTGCATCACCCACCTTGCTGTTCAAGATCCACAGCAGTCCATTGACTCACGAGTTGAGGTTGGGATTGCCCTGGGTTTGTACATGACCGTCGCAGGCCATACCTCGGCTTAAATTGGACTTCAGTTGCCATGATACCTACCCGTAATACCGGGCAATTGATTGGTAACTTGAGCTCACAACTTGTACTGCCTATGGAGGGTTTGTGCAAGATCGCAATTAGAAGCGCAAAGCAAAGAACTCATCAAATAGAACAGATGATCATGAAACGATACCACCAGTCCAAACCATATCTTGATACAAAAGATAGACAATAATACCCCAGCTCCAAACGCCGAACCCATGCTCCTCTGTCCCTGCTCTTTTATCCGCCCAAGAACACAGCCTATTCCGAAAGTGAGAAAGAGGATACATCAATCCTAGGAGTAAAAAGTGACTGTATCGACGTTAAACTTTTGATTCCCAGCTCATGACTGCACTCGTGGTGGTTTGTAAAGCCGCTACTCGCGAGAAAAACACCAGAAAGTGAACCATCAAAGACCTTAGGCTATCCGCGGTCTCTTCGCATCAGGACCAGTGGGAGCACCTCCTCCCACAGGAGTGTTCCTCGAGACGTCGCCCAGTGGTTCCCTCCCATTAGGTGGCACGGAGCTGTCTGCTGGCCGCTTTACCACGGTTGGCGGGCGGTACTGGTTTCGGTTTGCGAGTGGACTAGACGAGCCGGGAAAGCCGATCCGCCGCGTCTGGTCAAGGTGGGGGTTCATAACGTTGGGCCTAGCCAGCGGGGGACCGGGGCGGGATACTTGAGCCGGCGGGCCCCCGGGTCGTGCGGGAGCAGCCTTGTCGTTGCTCTCGGACTGCGTTGACGCAGGCGGAACGTGCTGTCCGGTTCGCGACACCGGCTTTGACTTGGTGTGGTCGATACCCGGAGTCTTTCGTATAGAGGGGCTTTCAAAACGCGGGTTGAAAGCCAGATCTGCCTTGGGAGTGACTTGACCGGCATTGATAGCGTCTTCCGGAAGCTTGCTCACAGCCCGTGCAGAGAAGAAGCCGACTGGTTCACCAGCTGGGGGAGCGCTAGCAACGTTCTGGGGCGGCTGCGGAGGAGCCGCTGGAGCACCTTGCGAGCTAGGAGGCTGTTGATTGTTAGGTTGAGGTGCGGGTCGATTTTGGTTGAATTGGCTTGTTGGAGGTCGTTGACCACCTGCAGGTCCATTGTTATGTGCGCCAGCAAACGCATTTCCTCGAGGAGGGTTTGGAGTCTGTGGTTGTTGCTGTTGCTGTTGGGCTTGCGCTTGCCGTTGTTGTTGCTGCTGCTGCTGCTGTTGCTGCTGCTGATACTGGGGTTGCCGTTGGAACTGATTTCCTGTTGCTCCCATGTTGCTCGATCCGGTTCTCGTCAGTGGCCTACCGGGAGGTTGCATGTGCGTGTTGTTATTGTTGTTGTTCCCTGTTGACCCGTTCGAAGTGACGGTTGATGTCATAGTAGAGGCTTCCAAAACAACCTCATCAGGGTGACCCTCTTCCGGTATGTTGAAGTCTGCTTCATCCAACTCTGTGCGCACTGTCAGCAAAACCCCAACCCGCTTCCGACCGGATGAAGCCTTACCTCCAAAAAAATCCTCCAACTCCATAGACTCCTCGGACCTCACTGCTATTGTCAGCATGTTTTCCCGGGAGATAGATCAAATAAACCTACACTTCGACGGAGCCGGGCCTGCTGTTGCTGGTGCTCCTCCATTTGTTGTCGCCTGTGCTGGCGGTGCAGCAATCATCGCACCCTCCGTCTTGGCCGGCCCAGCCCCATTCTCAATCTTCATCACATAGTCCGGATGCCTGTGCAGACAACTCTCATCCCACTTCGTCGGAGCAACCTTCATCTTCGTGACCTTGCCCAAGTACGTCTTGTCGTAGATGCAATTTCCCAGAACATTGCCAAAGTGCCGGAGCGCGCGCTTCAGAGCATCGGTCGTCCCTTCCTTTTTGGCCTTCTCAAAGGCAGCCGCCTTCCCCTTGCAATTCTCAATATGCCCATATCCCAGATCCTCATGGTACGTGCCATCGCGCAGCGTTACCCGTACAATCACCGACAGCCCCAAGCTGACCCTCAGTGTCTGCGGGTTCTCATCGCAAAAGTCGACCTGGATGTTCTGAATGCTGGATGACCACCCGTTGAAACCAAATACTTCGTTGGCGAGCGCGATGATCTTCTCGGCGGTGATGTAGTGGACCTTTTGTCCTGAGGGGCCAGCGCGGGCGGAGATGTACTCTGGGCCGAGCTGCTTCTCGAGGCGGCTCTGGAGGGTAGCGATCTCTTGGGCTGTGTATTCGGATATCTTTTGCGGCTGCTCCTCGAAGGGGTTCGTGATGCTCGTATGCTGAGCGCCTGGACTGCATTTTGATTGGATTGGTCAGCGCTCAAGGCTCTCTTTTCAGATTGTATCTCGGCTGTGTAGATGCAAATTCAAGACGCGTCTTGGGATTGGGAAAACATACGCAGGCATTGTGTCGAGTATGCTTTCACGTGCAATTCCCTTTCATGAATGCACACTCTATGAATAGAGGAGAAAATAGTCGAAGGGGATGATGCGGCTGCAATTTCTTGATTCTGAGCAATTGAATGGGATGCAAAAGACAGACGTCAACAGAGTTGACTAGAATGCAGCCACTCCAAAACAACCGACGCGTCAGGTGTGGGAAGCACCAAAGTCTACACGCGGCCTGCCTACAGTGATTACCGGCACGCTGTCACGTGGGGCTGTTTGGGTGGTCCGTTGCCTAACAACCCGCCCACTAACCCCTCAGTGCACAACACCCCTCATCCCGCTGTAACCATAACCACTTTTGGTGAGGTCGAGTTGCCCGTGATAGTGATAGGAGCTGCGCATTTGCGATCGAGGCATGTATCACACGACCACATTTTCCTTATCTGACATGTGCGAAAGTTCATCATCCGGAACCATTGTAGTACCAACCATTTATTGGATAAGAGGTTGTACGAATGAAGCCTCGACTGATAAGCAGCTCCCCTCGAGACCCAAGACGCATCATCAGTGCTTCGAGGGTGTTCATAGTAATTTTGATGTAATGAGCGTAACTCATCGATATATTCCCTTGTATAAGAAATACTACCATTTCCGGAGAACAAACTGTATGTCATCATATTCTCATCAATCATTTGAAAACCACAGTGATTAATTCCATGTGTAACAAGAATCGGATAGCCTGTACCTCTATCGATCGAAACGAAACAGACCGGACTTCTCGGGTTCGCTCGTTTTGCTTGTAAACGATCGGGGGCCTCATACCGCTCAGACAGTGTTTCAATACAACATCCTTCCAACACTCCCAGTCCGTCGGCGAGATATGATAGGGAAAAAGTCTGGAATCACATTCTGATCATTGACGACCCTCTCAATGGCACATCATGGTTCTAATATATCCAGAAACATGTGCTCGCATCGTTACGCGAACTACGTGTAACACCTAGCATCCAACCAAGCACTCTCTGCTCTTTCATTTGCCAGTCCTAGCATATGTAGGTAGGATACACTGCATACCTCATCGCCACGCTCCAAGTCCAGTTGCGATACGAGAGACACTCGTTATATCCCCAGCTATTGACGAAGAACACGATTTGACAGAGATCAAGAGAGACCACATAACAGCCATATTCCATAGCAAGTTCTCAGTAGTAGATGCGTACCTATGTAAGCAAGTGGTAGCTGAAAGGTCGTCAAGCAAACATGAGTGATACATACAAACAGACCCCAAGAGACAAGAGCTAGAGCGAGGAAGAAGCGAGAGACAAATGAAATGATAATTAGAGAAACTGACAAATGAAATGATAATTAGAGAAACTGACAAAAGATGATTTCAGATACAAACACGCCATGTGTAGAATTGCCCAAGAGTCTCTTCTGCTGTCTTGTCAATCCGCCACCAAAGGCCAAGATACACAATACTGCCCGGAACACCGCCAGATTCTCCTCCCCGGCGACACCACGACCACTAAGACACAATGAAATAAAATCGATGAATGTGTGGATATCAACAACGCCTTTGTGGATATGAAAGCCCGACCAAACCCCCCAAACCCCTCTCTCCCACCCCTTTCGGCCCCAAAACAGAAGAAAGTCTATGCCCAGGCCCCCTGCCCCAAATGCCTCGTTTCTCGAGAGACAATAAAACGAAAAAGAGAAAGGAAAACGTCGTAATGCTTTTCGTGAAAACTAAGCTGTGTATGCTCTTGAGTGATAAACAGCAGACACAGCCTCTAATGAGGTCAGACCCTTTTCTACCAGGGGCCAACACGGACAGGCGAGCCGTAAGAACCGTTCATCAACTGGTTTAGTATCGAATTCGGGTCTGACGGACCGCCAGAGCGATTCGAGTCGGCGACTGGGTTGTGTCCTGCCCATCCGACCTCCATTGCCATAGCGTTGACAGCCTGTCCCAGCTTTCCTCCCGATTGTCGGTTGTGCTTGTGCAGCTTCTGATCCCAGTTCCCCGAGTGCAAGATAAATCCACCTCCCCGTTTTGACGCTTCCGTAATCACCAATGCCCATGCTCTCGAGATCTCGTCGTATGCGTTATCTTTATGGTGGCGATATTGTTGGCTTTCCCAGTCCGGCAATTCGTGGATGAGCTTAGTTGCGCCGTCGAGATATTGTAGTGAAAGGTTCGTTTGCTGCTCAACTGGTGGCAGAAATTGAGATGTGAAGTCGGAGATGGCCTCCACGAGTGCTGCCAGTTTTTCCCTGACACGGAAATATGTATAGTCGGAGTTCGTGTGCCCAAGAGGAAATGCCGCTCGAAGCTTCTCGTGATAATCCCCCAAAACATCCAGCGCACAAGTGACGGATGGTCGTGGTGCGCTGGTGACTACCTCGTGTCCGATATCTGGGTGGCGTTCGCATATCGTCTGAAGAACATTACGGAGCTGGCTGTTATCGAGCGTCTCGAGAAGACGAGGCAGAGCTAGCGGACGACCTGTCACATTGTCGTTGCCTTGTCGGATCTTTTTCGATGGGCGTGCCAGCGCTCTCGAGGAAATCGCTGGGGAGCTGAGTGGGGAGACCGACATCTCGTCATTGTCGTCTTCGGCTTTTCTCTTCTTGCTGGCCATGTTGTACGGGGACACTGAGAACGGGTCAGTAAAGGTAACCCGAGGAGGTCCCGGCGATGGCCGGAATAATCGCTTTCTATTGTGCATCTTGGATGGGAAAGAATCCGGCGATGCCAAATGAAAATCTTGCGACGAAGATGGGACAGTGTGAAGGGGAATCGACGTACTAGATCGGGGCGGAGAGCGCCGGGAAGGGTCGTGCTGATGAGGGAAAATCGGTGGTTGTGGCAATACAGCGTTCATTGTGGAAGGCAGAATGTGTCTCTCGCTCTGTTGCTCTGCAGCTTAGCGTTGTTGCTATGTGGGTGGACAACGCAGCGTTGACGACTCCCAGATTGCCAGATGTCAGAAGCAGATATGAGGGAAGACGGAATGTGAGAGGCGGCGGCGCTGGTTTGTGTGTGTGGAGTGGGATGGGAAAATTGAGGAGGTGCGGCGGAGAGCAAATGCATCGGTGCATCCAAGCCTACCCTGGTTTGCTCGTAACCAAGTGGTGGCAGAAGACTTTACCACTGGACCAGTCAGGTGTGATATGCGGCGGTCAAGGGTTGAAGGGCGATGGCACCGATGAGTTTTTGGGTGTGCCGAAGGATGAATGGAGCAAGCAAGGAACAAGGGCAGCGAGCGAGTGTTCCAGCGTCTCAGCGTCAAAAAGTGAGAAAGTGGACCTTTGTCGAGGAATTTGCCAGTCGCTGGTTTGTTGGATTCGCGGCTTTCGCATCTGGGCAAAGCTTGGCTAACCACTCCAAGGCAAAACTCCAATGTCGCTCTAGCTGTATAGGGAAGTAGTATTCACTTTTAGTTATCGCTAATAAGCATGGCTTGCATCCGACAAACGCAGTCTTCAGGATACAACAACACAAATCAGGGTTAGGAAGTTGTTACATGAGACGCTGTGTCTCTCAGCTCCTCTGCTTTCCTTTCTTCTTTTTGAAGTACGAATCCACTGCGAGAACAAACGAAAGCGGTCAAAGCCGGCGACGGCACTGGAAGACATTTGCCAGTGAGTGAGTGGATGGTTGTACAACGCATCTGGCCATTAATAAACGACGGGTTCCTGTTTCTTTGGCTCAAACCAATCGCCATCGCACAGCACGTGAGGCCCAAAGTAGCGCAGATGCAATCGGGTACCAAATTCGGTCCCACTCGGCTGTTCGCCTGTTGTCATTGACAACGACACCAACAGAATGAAGCATACATGAATAATGGACCATGATTCGAGCATTGAGGTATCGTCAAGAGTAAAATATTTTCCCGGTCGTCGGTCAAGACAGAACAACCTGGAAACTCCCAAGATCCTTTAATCAGCCAAGTCTGACAGAGAGCCCATTTCCGTAGCTCCGGGAATTACTGCTGCGTATTATATGTACGGTACGCCGGCCGCGTGGCATCTTGATTTCCATCGATCCCCCACCAAGTTCCCTCTATTCTGACCCGGAACGCCCGTCCATGTGTGGTCGTTCACTTGCATTCCGGGCGGACATGTGTTTGCTCGAGTTCGGAGTAGATTTCCATCCGGTGACGGCAGGATGACGAATCTCCTATCCCCCAAGATGAGACGGACAGGTAGTTGCATGCGGAGACCCAAAGATTGAAAAGGTCGGTATCCATTTTGCCATCAAGGTTCAGCCTGGTCCATTGAAGAGCCTTCGCTTCACCACGGAAGATCCTCGGTGAGGAGTATCCGCTCAACCAGGATGGCCATCTTTCTGTCGATACCCAATTGGCATGCTTGATGTGCATCGAGTTCTGGTGTTTCGAAGCAACTTGAACGTCAACAAGGAATAAAGTGGGCATACTCGTATTGTATCAGCTGAGCGCAGTTCTAGTCCATGTCTAATAAGAAGCCAGCAGCAGCTTTGTTCTGTTCAATTCATTGTGTTTTTGCAAATTGATGTTCTCAGCTGTCATTGAAGCTGAAAATCCCCAATTAGCGGGTGGGGTTCCTGCTCCCCGCATATTTTTGGGGGGGAGCACAACAGCACTGTCCGTTATCAGCTTATCGCAAAGTAAATTTTCCCAAAAAAATCTCGTAGCAAGTCCTCATTGCGAGCCGGCTGTCTTCTCACCACCTGCCTCGTACATCCTGTCAATTACACCAATACAGATAGACAGTACAGCAATCACCATGTCTGCAACAAAGGAAATTGAGCCCTCCTCGCCGGAGGTAGACACCAAGTCTGAGAAAACCTCCAAGAAGCGCAAGACCGAAATCGACGAAATAGCAGTCGACCTCACCCTCCCCGAACCCCCCTCCAAAAAAGCCAAACGTCTTCTCAAAAAGGGCAAATCCCTTCCCAAAAAGCCCAAATCCGACGACGATGACAGCGACGACGAAGAGTCCAAAGACGTTACCAAAAAGAAGGAGAAAAAAGAGCGCTCCCCCTACGGCATCTGGATCGGCAACTTGCGCTTCACCGTAACCAAACCCGAGCTCCGGCAGTGGTTCGTCGACAACTCCGGCGGCGCCATCACCGACGACTTGATCACGCGGGTCCACCTTCCCACCTCTAAAAATGCCGGACCAGCTGGCCCGGGCCCCAAGAAGCCCACCGAAAACCGTGGTTTCGCCTACGTCGATTTCGCTACCTACGAGGCTAACGTCGCTGCTATTGCCCTCAGCGAAACAGAATGGTACCGTCGCAAGGTCCTGATCAAAGACGCCAAGTCTTTTGATGGTCGTCCGAAGAAGGAAGAGCCCGCGCCGGTGGATAACACCAATGGCGCTGCAGCTGGGACGGAAAAGACTGGCCACTCCAACGCGCGGAATACCTCCGCCAGCACCAGCACCAAGATCTTTGTGGGCAATCTTTCGTTTGCGGTCACAGAAGATGACCTCCGCGAGCACTTTGCCAAGTGCGGCCCCATCCGCTGGATCAAGGTCGCCACGTTCGAGGATACAGGCAAATGCAAGGGATACGGCTGGGTCAACTTTGAGGAGCCAGAAGCCGCGCAGTGGGCTGTCAAGGGCTTTGTCAAGGTCCGGGAGACGGTTGATACCCTGGAGGACTTTATGGATGTTGATGAGAAGGAGGAGGAGACCAAGGAAGAAACCAAGGAAGAGGAAGAGAAGGAAGAAAGCAGCAGCAGCGACTCCGACTCCGGCAGCGAAGCCGACAGCGAGTCAGATTCCGAATCCGATAAGAAGAAGAAGAAGGCGGAAGCAGCAGCAGCAAAGGCAAAAGCAGCAAAAGCAAAACAGACACAAAAGGAAGCACCGAGGATAAAAACCCGCAAGTGGTGGGTGAACCAGCTCCACGGCCGTACCCTCAAGATCGAGCTGGCCGAAGACGACCAGACTCGCTACCAGAAACGGTTCAAGGGCAAGGGCGGTGCTGCCAGGAGAGCCGCGCAAGAAGGTGGTGCTGGAGGCGTAGCTATCACCGAGGTTGACGGCGGAAAGCCCCAAGGGGAGAAGAGGGAATACATCAAGAAGCCGGCACCGTCGTATAGCACCGATATCAACGTTGCCAGGCTCACGGGTGCGGCTGTGGCTCCCCAGGGCAAAAAGACTACTTTCTAGCCTCTTTCTTTGGATTCATGAACATTTCGGAGGGGGGGGTTGTCAGTTTTAAAAGCTGCGTTTCATTAGCTCTGTATATACCCACGCCACGACAGCGATAATAGACAAGAGTTTGCCATGATAACTTTCAAAGCGGGATATATCCTCTTGCCCCCAACTTCTGCTGTTCAATTGGTGTAGGATCGATAAATCGTCAGTTTGTCTCTTACCTTGCGAATCTATTGGCAGACAGGTAGGCTCTTCTCGGTCCACTTGGATATGAACAGCTTTTGCTCGCTCCCATCTCCGTCCCTCCCTACCAAGCACTTCACACCTTCATTGATAAAAACACTGGGACTGCAAAAGACAGAGCACTTCGGCTAAGAAAATCAATCTGATTCCTACAAAAGCATACGTCAAAGACTCAAGGAAACCGTAAAGCATCGTTGCCAAGCAACCCCCTTTACAAGCTCAGCCATCTGTAGATATCACAAACGGATTCTTCTGCTCTGGTCACAGAGCCCTCCTGCGCCATGCTGCGCACATACAGCAAGTGCCAATAATAACAGCAGCATGATTTGCCTTTACATGTCCGCTCTGAGCTTGCCTTCAAAATAGTTTTCGACCTAAATGACGATAAAGAGTAGAGAGAACAAACAAAAAACCGTGAACGAGTCGAGTTACAAAGGCAAAGACACAATGAGAGGGAAAAACAAAGAGAAAGATGTTATTGGTTCCTAATCCCAGCCCAGGCAAATTCAAATCCCACCACTAAAAGATACCAAATCATTCTCCCGTGACTCCCAGACCAGCAGGTGTCAGTGTAAAACACGACAAGAGCACCAAAACGGTATCTTTCATACTGGGTCTAGGAAGACGATAAAGAGTAATAAAAAGCCAAAACCGTAGTGTCTGTTTATCATATCGCGTTACTGCATTGTACCCATTTACTTACGGGCACGAGCCTCAATGTATTCCTCATCCGAGGCGTCGAGAATGTCGTATTCCTCATCAGTGAGGAAACCCTCCTCAGATCCAGCGGCATCCCACTCATCATCATCGCAGTCTTCGTACTCCTCAAAGGTCACAGCCGACTCCGACTTGGTGTCCTGGTGAATGCTGGCCACAGGTGACTCCTTCTCGAGCTTGGGGAAGATCATCTGGCTCTGCTGCATTTCAGGCACCTCCTCCTCCTTGGGAGCAATCTCAGGCTCTGGCGTGACAACCACCTCCTTCTCCTTTACGAGCTCAACGCTGGCGGGTGGAAGCACGACCTTGGGCTTCTCAACCACAACATCGCACCATAGGCGGTGGCCAAACTTGTGACCATCCGGAGCAGTCAACCGCCAGTTGGAGACGATTCTACCGCACCGCTGGGGGGTCCGGAGGAGGACAGTGAAGGGATACTCCTGGTCAGGGAGGATAGGAGAATAGCAGATGGTGGACTCATTGGAAGACTCGAGGTCTTGGGTAGCCGCAGGATGGTTGGGGTCAACGTGACCCATGTAGTCACCACCGACAAACTTGACAGAGCAGCCAGCAGGCCAAGCGACGGTGCCTTCATTGCGGAGAACCCAGGTCTGCTCAAACACATGGTCAGGTCCGAAGACAGTGCCATCAGCGATGCTATCCTTTACGAAGACAGCGACGAGGTCAGCAGGAGACACCTCGGGAACAGCAGGCTTCTCCTCGATCTCCTCAACCTTGACCTCTGGAAGCTTCTCAACAGGCTCCTCGGCTTCAATCTTGATCAAAGGCTCCTCCTTCTCGGCCTTGACTGAAGGTTCCTCAGGCTTGACATCAACAACGGTCTGCACATTGGTGGAAAGAGCAGGTGGGTTGACGGTCTCGGTAGCCCGGGAGCTTGTAGTGGTCGAGCGACGGCAGCGGTCTCCCATAGCGGGCATCGACCGGCCATTCTCATTCTCACCAGTCGTGGTCACACTGACGTGTCTGACAGGAGTCTTGAACTTGATAAGAGGGTGAGTCTTGTTGTGGGTGTTTGCGGGGCTCGCCTCGCATGCTTCGCAGAAGTCGGTGTCATTGCAGACAGCGCACTTGTACCGATCACCAACAATGAAGGATCCGTTGTTGCGGGCAGAAGAGCACAAGGGACCGTCGCAGCAGATTCCAGCATGTGTGGGACGGCTGGGAGAGCGGCAAATGCTAAAGTCGAGCGGCTCATAAATGGAGACGAACCGATGGCCGGGATGGATGAAGTGGGCATTCACCACGCAGTTACCGCAGTAGTCCCAGTCGGGGCAGTTCAAGCATTTGTGGCGCACACCCAGGATGGCATCGTCGCAACCGTCGCAGATGGCGTTGTGCCTCTGGCCACGGCCGGCACCAAGACGGTTGGCAACCTGAGGCTCCAGCCGAGTGCCCTCAACAGCCGCTACAAAGGCATGCTTGGGGTGATGACCATGTCTGTTCTTAGCAAAGCAAGCTCTGCAAAGGTCGAAGTCATCGCAGTTCAGGCAGTGCACAAACTCAACCTCTGGCAACTCTTGCACACAGCAGTTGCATGTACGGATGCTTGAGTAGCGGGGTTGGGGTTCGGTGAAAACAGGAATGATTCGCTCGGCAGTAGGATATGAACCGGGGGTTACCTGCACAGGCTGAGCCCGTTGCTGCTGCTGCTGCTGCTGGGGTTGAGGCTTCTCTTTGGGAGCAATACGCTCGGTTGTGCTGTTGATGATAACGCCGTCCTTGACAAATCTCTTAATCAGCCAGTGGCTGGCGCCGTAGCATGCGATACCCTGGTCCACGCACTCCTGGCAGAGATCGAAATCGCCATCGTCGCAGGTCGAGCAATGGTAATGGACTTCAGGAACAGTCTTGTCGCAGCTGTTGCAGCAGACGGCATAGGTAGGACGGATCGGCTGCATGGGCTGTGCCAACTGCCCAGCGAGACGAGCAGCCATGGCTTCGACGGCCAATGCCCGATCCTTCACAGCCTTTGCCTCGCTCTTGAGGAACTGCTCAGTGATAGCGGTTGCGTTCTCCAGAGCCTTGCTCACGGCTTCGTTCAACTCCTCGTGTGAGGCACAGCGTCCGACTTGAGACATGGACAAGGCTGCGGGCTCCTCATTTGGAAGGGACTGTGCGAGTTTGGGTGCTTCCTCCTCAACCTCATCCGAAACCGATGCAGGCTTGGGCCCCTCTTTAGGCTCTTGTTCTTCGGAGGACTCCTGTGGTGTCGGCTCAGTGGATTCTTCGATGGATGGTTCGACTGTTTCCTCAACAGGCTCCTCGGCTTGTGTCTCCGGAATGCTGATCCGGAGCTTGAGCTTCTGCTTGGCCTTGGCAGCGCGGTAAAGTTGTTTATACACCGACACGTTGGTTTGATCGAGGACAACATAGGCTGCTGCGGAGTCAGAATAACGCTCGAAAATAGCGTCAACCTCAGCCGGGATGCCGAGAATGCCTCGCAGCTACCATCGGGCAGTGTTAGTATCGCAGTATTGCACATATCGTAGAGATACAGAGGAGCGAATAAAGTTCTCGTCCGTCAAATGATGGGCCGGCAAGTTTATGTTTTATAACGAACCTTTGTCTCCAAAACGTTGATGCCCACATCCCGCAGTGGCAACTTAAACCGGCGAGCGGAGCCTTGTAGGTTCACCTTGATGGTGACCAAGGTGTCGGGACCGACATGCGAAGTCGATGCCATGTTTGATAACAATATGTCGCTGGAGTTTATTCAGTCAATACGCAGAACTTATTGAAAAGGGGAAGCTTGCGATGAGGAGGTAGGAATGCTTGATGGTGATGACGGCGAATGATGATGACAATGGTAAACCTGGTCTGGGAGGGGAGCAGGCGGAGTGAAAGCGGCACAACCAACCACTGATTGGTGATTACGTTCTCAAATCGGATGACAGTCGTCTTTTGGGTACAAAATGCAAATATTGTACAAATTGCAAAATGTGATGCGAGCAGAGATGATAACTCACAAATACTGCTGGCAAGCGTTATCCCTCTGTCTTTTGGCTTGGTTGCGTTGCTTGCCTCCCTGAATAGATCTCGTCCCGACGTGCAAACACAGGCGGCGGACAAGTCTTGGGGAGGCGATGGCCTAGTTAAGGTAGGTAAGTTTAAATTGTTATAATGATACAATGTCGTTTGGGTGATGCTGCTATTTGGTAGTTGTTGGAGGAGAGAAGGAGGATTGAGTTTAACGGTCGCAGGAAGCCTAAAAGTGTTGGAAATGGGGAAGAGGAGGGACCGGGATGGGATGATTCCTTGTCGGGAGGCTTTGGCTTTACGTTGGGGGGTGAGGAGGCAGACGTGCGCTTAGGTTGATCAATGGAGCCTGAGGCAGTGAATGAGCTGGAACTGCAGTCCCGACTGTGCGCACACAAACTGGAACGACTGGCTGCACGTTTTTGGACTTGTCACGATTGTCGATGACAGAGGTATGGTGTACTTTAAGTGTGGTAGGCTGTCTCCAGGCAGACGGGACGCCTCGCAAGAGAACCAAGAGGCAAACGGTCCTCTGGAGGCGAAAAGAAAGGGCGAGCTGACGAGCCGGAACAGCTGGCGGTGAAATGGGTGAAACTTTGGGGCTAACAGAAGGCGGTCAGCGGTACTTGTTTGTTGTTAAACGAGATCCAAGCGCTGGTTGGCTGAAGTTGTGTCAAAAGCCTGTGCTCCCTAACAGACTGTTTGTATTTAATGGATGAACTTGGGGGCTGAGTACGTAGCCAGCTGTAGTCCGGGACGAGCCAATTGTCTCAACAGGCGAGAAGCGGGCGGGTGTCGTCACCCTCGGCCACTGGTTCCTTTGTCCCTTGACAAGTCGTGGAAACTGGGGAGACAACAGAGACAGGCCTCAATTGTCAGCCGCTTCTAGATTCTTTTGCCCGAGTGGAATTGGTTTCGAAGTCAATCGAAGATACTGACAATAGCTAGCTCAGGCAAATTCATCTGAGCTCTGTCAGATTCTGTTCACGAGGACAGGGTAATTAATGATGGCGTTTTGATTTTTTTAGAGATTGCCAAGCATCTACATGCTAATAAGACCTTCGCGCCTCGCGGGACCTCAAGTGGACACCGCTTCGTAGACGGCAGACACTTCCTGTCGGGTTGATGCACTCCAGAGAATCCGGAAAAGTAAACAACGGTCCGCTTCAGGATGTCAAATGGGATTCAAATGGGCCCATTGCACGCCAGCCCTCGTTGCTCGCTGCGCTTATCCCCGCGAGATACCACACCACTATTAGTGACAGATAACAGAGCTGACCCCTCACGTGGAGTTCTGCTGGGTGGGGCGCATCGGGACTCGTCCTGCATGGGGGAGCATGGGATCTGGATGCCAAGGACCAAGGGGAAGGGCCCCCCATGCACCTCAACTCACTTTCACAACAGCAGCAGCAGTTAAAAAGGTCCCCACTTTCCCAAATCAACCAACCCAGATAGAGTTGGCTCTCTGGCTCTGGCTGGCACCACACACGCTGACTGCCTGCAGTGCACTACTTAGTACACACACCTTCACATCCAAGCAGGTTACCGTACCATGGGCTCACACGGATGAGGTGCTGCCGCCTTTTTTCGTGTCGGTGTCGTGGTGTGTCGTGGTGGTGTCGTACGGGTTCCCGTCTGTTTGTATGGGTGTGGTGGCCTTGCAGCAGCAACCACAAATGTTGCACTTTGCTTATATTCGCTGATCAGCAGCTCCAACACGTCCCATCCAGACCCAACCAATCAGCAATACCAACCTTGCAGGTTGCCAGGGGTCGGCTGAGGAGAAAAGAGGAGCGGCAAGGATTACGTCGAACTTGGTGACGACCGACGTCGATATGTTGCCGTGCGGGGCAACGATTCAATCAGTCTCACGCTGAAGCTCATCATCAGCCCAGGCCCTGATATCAGGAGAGACACAACCTGGAAGACAGAAAACAGTCGGCAGTCGGCATCTATGCAAGTCGATGGTGCTTATAAGGTTCCAGAGCGTGAGGGCCGATGGTAAGGATATGTTTGACAACGACTGTGCAGGTGGAGTTGTCGGAGTTCTGATTCAAGCATTCCTATGTGGCATTCAGCCCTTGGCGAGAGACCTGTCTTGGGGTAAGTGGTAGTGGAGGTAGCTATCAGCTTGTGGATATCTGCGGGTGGTCATCCTCTGATGTGATGCTGCTCACTGGATTAGGTAGATCCCCCCACCATGTCCATCTCACACATACATATAGTCGTCGACAGACACATGCGTGTCAGTCAGGCCTAGATTGTCCAAAGAAAGCGGTCAAGGACCACCCATCTACCGCCTCACACAACTCAGATCCAATATCCAAAAATCAGGGATGATAGATCACAATAACATTATATGGCATGGCTTCCCTCAATTACCAATCAGCAGCTGACCCCTCCTTTTCAT
Source organism: Podospora australis (assembly GCA_033296905.1). Taxonomy (NCBI): domain Eukaryota; kingdom Fungi; phylum Ascomycota; class Sordariomycetes; order Sordariales; family Podosporaceae; genus Podospora; species Podospora australis. Next base: position 394,291 of record MU864359.1, read on the forward strand.
CCCCCCTCGGGGGAGCAAGCAACCACACACCGGATCACAAAACCTGCATCCGTCCGCTATCGTATCTACGAGGGTAAAGCCGAACGAACGACGACTCACCCAATGCTCACTGCTGTATAAATAACCATCAGTCTTCTTCCGCGGATGCCAAGCCTTGTTATAGACAGTACGACAACTTGTTCTGGCCCTTCAACAGAACATCTCTCCCAGGTGCGCATGTCTCGGGAACCGGACACGGCAGAGGTATATATATTCCCTCCTAGGGCTCAATCAATATCTCATTCCAACAGAGAACCAGCAGCGGCTGTCTCGCCCAACAGTCACCCAACCGTTCGGGATACCCGATAAGCGGACCGATGTGAATCAACGGAGAAGCCCGTCTTGCAGCTCCTTCTATCCATTTCAATCAAAACAATACTTAGTGCACGAAGACTGGAATTATGAAAAACCGTGGCACTCTCCCTTTCCGGAGCAAATGTTTTGCTTGTGCTGTCGTGCCCCACAATCTCAGACGATATCGATTGTTGTCCTACTTAAGGTGTAAGAAGCCTCGCAAGGCAGCGCGCACAATCGGGTAACAGGTAGTGGTATAGAGAAGACGGCTGACATACATCATCATTACCTTCTCAGACTGATTTGATTGACAGGGCATACACTCAGGAGGGGACCCTTTGAACTAGTTGAGTCGGAGGTGGAATGTAGGAAGTATCTATCTCCTTCGGGCAACTGGTGAAGGTGGCCGTGTTATGTAGAACACTAAATCTCATGTAGTCACCTCAGGTTATCGGGAAACGGACGGACATGATGGTTATTGGTAAGGCTGGCCACCTTCACGTCGCCGATCCTGCCGCGGCTATTCCGCAGAATTATTGATCATTAATTCCCCATTCTATAGTCTAGTAGACATTATCTCTAGAAACCTAGCCCTTACACCCCCCTAGATGCTGCCCAAGGAAAACCTACCCTCCATCCTCTTCTAAATCCAAACCGTACGTAAATGCGTGAAGAAACACCATCGCTGGCCAAACATCTTGTAAACCTCATCCACTCCAGAAAATCCAGATACGAGAGCTTACTTTCCGCTTCAAGCATCAATAATCCCCTCCAAAGCGACCTTTAGTTCCTCCTCATCATACCTATACTTCGCCTCCAGCTTCCCATCCACCACCTTCCCCGTTCCCGCCTTGACACATTTGATCCCCAGCCTCTCCAGTTCTCTTCTGTTCACTTTTGGCGACAACATCTCCTCGTTTTCCCCCAAATACACCAGATGCGTCACATACTTCTTCACCGTCTCCTCCCGGAAAACATACTCCTCCTTCTTTGACCCATAATCTTTGGCCTTGGGTGTCCTCCGCTCCTCACACGCCCGTACAATAGCCTTGACAAAATCCACTGCCGTCAGGGGGTTACTCGGCGGTCCCGTCTCTCGATCGAGCGTAGAGTTCAGTATCAAGATCTTGTTCCTGATGTGCCGGTACTCGGCTAGCGCATTTCCCACTTTCGGAAGAACCAAACTGGGTATGAGCGAAGTGTATAAACTGCCAATGCTGTAAATCACCGTGTCCGACTTTTCCAGGGCGTCAATGACTTTGGGGTTGGCGTTGGCCGTGATTTCGTGCCCGTAGAGGTTGATGTACCACAACCTCTCGATCCTCGCGGACAAATCTTCCTCTTCGTCCTTGGAAAACTCGATATTCTGCCTCCTCAGCTCCGCCAGGGCATCTGGGAGCGACGCATCGTCTTCCTTGTCCAAGTCCGGCGCTGTTGGTGCGGACGGGTGACTGATGGCCATCTGGCCCGTCAGAACCGTCCCGTCCTCGAGAGAAGCCGAGATGTGGTGGGTGTGATTCGAGTTGATCGCCGGCAAGACATCCACCCAGCGCGGGATCGAGCAGATCATGGACAGGAGATAAATGGCCGATTCTAACGAACCCGAAAAGATTCGGGCGCCGGTGAGGAACATGTTGCCGATGCTGGCCTCGCTGAAGTTGTACTTGCCGCTTGGGCGAGTACGTTTGACAATCTCAAGATTCAGCGTGTTGAGGACGGAGCGGATGAGCTCGCGCTTCGGAGACGAAATGAAGTGCCAGAGATCAGAGTCAGATTCGATGATTTCCAGCCATTTGGTCCGGGCTTCTTCCTTGTCGGCAGGAAGGCGATACTCGAAGAGGGTGCGGAGGGCTGTCATTTCATCGCTCTGGTTGTTGGGGATTAGGCGGACGAGGCGGCTGCGAATGTCACCGACGCCTTTTTGGGGAGATGGTCAGTTTTTGAACGGTCTTGTTCATACGTGATAGGGGAAAGAAGAAGAAACGTACTGGGACCGCCAACGAAGCGGATCAGCTCAGAGGAACTACCACCATTGTCGCTGATCGGGATGACATAGCTGAGGTGCCGTTTTCTGGGCTCGACAATCTTATTGAATAGATCTACAAGACTGTTTGCAGCCGTGCCTGGTATTTATTTGTTAGCATTTTGTGTCATTGATGTGAGGATAAGTAGGAGGAGAAGACATGCCTCCCGAGAATACAGTGATGCCCACTTGTTGGCTATCACTTGACTTCTCATTACCATCACCATTACTCAGCCATTCTGTATGGCCATTCAAGTTCTTGTTTGAACCATTGGCATAGTGATGTCCATTGGCAGTGCCGTTGCTGTTGGCATTGCCAATTCCGTTCATAGAGCTCATCGGGAATAATAAGGTAGTCTTAGTGGTTACAGGGCTGGAACGACAGTACCAACGAAGCCTCTGAATAGGGAATATGATAAAACTACCGAGTGACTGAAAGAATGATGACAATTAGAACAAGTTGCAAGACTCGAAGTTGGACGAGGATGAGATTAGACTTTATGAAGTTTCATCTGTTATCATATTCGTGAATGTTGCTCATCCCCTGCTTTGACAAAAAACCCCCTGAATTGCAGCAACGTTCCCTTCCAGCGCCTTTCTCCACTGATCCCATAGCGGGCTTGCCCGCCAAAAACAACTGCGCCTCGCAAATGAGAGCGGACTTTCCTAATCCATCAAAAGTTTCTGTTCACTCCGCCAACTTCATTCCTGTCTGAGTATTTCGTAACCACCACACAAACGTGCCAACTTCGTATCCTGGTTTAACGACTTCATGAAACAAGACTGACGAGTCCTTCGGCACACGGTTGCAACTTCTGCTTGTTGAGGGATGAAAATCGAGAAAGAAAAACGAGTCATCGGCAAATCCGCGGAAATTGGTGGGGGCTGTGTTTGTTGGAACTTGGAAATACCTATTTCGTGTCTTGATGCAAGGTTACGAGATATCAAAATTATGAGATAGCTACGTTGGCCTGCTCGTGAGAATCATCATTTCGTGATTTTCTATTTGTACAACATAAGCCACAGCGCCAGCTTTTGGTGGTTAACAAAGATACGTAGATATGTGTCTTCTCTCACCCTCTCGCGAGAGACTTGGTGGTTTAGTTTTGAATGTATGATCCAGGGAAAAGAGTAAGGAAACTTCTCAAAATGACTTTTCATGTGACTGCTGAAACGAGAGACGCAGAGTAAACACACATGCTATGATGAATGTAGGATGTAGAAAGGATCCAACGCCCCCATGACGCCTCGCAAGCCGACATCAACTAGCAGCCCGCATCCCCATCTTAAAGAAGAATTACAAAGTTTAAGGCAAAGACAAAACAGAGAATCAAGAACCAGAGACAAAAAAACATCATGTTCCGTTCCAGCTAAACCTGTAGTAGGGGGTATATGGTGTTGATGTGATATTGTGTCCTTCATAAGTATTTTGATGGCGCATCAGCTCCTCATCCTCCATCTTTTGCCGCCATAGGTATCTCTCTCACACGCTGTCTCATCTCTTTCTTCGCCCCAGCTCTTCTCATCCACCTTTACAACTCCACATCCTCCCACGCAAGCCACCGCACTCTAATGACATATATAAGTCTGCGAGGGAACCTTCCTCTCCCGTCCTCCACCGACCAAGGCCTCCCCTGCTTCTGAATAATATCTCTGCAGAGGCTAGCCCTCGAACATAATCTCAATACATTGTTAGACCGCGTGCTCTCCACTTTAGCAGTTGTTTAACGGGTCCGCCGGCCCCTCCGCAGCCCAGTTCATGAAGCGATTGCTGCCACTCCTTATTCGTCCGTTGAATGGTACAAAGATCAGCAACTGTCACAGCAAACAAGAAAGAATCCTACACTCCAGCCAAAATGGGATCGAGACTCCAAGGGACCGTCTCCAGACAAAGTAAGCCGGCCAAAAGCATAGTTAGAAAGCTCGGTGTGGAATATCTCCCTAAGACGGAAAGAAAGAGAGGTTTAGAGATGTATGTCGGATGTTTGCAAACCCGCGAACATAAGATTAAGGGTGCAAAATTGTATGTGAATTTTTTTTTTCTGGATAGGTAGGTTCGTAAGTTGGAGAACTGAATAACCGATAGCGTGTTCCTGCAGTAATTTTGCAGAATCATACCGCAATGGTCGATGATTCGACGTTATTAGGGACCAGAGCCGTGCCAAAAATGATCCCGGTAGTAGGCGCGAGCGCTACTCCTCCTCCACACTACTGAGGGAAGTAGACCATCCCTGGCGTAGGTTGTGAGTAATAGAACTGATCTGGACCAGGCGGCATAACGCTCGTCATGCCCACCATTCCAGGAGTGTACTGCTGCGGAGCAGGGTAAGCGGGAAACCCAGAAACGGCGGGCAGTTCGGATGCGTTGAAATAGTAGACGGTGCCGTTAAGTTCCTGGGTGACCAGGTTTTGTGACGAGGTTTGTCCAGCAGGTTGACCACTTTGAGCGTCACCTTGAGCCGATGCTGCGTAGTTGACGGGACCTCCCTGCGGCGGCCCTGCTGGAATGAAGGCGGGAGCGCTAGCGTTTGGTGCAATGGTGTTTGGATACCCTTGAGGGTAATAGTAGCCCTGTTGAGGGGGCATCACAGGATATGTCTGTGGATAGTAATTTGGGGGAGGCTGACCAAAGGTGTTTGGCTGGAAAGGAGCAGCGTGAATAGCACGCTCCGGAATCTGCGAAAGGGGTGTAGCTGAAGAATACTGCGAATTGTACGAAGGGTGCCGAGCGTGAGACTCCGGCCCAAGGCCGCCAGACACATGCGGCGGTACTTGGTGATGGAAAGCATGTTGGTAGGGCGAAGCGGCGTTAGCGGACTGTCGAACGGGCGACTCAATGTTCTCGACTGAGACGGTTTTCTGAGGGCGGGGTTGGTGCATTGGGAGGGAGCTGGGGGTGGTCTCCTGGAAAGCTGGCTTCTGAGGGAGCGGATATGTATGTGGTTGAGGCAGGGTGTTAAGAGACGACTCGCTCGCAGGAAAACCATTCTCAGCTGTATTCGGTTGAACGGGCGGTTGCATAAAAGGAGGCAGGCGAACAACTGGCTTCGAGGCGTCATGTGGTAGAGGAGGGCGTGAATAAGCGGAACCAGTGGGCGAAAGCATGAACTCTCGTCCAACAGATGGAGCAATGGATGACCGGCGGCTCATTGCGATGCTAGGCGAGTACATGCTCCCGATAACGCTTCCACCCCAAACGCTTGTCCTCCGAGAGAAACCACCCGAGCCCAGAACAGACCGGGGGCCCCTACCCCGAGTCCGCTGCTGATTAGGCCGAAGAGATCGCGGGATGAAGATGAACGACCTGTCCTGGGCAGGATAGATGTAACGAGGCATGAGGGGCGGCCCATGGTCCGGCAAAGAAATTCGAACCGGCTTGTCGCGACGGAGAGGTGGGCGGTGATCAGGCAGTTTGGTGTAATTCTTCAGCACAATCCCCTGAAAGAGCTTGGGTTCCTTCATCAACGAAGGGATGAAGACCCGTATGTTGGTGGTACCAAACGGCTTTTCCGTCGACATAGAACGGTTGATAGGGCCCTTGGGCGCAGGTGCATGTGGGATTATGCCATTCCCATTCGGCGGGCCTTCGTGAAGGGGAATGTAACGCGAGGGTCGGTGGACGACGGCAGGCGGTTGAATTACCTCGTCGTGCATATCATGCTGCCATGGTCCTCTCATCGTGGGGTCGGCGGGATTATCGAACTGGCGGCTGAAAGAAATTTGTTAGCAACGTTATCTAGAGCTCGACAAAAAATTCATAGCATTGGGCCATACCTAATGGGAGCGAACTGGCCACCAAAGGCCCCTCCGCGACCTCCTCTGCCTCCACGATTGCGCTGAGTGAATGGGCGGAAGCCATTTGCAGCAGGTCCAGCACCACGGTGGTCGTGCAAGAAAAAGCCTCCCCTGTTGGGCACGAATGTGGGATCTTCGTCCCTCTTCCGCCTATACTCTTCGTGCTCGCGACGCTTTTGTTCCACAACCGGCGACTTTGGGGCTTGATTCAAAACCGAGCTCACTATAATCGGTGCCGAATCTTCCTTGACAGACGGGGCTGATTTGATGTCATCAAAGTTCAGCTCCTCCCCTTGATGCTCCTTATCTTCGGAAATCGACAGCTGGTTGAGCATGGTGTCTGCATCGGCAATGACAGTCTCGACGGTGGCGGCAGGGGCCTTGCCAGCTACAACGTCAGCCGGGCGCCGATAGCCGTGCTTTGCAGCTCCATTGCCCAAAGATTTATGAGGGGTTGGTAGCGTCGGTGACGCCTCGTCGACATCGCTGGTGTCACTATCGTCGGCGGGGTCATGCTCGTCACTCGAGGCGTCGGACATGGAGTCATCGTCGACCTCGAGCGCGTCCGGGCCGCCCTCTTCTTCTTCATCATCTTCGCGGCGCCGACGGGGGCCCTTGGCTCTCCTCCCTTGAGGACCCGCAGGAGCCATTGTGTAGGACCGGGGTTCGGCTTGATGATGAAACGGGAAGCAGGAGAAGTGTCGGGTTGCAGTAGGGAGGAAGCGGTGCAGGGAGCTGCGGGTTTAGCGCCGGTCACTGCTCGAATATCATGTGGCACTTGGTTGGTTGATGACGCCAAAAGGGTTCGAGGTTTGTTGGGTACCTCCAAACAAAAACCAGAATGCCTGGCGGCCGGAACCGTCCTGCGGTGCTTTTGCAACAGTCGAAGGGGGAGTGGACACGAGATAGACCAGGAAGCGCTGGGTCGAGGGTCGAGGAGGACCGAGAGACGTGGAGCGTCGAGAGCGGCGATGAGAGAATCAACGGGCAAACTCTCTGTGGAGGGGGAAGCTGGATGGAGAATGCCAGACTGCCTAAGGTAAACCTAAGCAGGTCCAAACAGGGCTGTCCAGGACAGTACTTCCTAGAGAAAGGGGCCGTGCTGCGAAAGCGGAAACTAAGGTAAAGCAGAGGCGAGTTAACTCCTCCAGCAGCTCCTCTGGTAGACGGCGACCACAGAGAGGGTGGGAATTGGGGCAAGAATCCGCGGCTAAAGAAAAGCCAGTGGATGGATGCAGAGAGGCAGGCGCAGAAAGAAAGCAGATGCCGTTGTATTCTCTCTTGTTTTTTTTTCTCTCTCCTAGCGTTCGCGGGATGGGAGGTTGTGAATTGGGGATTTTGGAAACAGAGGTGGCTCGGGCTCAGCCTGGCTTGCTGCTTGCTGGCTGGGCTGTTCTCTAGCCTGAGTCTACTGCAAACGAGCGAACGGGCCAAAACCAGAAGAAGGTGCCAATTTTTTTTCCCCAGCTGCTGACTGGCGCCGTCACCCCGTCAGAAAACATTGGATGGACCAGACCACCAGCAATGCGATTCCCCTCCACAAAATCGACCTGTCAAGGACTTACTCTCTTGACAGGCCCGGTCAAGGACTTACTCTCTTGACAGGCCCGGTCAAGGACCAGCCAATCCACTTTGCAAAAGCCCCGTGCTGGGAGTCTGGGCACGTCACATCGCGATTCAAATCCACGATCTCACAGTCCCCCAGAGAATTCGAGCGCAAGGATGAAAGCTCCATAATCCTTGTCACACGCCAAACATCGACCCCGTCATTTTTCTTTCGTTCACCAACCTTGTTTGCAGGCGCTCGTTTTCATCTGACAAAAGATTCAAGTCCCAAAACCTTTGCTTGTACTTCGTACGTGCGCAAGTAAAACGCCAACAAGCCACATCGACGATATTACGAAAGCCTACGTATTCAATTGCCCCATCGTGTTATATTATAGCCAGAACCGTCTGTGCCTCGGGAGCATTCTACCAACCTTAAAGCAACCGGATCGTGCTCTCTGGAAGGTGCCGGTCCTAGACATTTTGGCCATGAAAGATATCTAACCCGACAAACCGACGTTTCATACTCTGCTGTTCGTGTTTCCTGCCGTGTTGGGTTCGAGCAAGCCGCGGCATATGATCCTGTCCTATGGCTCAAGAGCACGTCGACGTGCCTCAGAGCTGCCTAACGCACGCACTCAAAGGCAGTTTCTCTCTCTCTCATCCCCACCTATCCTGCCTGCCTCAAACGCGGCGTTACACCATGCTGCAGGAGAGCCAGCCTACCCACCTCGGCTTGAGATGACTGGCTGGAATGGTTGATTGGTTTGCGAGGTTCCTGGGCTAAAAATCCAGGCATGTCGGTCGTTGTTTTCTTCTTTGATTATGCGACAGGAGGCATACAAGCTGGTGACCTCTTCTCTATCTAGCCATCAACGAGACACTACACCACATTCCCAGTGTAATATGCGTAGCTCTGCATAGGTAGCCGAGAGGTGGTCATGATCTAGGTACTCGATAGGAAAGAGAGGTAGGTGATTCCTAGGAAAAGATACCTCTTCCGCTCTCCCCCCTCCCACACTCCGACCGACACGACCGACAAGACTACGTTTAGATCGACTTCTCCTCAAAACTGCCGCCGGAACCAGTGCCCGACGAAAGATTTAAGAATTTACCGGCGGCGCGGATCGGTACAGGGTTGACCCCCACATGGGCCTTTCCAGTATCTAGACCCCTGTTCAATGACGACGGCGGGAGCTTCATTTGTGGGTGTCCAAACCACAGCATCTCCTTTTCTTTTTCATATGCTCTTCCTTCCATTCAATCATCTTTTCTCTGATTCATCACTTTAACTAACTACACACATGGCACACATGTAATCAAGTTAAAATCTACACCTGTACGAAGCTGTAGATAGGTAGATTCCAGCGCCTAGAGTAGCATGCCCTGCTTCCCCTCATGCTTCAACCTATGGAGAGTAAAACCACTGCCCTTCTACCTACAAGGCTTGAAGCTGCCACTCACACAACCCATCCCGGGCATATAACCTTGTCGAACTCATGCATAGTGTAACGCATGCGCTCACGCACGCACCCATCCCATCTGCACTTCTTCTCACTCCTTCAGGTCCCCTCAAGATGGTCAAGCTCCACACACCTATATCCGGTCCACTACATGCACACGCACAACTTAAATCACTCACCCACCACGAATTCCCAGCACATCATACGGCAAGGTGGCCGAGCGGTCTAAGGCGCCAGGTTCAGGCTTCAACCTGAACTTCCGATTCTTCTCTTCTGAAGTAATCTTCCTGGTCTGGAAACAGGCGTGGGTTCGAATCCCACCCTTGTCATCATCATACTTTTGCATTTTGGTGCTCTTCATCGTTTTGCTATTCTACCAATGGCTTCGAAGGCATATACATTCTTTTTCTCTGACTAATAAAAGTAATTGCCTGCCTCCTGCCGAGTCAATGGTTGACGTTTTGATACTTGAGCGAGATGCCATTCAAAGTTCTTGTGTCTTGCAGATATCATCATGTTGTGAATTACCAACTTCAATCTGTTTCACCTTTCATCATCATTGCTTTTATCGCACCTTAGCGGCACACTTGTTCAAGGTGATGCAACGAGTTACCAAAAAGGGGCGATTTGTTATTCTATACTGAACCTAAAACTACCAAAGGCACCAAAACGAGTTATAAAAGGTATTGTGTTGCTCACACAGCCACACCAGCAGTGGTAGCAGGACTTCGAAAGCAGTTGCCTACAATGAATCTGGACGATGAGGGCTTAATACTTCGAGGCTTCCAAAGAGCATGGCAGCGGCGCTCCGCCTTGGCACATCGTCTTACCCCCAAGTCCCGGTTCTCCAGATGACAGGGGCTCACTCTGCTTCTTCTCAATCTTGGGAACAGCACCGAAGCGGTTATGGCCTTGGTCCCAGATCTAGGAGAGTAGCCGTGTTAGACCATTCACCTTGGAAGGAAATCACACAGTTTAGGGGCATAACTTACAGCGTAGATGGACTTGAGGAAAGTGTCACCAAGAATATCAAAAGGGTTCTCGCCGCGAGACTGGATGCCACCATACCAGTTCTCTTCGTCGGCAGATGTAAACAAGATGTCTTCCTTCTGGACTGTGAACTCCTTGCCGCCAACATCAATGGAAAAATCAGGCAAATCGTCAACCGCGGTGGTCTTGGGGATGATGTAGCCCTGGTACTTCTCGCTGTACGTGGCACCCTTGATCTTCTTGTAAAGAGCTTCGCAAGCCTGGTCCGAGACGAGTGCAAGTGTCGTGCCAGTGTCGGCAATGGCCTTGTTGCCAGACAGGGCAATCTTCTCACCAGCCACGGTAGCACTCTGACTGTCGAACATCCAAAAGCCCTGGGAGTTGTCGACGTCAGCCCAGGCGATTTCCTGACCCGATTCCCGGACAAGATCTTGGTCGATGAAGCCAAAGGTGTAGAACGATTTCTCCTGCTGATCACGAGAGCTGTAAAAGGCTGTCGTGAACAACTCGGCCTCCTTCGGAATATCCTCCTGTGTGATCATGTTTTCAACGGGCGTAGGCTGAGGATCACGGGTGCCAAGGTACGTATGACAAGTGTTGATCTTGGAAAAGGCGAGACCGAGTAGACCACCGATCACACCCTCGCTGAACTGTGATGAAATATTGTCGGCGACCTCGACGGCCTGCTTCTTGATGACGATGCCTCCGATCGAGACGGTATCGACTCCAACGGAGCCCGAAGCGTTGCTCCCATCGCCGTACTGGATCTTCCAGCCCATGCCCTTGAGGATCTCGAAGGTGGAAGACTTTTCAGGGTGGAAGAGATCCTTGCGAACCTATTGACCGTGATCAGTAGTTGAAAAGACGGTCGGGTGGGGGTTAAGCGTACCCAAAGATCAGCAGAACCCGTGTCAAAGTCCAGCAAGATCTTTTGAGGGGGGGTGCCAATCAGGACTTCACAGAGGTACTCTATGTCGTTCTGCTGGTCTTCAGCTGGCACTTCTCCAGTTGGAGCATCCTTCTCGCTCTGTCCAACCAAGGAGGTCCACAAGGTACGCAGGGCTCCGACGGCATACTTGCCCGAGTACCAGTAGGTATCATCTTGACGAGGTGATAGCTGGGAGTATGGGCCCGGTTTCGTAGGCTTGAAGCCATATCGGTTTAGGGCAGAGGCGTAGGCTTTGGTGCCATGGCGTTTGAATTTGTGGTTGGGTACGGCTCTGACCTTGTGCAAACCAAGCTCGCTGCGGAGCCTGGATTGGACGTGGAAAATGGACTCCATGATGACTGGTCTTGCTGACGAGGGTTGGCTGACTGGAATGGAGTGAAGATGTGTGGTGATAACGTAAGAGAGAGAGGTTTCTGAAGACTGAGGAATGGTAGATGTGAGGTTGAAGAGCAGAGAGATGGAGAAAGTCGGCCGGATATCACTTTTTGATGACTCAAATCAGCTCATGTCGTCAGTCGTCATCTGCCACTACGGATGGCCATGGGATGAAAGAACGATGCTGGGCCTTCATCATGGGAGGGCAAGTGAGACCCCCAAGCCGAGCTCAGGTGAGTCGTCCCTTTCATGTTTTGCGTAAGGTAGCAGTACAGCAAGAACAATCGCATTTTCAAGTGTCTGTTGATTGAGCTGTCTCTGATAATGCTCCATCGTGAATCAAATCCGACCGGATTGGTAAACACCTAGGGACAGTCACTACAGCCCGTATTTAATTAGCTTTGAGGTGTCAGGTACTGCTCAGGAACCCTCATACGATAGATACATGAGAGAGTTAAAAAAAAAACCCCTCCAAAAAGTGTAAGAAGAAAATCTCCAAATGCTCACCAGCCTTACGTTCGTGCGAGGCCGGTTACGGAAACCCTCGGTAGGTTTTACTTGCGGTGGGAATCGAATTCAAGGCCTTCCCGGAAGGTATGGTCTTCTCCCGGAAAAGGGTCGTGGCGTGCCTGCCTCTTCCCCAGGCTGCTGGGCTATGGGACCAGTTGTTGCCGCAGTTGTCTGAAGAGGAGGCGTTGGATGGAAGGCGGAAATGGTCGTATATATACCTAGGCACCTGTCACGGTGACCCCTTTGGTGTACCTTCCAGGGAAGAAGCAAGAGCTGAACGCTGTAGAGAGAAGACGGGAAAGTGGAAGGTGAGTGACAAACAGGAGTTGAGGTGTCCTTCTCTTCCAAACTACCTAGGTATCTAACTGAGGATTATCCTAGGTTTGAGACCAGATTCAAGTAGTCAAAAGGTAGGTACCCTTGCTGCGGAAACATGTCCGTACAAGGCAGCACAGCAATCACAGTGGCTGAGGAAATAATAATGGCTGGCGAGACGAATTCCATAGATTTTTGGGTCTTGTTGTGAGTAGAAAAGAATTCGAATGCAGATTATGAGTGAAGTTGTGTGTGTATATTATCTGGTTACGCTTTATGTACATCCAATGCATTGGAAAACTGAATCATGCCTCAAGAGCTAGGTAATAATCATGTCAAAAAGAACAACAGCAAAAGAAAAAAGAAAAGGTGAGAGCCATAAATTCATGACTAAACAACAGCCCCCCCCCCCCCCCCCACTCAACTTCTTCTCTTCTTTTTCTTTTTATTTTCCGCTTGAAAGTATCCATCCACTTTCGAGTTAACATGTACAAAAAGTAGTTGTTCGTCCATCTACCACATACATATATGTAGGTGTGAGGTGTGAGGTGCGTGAGTTATGTGTCGGCATATGAGCGAGTTGTGTGTGTGTTGTGTATGTGTGTGTGTACATCGCAATACCACATGAGGTAACCGAAAAAGGCACGTACGTGTCTATCCTCTTGACCACCACCACCGTTTCGCTTCCGGTTGAGAAAAAGTAAAAATCGTACAAGCCAAGTTCATCCATCCACCCAATCTCCCTCCTTTGCTTTTTGCCCAGAAAGAAAACCGTGAATGATATAACAAGGGAATTCCAACAAAAAGAGACGAGTGCCATGAAGAGCCGTAAAGGGAACCAGCGGGGACCTCGTCATCTTCAGTCCTCTCACCGGTCTACTCCCGGGATCGAGAGATGGTGACATCTCTCCCTTTTCTCCCAATATCATGCCTTCTACAAGCATTACCGCGCCTCACCGTGATGTAAATGTGGCGAGCGCCCCATCCCACTTGTGGTTCGAATGATGAGTTGTAAAGTCGGGATCCTTGCTCAACTAATCATTGGGTATCACCCTAGTACGCTGCTGCAGGATTGGGGAATTCCACGATCGCTTAAGCCGAAGGTGCGCCTCCCATGCCTTGAAGCTTGCTGGCCAATTCTGGGTACTTCTCCTGCACCTGAATCTGAGTTCTCGTTGCCTCGGCATACGACAATGCGTTGACAAGCTCGCCCTCGGTTCTCGCGAGCTCAGCCGCGCGCTCAAAGTACTTGAGGGCCTCGACAACGCGGCCTTGCTGCAGAAGGAGCTGAGCCATTGTTGCAACGGCAATATCGCATTCCTCATCGACTAGAAAGCATAATGTTAGCGTCTGGTGAGTTCGCTCAGAAATCCTGGAAGAATGGAAACTTACTGATGAGGGCCTTCTCGCAAAGCTTCTCCGCCTCCTTGAAGTCCTGCTTCCATTGGAACAGCGCAAGAGACTTGTTGATCAAAGGCAGCACGTTCATAGACATGGGCTTTGTCTCCTTCTCCAAATTCATCGCCGTGTCGAACTTGTCAATCGCCTGTTCGTATTCATTCTGGTCCAGGAGGAGCTCGCCATAGTAATTGTAGACGTCGGGTGTCTGAGGGAACTTCTTCATGGTGCGACGGAAGGTGGCCATTGAGGAAGCAATCGAGCCCATCTTGTACTGGGTAACGCCGAGTTGAATGTGGGAGAAGATAAAGTCACCGTCGAGATCGATCGACTTTTGGTAATCCTTCTGAGCCTCGGCAAACTCCCCCTTAATGAAGTGAAGCTGCGCGCGGTGGTAGTAGATATCTGGGTCGGAGGCATTCTTCGCGAGTGCTGCCGTGAAATCCGCCTCGGCTTTCTCGGGCGATCCAAGTTCGAGATTCATACTAGCGCGCTTGATATAGCTCTGCGTCATCTCGGGGTCGAGCTCGATGCTCTTGGACAAATCCGCCAAAGCCTCCTCATGCTTCCCCTTGAGGCACCGGAATGTGCCACGAAGGTTGTAGGCATAAGCCTCGTATTCACCGAGATCACCAAGCTCTATCGCCTTCTCGAAAGCCTCGGCAGCTTCTACGTACGCAGGCGCAGCCTTGTTTTCCAGAGCCTTCAGACCCTTCTGCAGTTGTCCCTTTCCAGTTTCCTCGGAGAGTTCCACCTCATCCTCCAACCCGGCTGGCCGGGGCTTGGCCCTGAAGCTCTGAATGTAGTTACCGACAAAGGTGGTGCTGGGAAGTCTCGCCGGCTTGGTCTTGAGGATCTCCTTGGCCTTGTTCTCTGCGTACTTCTTCAGAAGACGCTCGACAGACTGAGCAGTGGCTTCGTTGCGGAAATTATCGATAATGCAGCTGGCAGTGTAGTCTAGGAGGGCCTCGCTGTACTTCTCGAGATGATCGTAGGCGTTCGCACGGCGGTTGAGCGCCTTGATGTATTGGGGCTGGATGTTGATGGCGGCGGTGGTGTCCTCAACAACCTTCTCCCACTCGTTCAGGGCATTGTAGCAAGCAGCCCGGTTAGAGAAGAAAACCGGGTCTGACTTGCAAAGAATGGCCTTTGAGTAGAGGTCAATGGCCTTCTCGAGATCCTTCTGGCCGTATGCTTTGTTACCGGCCTCCTTGAGCTTAGCGGCATACTCTGAACGCTCCGCGGGGGTGAGGGTCTGCACGATCGTCTCGTCCACCTCGGGGAGCTCGTCGGCAACCTCGACAGTGGCGGCCTTGGCTGCGGTGGTCGCTGGTTGCTTCTCGGTCGCAGTCTTTTCGGCATCGACATCCTTATCGGCCTGTTTCCGTTTCCGCCTCTCCTTCTTACTGAGCTTTGGTGCTGAGGGGTCCTTCGGGCCCTGCTGCGTCAGTATTCAAGTCTCCAGCTACCTCTGTGCCAAGCCACGAAAAGAATCCAGCATTCAGGGAATTCTCACCTCTGAAGTGTCCTTGCGGATGTAGTAAATGGTGGTACCAGTGACAACTACCGCAACACCAGCAATCGTATAGACGAGACCCTTGTTCTCCGAAGCCCAGTTTGACAGGCGGTCCCATAGTGAGGAGCTGGCTGGTATTGTTACTGTGGTGGCCCCCGCGGGACCTGCAGCAACAATGGGAGGGGCCATGGTGGGCTGTCTGTGACTCTGCTAATATTTGAAAGCTAAAGAAGTGGCTGCAAAGAATGAAATTAAACTGCAGAAAAACTAAAGAGCAGACAGCCTTCTATCCGGTGGCCGATTGTGATTGCGAATTGAAGACGACGATGTTTCGACGACGACTGGGGTCTCGGCCGGTTTTTTGATGGGGAACTGGATGGAAAGGTTTGTTTCGCAAAAGCCGGGGCGCCACCCAGCAACTGCTTCCCCCCACTGGTCCAACCGAAGCTTTTTGCTCAGAAAAAAAAATGGTCCAGCGTGGCCCAATTGCGCTGTCGCTGTAGTGCTCTCTTCGATCCACCACGCGGTTTTTCCGGAACCTCCCTGCCCTGGTCAGCTCAGCTCTTGTCTGAGTGATAAGGAAAAGAGTGACTTCATTTCTTGGTAATCGCGCCCAAGCTTCTCGATGCGGCCTAAGGCACAAATGCAGCAGCTCTGCGTGAATTCAACTTTTACATAGCGACTTTTCCAGGCGTCCGAACTACAGCACGGCCCCGCTGTAAATCAGTAAATCAGGGGCTGGGCTTTCTCAACTACAATGGCTCTTGATGGGGTAGAAATGAGGCGATTGGTACAAGTGCTAAGAGACATCACGAGCGTGATTCCCGTAGAGTCTCCAAATCAAATATTCGATTTCAACTGTCATCATTGTATTTGAAATTGAATAGTTTTCTACCAGTATTGCTCATCATGACAGACGACTTCCGGATCTTCACTTCTCTCCGTTATGACCCAGCCCTCGTCGAGGTCGCCCATAATGACTCCTTCGGCCATGCAGGATGGAATTATCTGAATGCCTCACCGTTCTACATGCTAGATTTTCATCGAGATCGGATGCTTCGCGCTGCCAATCACTGGAAGTGGGAGGCCGCCATTTCAGTTCTCACAGGGGATGCCGGGCTTCAACATCTGGAGGAAGCTATTCTGAGCTCCATGAGTGCTGAGCAGAAATCCTCTGCAGCAAAAGTCAGGACCGATATTTCGGAAGACGGGACTATAACAGTGAACATAGCATTGTTTCCTTCAACAGTCGCTGTGCTACTCACCAAGTTCTTCCCTAAGTCTCTTCCACCTCCTGGCACTAACAGTCAGGAAGAGGTCCATCCTCCCAAGACTCCTGAGTACGAAGTCCTTGTAGACAAAGATGGCGTGAACCCATCCGCGTATACACACTTCAAGACTACCCAACGCATCATGTACGATGAGGCGCGGCAAAGGGCAGGTATTACCAACCCGACTATGGAGAAGGAGGTGCTTATCGTTGATGCAAGTGACGGTACGATCATGGAGGGTTCTGTCAGTAGCCCTTACTTTTGGAGAGATGGGAAGTGGGTTACGCCGTCAGTGAGCGAGAACACCAAGGCGACGTGGAGCGGAGGGCAAGATGGAACGAGTAGAAGATGGGCTCTGGAGAGGTATGTCTTCCCTATTTCAATCATTCCGATACTCAGAGAGATATGAGGTCTAATTAAACTTCCAGGGGACTAGTTGTTGAGGGCAAGATCCTCGCATCGTCGCTGGTCGACGGAGAAGAGTGCTGGTTTAGCACTGGGGTTCGAGGCTTTGTGTTCGGCAAAATGAAGTTGAGATGATATATCGCTTGGGAGACTTCGCGATAGACCCTCCGTGTTTAATGCTACAACAACATCGATTCTCCAGCTCATGCAAGTATCTAGTCAGCCTGTTTCTCTGGAACTGGATGAAGTGAATCGAGTTTATACAGAGGCTTCTGTAGCAGACTTCTCTAGCTAGCTGGACACACATTCCCTTTACTCACCCTCATTGACACAGTTCCACTGTCAATATCTGCTTTTCATTCATTAAGAACAAGAAGAAACTCTGCACCATCTGAAAGCTCTGGGAGGTTTTGTTACTATTCTTCTGTTTTTGAGATTCAGTTTGATGTACACTCTAGTCGCATTCTTTCGGTCTTTTCTGGAGAGAAAGGGTCCTGAAACATACGAGCCTATGATTACCGCATGAGTTCCTTTTGCTACCATTTCACTGCACCCCAAAGCCAGAAGTGGTAAAAAAGAGAGACAATGAATTATGTACTTGTACATGCTACCTATGGAAGAAGTGGGCAAAAAAAAACAAAAAAAAACAAGACGGCAAAAACACCTTTACATACCAGAACCAACCGGCCCACATACCTCTCTCTCTACGTACGGTACATGAGCTACGTTCGTTGTGCTGTCAATAACCACCCCCTGACCAACCAAGCCATCCTTCACTCCGTTTCTTTCCCCTTTCCCCTTCCCCACCCACCAATCCATCCATCCGTCAGGGTTCCGTTTCCGACCTTCCCTCGAGACGACCAACCATCATTAATTTTTAGAAGCAGGGAGATTTTTGGCCACGACCTCCCTTCCCCGTAAAGCCAAGAATTCGATCACAACATATAGAGCTGCCCGACCCTCCCTCGTTGAACAGCAAACAAAAACTCGAACCAAAGCAGGTAGCATGCGACAAAGGCGATTTTCGTGCGAGATGTCAGGGGGAATATAAACAGTAGCAGCGGCAGCGGCGACAAAACAGCCAGCCCAAAAGCAGAAAACTCCTTTCCGAAATTCAGAGACGTGATTTTTGCAACCGGTTGTTGTTTGATTATTTGCCGTCGTTGTTGTTGTTGTTGTTCCTGTTGGTAAAGGCAACACCCAGACCGACACCGAGGGCGATGACGATGACGATAAGGATGCAGACGAGCAGGCACCACCACTTGAGACGTCTCCTACGGCGAGCGTGCTCGACGCCCTTTGTGATTTGGACGTTGGCATTGCCGAGGTGGTCGGTAGTTTCCTCAGCCTTCTGGGCGACGTCCTCGATGACCTGGCCCTGCTGGACGATTTGCTGGTTGAGGATCTCGATGAGGTCGACGAGCTCGGTGATTTGCTTCTCAATCTTGAGCATGTCGTTGTGGCGGGCGCGGACATTGCCGAGGACGGCGGAGGCTTGGCCTGATCGGTTGGTGCGGAGCTATCATTCAAAGTTAGTCGAGATGCACCAGGGAAAATGAAGGGGATGGCAAAGAAACGTACAGCTTGCTGGAAGATGCCCTCATTGCCCCAGTCGACATCGGCTGCCTGTCGGCATTCCTCCTCTGTGGCCTGGGGGTTGACGATCTGGTACTGACGGGCGATCTGCTCGCGGTAACGTTCGCGGTGCTCCTGCTCCTCCTGGAGGAACTTCTGAATGGTCTGCTTGAAGTCATTGTTCAAGCTCTCAAACTGCCGCTTCTTGAGGGCGAAGGTGCCGTGCTCCGGGGTGGTGCGCTCGGTATCCTTCTTGAGCGACTGGATCTGGCCGCGAATGGACGTGTTCTTTAGCTGCGACTTGGCGACCTCGGCGTCGAGAGCAGCCTGCACCTCGGGGCCCTCCCTCAGGACCCGCGAGTGCAGCGTCTCAATCTCACGAATGCTTGCGGTCAAGCTCTGAATCTCGGAACGGATGGACGACACGCGCTGCAAGAACTCGTTTTGTGACAGAACGTGGCCTTCGCTCTGTTGTTGACCGTAGGACTGCGGGGGAGGGTCGTAAGGCTGTTGTTGCGACGATCCATATTGTTGGCCGTAGGGTTGTTGTTGACCGTATGGTTGCCCATAGGAGTGCATCTCATGTTGCTCCTGATGTCGCGATTGGCGGTTAGCAGGCAAATCCATAATTGAAATTCAGGGGCTCGCGTGTCAGCGGGCGCATTGTCTCGTCACAGCAACGACCACCCGCTCGTCGCAGGGAAAAGATATATCACTGCAATCCGACATATCCGACGCCCGACGCGACCAGTTTGGAAGAAAAAGGTTCAACTCACAGGTTGACCGTAGCCACCGCCATAACCACCTTCGGCCGATGGGCCTTGGTTGTAGGGATTGTATGACATGTTTGGCTGACGCAATCGCGCGCTCTCTCTCTCCTATTTGCTTCAATTGATGATTCGTCGGTTCAAAGTCGAAAATTGTTCAATCGGGTTTCCCTTGAATCGACGGAATGGATGGTTTCGTCGGGTCGTTGATTATTTTAGTGTTCGAAGAGGAAAGGGGGTTGTAAAAAGAAGTTGGTTTTTGGGGGACCACCGTCAGCGAAACACAAACTGAACGGGACGGTTGGTTGTGCGCGCGCAAGAGCAGTGCAAGCCTTTTTTGGTCAAATCTCCCCCAAGAGCTGCCTTGAACTGCCCCCCAGCTGATCCAGAGTTGCAGTGCAGTGCTTGCTTTAGCAGGTGCCCCTGGGTATCAAATTGTGGCTGATGCTCGCAAGTTCCCACGTTTGTTGACCCGCAAATTGCCATTTTCTTCAAGAGCAGCGGCCGCTTCGACCAATGGAATGGCTCGTACAGCTTCGGATGAAGACCCCTGGTGAATTTGGCCGCACGCTTACGAGGCAGTATAATTTTTTTTTGCTTACTCTCTTTTTGGTATATTCCTCGAAGAGCCTCAAGGTTGGTTCTAATTGTAGGGATTACTAAACCAACGCCAAGAAGCAGAATGGTGGTGGTTTTGATTGACTGGGTTTTCTGGGTTACATACATTCAAGACAAACAGCTTGGTCTACGGACTACGATCCGGCGATGGAAGCCAGCTGAAGGGATCCAAATCGCGGGGTTGAGCTGTTCCGTGAGTCTGGAACACCTTTGACAAAGCGACGAAAACAAGGAGAGCTGAAGAGGGTAACTTCTGTTCCCGGCAAATATTCTGACCTTTGTGACGAGACGGAATATCCCTAGATCGAAGTACATGATTGTCTCTCACGGTCCTGAAGTGCACCTATTGAAGGGCGACGCTGAAGTATTCCTACCAGCTGGTGGGTGGAAGAAAGCAGCTTCATCCGTTCGCACCGTTAAAACCGCTGTCAAGGCTACGAAGCTCCGTGCCTAATCAACAGTGTGGACCGGTATATGCCCTATCTAGCTCTAGATAGCTACAAACATCAGCGGGTACAGGATGGCGAAGTTGATGGCGTCACTTACAGCGACGCTGAGGCTGGTGGATCTGCAGCAGTGCGCGCAGCTGCAGCTCCCGAGGAAACAAACTCCACCTTCACCGTCTCCCCACTTGCATGTGGCTCCGTTCGGTCTCAGTCCTGAAGCTTGATTCAGCCTTGGCGTTTGATAGAGTGTTCATCTGATGGTCTTTACCATGATACCTATCGCGTTTTCCTCATTTTTACAGCTGGCAGTTATTTGAAGTACGCGGCCATTGCGGACCTGACTCCGGAGGTTCCAAAGGTTCGCTTGTATAACCCCGGACCGATATAGGTATCAGTGAATGCCGAACAGTGCCTTGTTTTGATTTTTGTCAAGAAACTCCTAGGACATGATCTCTGGTTTTGCCCTAGAAACCCAAAACTCCAAACACCTTTGGTTGAGTTACTACGTGACTGACTCAGCCAAGAAATGACCCCCTAACGCCTTTGGTACCCGTCGTCAAATGCCTTCTCATGCAGACGCTTGCTTAATACCGTAAATGTTGACTACAAGATGACCCAGTTGAAATATCCCGAGATAGCCAGGTGCTGAACTTGCATCACTTCTCCCGCCTCCTCCTGTGCAAGACGGTGAGGTAGTGAGAACTTCCCCCTTCTCACAGCACTTAGAAGTAGCTCTTCTTCCTGCCAGTGCGTGTATACTGGCTGAGGTGCCATTCTTGATCGGCATCCTTGTTCTCCAGGGTACCCATATTGATGGAGAAGGGCCGCATGGTGAAGCGTGGGCCGACTTCGGAGAGCTCTACAGAGTCGTAACTTGTCCTCACTGCAGCCACATGTTAGCTTTTAGTTCTCGATACATTCTTTCCAAACCACTTACCATAGACGTGATGCCTGACTTCGATGCAGTCATCTTGGTTGACAAAGGTGATTACGCGATTGCCGGCGGCTTTGGCAGCCGTGGGGTCCCGTGGAGGGAAGAGGTGCTTGAGAATTTGCACGACACGAAGACCCAACTTCGTGGAGAAACCCTCAAACACGAGATGTGGGTAGCTTTCGGCCACAGTTCCCTTGATCGACCGCGGGATATCGGCACGAAGGACGACGTTGTGAAGAGAGCACATCAATGTAGGCCCGTGTGGAAAGTGACTTATTAGACGTTAGCAACAATACACCTCTAAATTGATTTGATAAGACAAACGTACCTGATAGTAATAGCAGTAGGTGTACCACGATGCTCGTGCAGCAGAATAACATCACTCAACCCGTTGGACTTTGCTGACTGGACCAGCTCTGGTAGGACGAGGTTACCACGATTAAGGCGAATACCGGTAGGAAATAGAAGTCGTACTTCCTTCGCGAAAGATCCAAGGCGACTTGATGGATCTCTGCTGGTCGTGACGAGCACCCTGGGATCGACAACACCACTGAGCTCGGAGTACTCATCGTCGATGTTCAACTCATCGTCCCTTGAAGCATCGTAGTCGAAATCTTGCCTTAATTGCTTATCCTTTGCAATCTCGGGATCCAGAGGTTTTCCTGATGCAAGGGCAGCCCGGCTGTTGACATGTTAGTTGACCATATCATCATGACACCTGAAAAAAGAACATGGACTTGACATACAGCTTGGCCCGCTTTTCAGAAACTTCAGCATCACGAAGCAATACTGCTCTGCGATACAGATAATCGCGTCTTTGGCGTGCTTGTTTGCGCTGTTAAGAATTCATCAGTATTTTATCGTGTAACTGAAGATTGGAAATGTTCTTACAATCATTTTTGCTGTGATGTTATGATGAGGAACTGAATCGGATGATCGAGAGGCCAAGCTTCAAGATATGGGCTTATCCAAAATTTCACTGCAAGGCTGAGAAAGCAATGCAACGCCAAGATATCGGTCGGATCTCAGCTGCAAGGAAATCATAAATTTTAGTGGATCAATGGCAATTCTCAGTGGAGGGGCACGGACCCCATCTACTCTTTTACAGCACCATGAGCAGTGAGCACCTGTCTCACAGCTGGCCGTGCCACGGCTGTAACCGCCACTCCGAAGCCTGCTTGCCCACTCGCTCAACAACTGAGAGACGCCGCTTTGGCTCTGCAGCGCATCCAAGGATTCCA
This sequence comes from Podospora australis, assembly GCA_033296905.1. Classification (NCBI taxonomy): domain Eukaryota; kingdom Fungi; phylum Ascomycota; class Sordariomycetes; order Sordariales; family Podosporaceae; genus Podospora; species Podospora australis. Next base: position 416,760 of record MU864359.1, read on the forward strand.
CACGCCGCCAAAAAATAATCGCAAACTGACGATTGGAAAGAGTGTCACTTTACACTGGCCACCATCAAGCATCTCGACGGCTACCACAAATCCCACGCCATTTTTGCGAGCTTCTCAGCCGTCCTCACTTACATTTCCCAGCGATGATGTGACCGTCTCCTCGCTTGCTCTACCTCCCGAATCTCTTTTTCTTGAACTTCTAGCAAACTGCGACGAAGAAAGTACACAGCCGCGTGCGCGGTACCTGATATTTAAATTATTCTCAACAGTGGTGACTCTAGGTTAGCCTCGGCCACCCCCAGTCTTTTGCGACCAGCCAAATGCCCCTCCCTTCTCTCCCTGGCTTTCTAAAAAAAAAAAAAAACCTGACAACTTGAAACTTGCCTTTACACATCCGCTTCTCGCCTGTTTCTTCAACTTGTGCAAACAAATGATTGCTAACACATACTCATGTTCCGCCTTGTAGTCTAGGGTACCACTATCCTCTCCCTTGCCCGTCCGATATGGAGGGCGCATTCACCCACCTCGGAAACCACCTCGTTTCCGACTCTGCCGCTGCTATCAAAGCTGGCGGTGCTGACGATCTTTCCCACATTAACGCCGACGAGACCTTGCTCTATGGCTTTCATGGAGGGCGGGGTCCTCCCCCTGGCCTAGGCAATGCCAGACGCCGCCAGGACGACGACGATAACGAGACCGAGGTCTTCGATGATGACGACGATGAGAGCTTGGCCAGTGTCCCCGTCGATGGCATGAAGGGCATGAAGCTTAGAGATGCGGAGGAGGAGCAGAGGGAGCTCCCGGCCCACGCCTGCGCGTAAGTGCTGACATTCGGATATTTTGTGGGGGATTCAAAACTGACTGGCCATCCTAACAGGTACTGCGGTATTCATAACCCATGCAGCGTTGTCAAGTGCATTGCCAAAGAGTGTAACAAGTGGTTCTGCAGCTCTCGTGGAAATGCTAGTTCCTCTCATATCGTCAACCACCTCGTGCGAGCCCGCCACAAGGAGGTCCAGCTTCACCCTCAGTCCTCCCTCGGTGACACTACCCTTGAGTGCTACAACTGTGGCAACAAGAACGTCTTCTCCCTTGGTTTCATTCCTGCGAAATCCGACACCGTCGTCGTTCTTCTTTGCCGTCAACCCTGCGCCGCCGGCAGCTCCGCCAAGGATATGAGCTGGGATGTCTCCCGGTGGCAGCCCCTCGTTGAAGATCGTCAATTCCTGAACTGGATCGTTCAGCCACCGAGCGACGCCGAGCAGCTCCGCGCCCGCCACCTAACGCCTCCTATGATTGCGAAACTCGAGGAGATGTGGAAGGAGGCACCGACTGCCACCGTTGCTGATCTGGAGAAGGGTACCGGAGTGGATGATGACCCGCATCCCGTCCTCCTCAAGTACGACGATCCGTACCACTACCAAAATGTCTTTGGCCCGCTCGTCAAGATGGAGTCCGATTATGACAAGAAGCTCAAGGAGGCCCAGTCAGAAGACCACTTGGTGGTTCGCTGGGACATGGGCTTGAACAACAAGCACCTGGCCAGCTTCATTCTCCCCAAGATTGAGTCTGGTGATGTCAAGCTGGCGGTAGGTGACGAGATGAGAATCAAGTACAAGGGAGATCTCCGTGCGGCTTGGGAAGGTGTCGGTTACGTGATTAAAATTCCCAACAACCAGTCTGACGAGGTCACACTGGAATTGCGCAAGGCCGCCAACGACAAGTCGGTGCCCACCGAATGCACCCACAACTTCTCGGCTGATTACGTCTGGAAGGCCACCTCGTACGACCGCATGCAGTTTGCCATGAAGACCTTTGCTGTCGATGAGCTGAGTGTTTCGGGTTACATCTTCCACAAGCTTCTGGGCCACGAAGTTGCGGTTGCCCCGATGAAGACACAGATGCCTAAGAAGTTCCACGTCCCGGGCTTGCCCGAGCTGAACCACAGCCAAGTTACGGCTATCAAGACTGTGCTCTCAACCCCTTTGAGTCTCATTCAGGGTCCTCCCGGTACCGGCAAGACTGTCACGTCCGCGACCATTATCTACCACCTGGCCAAGATGAACAGCAGCCAGGTCCTGGTCTGCGCGCCTTCCAACGTTGCCGTTGATCAGCTTTGCGAACGCATTCACCGCACCGGCCTCAAGGTTGTCCGTCTGACGGCAAAGTCACGCGAGGACGTCGAGTCCTCCGTCAGCTTCTTGGCTCTCCACGAGCAGGTCCGCATGTATAAGGCTAACAGCGAGCTTACGAACCTCAACAAGCTCAAGAACGATCAGGGTGAACTGTCGTCGCAGGATGAAAAGAGATTCAAACAGCTGACTCGTATGGCCGAGCGGGAGATCTTGAACAACGCCGATGTCGTATGCTGCACCTGTGTTGGTGCCGGTGACCCGCGTCTGTCCAAGATGAAGTTCCGCAACGTGCTTATTGACGAATCTACCCAGTCCGCGGAGCCTGAGTGCATGATTCCCTTGGTTCTCGGCTGCAAGCAGGTCGTCTTGGTTGGTGACCACAAGCAGCTGGGCCCTGTCATCATGAACAAGAAGGCAGCTAAGGCTGGCCTGAACCAGTCGCTCTTCGAGAGATTGGTCAAGTTGAATCTGGTGCCTATCCGTCTGAACGTTCAGTATCGTATGCATCCCTGTCTTTCTGAATTCCCTTCCAACATGTTCTACGAAGGGTCGCTTCAAAATGGTGTTACCATCACGGAGAGACTCCGTAAGGATGTCGACTTCCCTTGGCCCGTCGCCGAGACGCCGATGATGTTCTGGTCCAACATGGGCACTGAGGAAATTTCAGCCTCCGGCACGTCTTACCTCAACCGCACCGAAGCTTCCAATGTCGAGAAGCTTGTCACTCGTTTCTTCAAGGCTGGGGTGAAACCGTCCGACATTGGTGTCATTACTCCGTACGAGGGCCAGCGCAGCTACATTGTGAGCACAATGCAAAACACCGGTACCTTCAAGAAGGAGAGCTACAAGGAGGTTGAAGTTGCTTCGGTTGATGCCTTCCAGGGTCGCGAGAAGGACTTCATTGTTCTTTCCTGCGTCCGCTCGAACGACAACCAGGGCATCGGTTTTTTGTCTGATCCTCGTCGTCTCAACGTCGCGCTTACTCGTGCCAAGTACGGTCTCGTTATCATCGGTAACCCCAAGGTCTTGTCCAAGCACGAATTGTGGCATCATCTCCTCGTCCACTTCAAGGATCGCAAATGCCTTGTTGAAGGACCCCTTTCCAACCTGCAGGTGTCACTCATTCAGTTTAGCCGCCCCAAGACGAGCTTCCGCCCGTCTCGCTCGCACCAGCAACCTCAGCATGTGGCTGCCGGCTACCCCAACGGCCGGTACGGCGGCGGTATGAACGGCTCGGTTCGTGACTTCGACACTGGCTCAATGCTTTCATACGGCAACATTCCCGATGACGTTTCTTCCATCCACAGCTCTGCTCTGGGCGGCGCCGGTCTGAGCTCCGCTTATCCCCAGATGTTCTCCAACTTTCACCCCGAGCAGTGGCCCGGTTTGCCTGGCGCGAGCCCGGCTGGTCGCCCTGCAGCCAAGGGTCGCGGTCGTGCCGCCGAGAGCGTTGCTGGCGAGAGCGTCGCCAACAGCGAGTTCACGGATGCCAGTGCTAGCGTGATTGGCGGCAAGGGCGTCGGCCAGGGTGGCGCAAGCTTGGGTGCTGGTCTTAGCGAGGCAATCAACTCGGCTCGCCCAACCTCGTACAGCCATAGTGATCGCCTCAAGCAGTACGTGGAGAGCGCCGGCCTCGGCATGCGCAACGGGTATACGAGACGATTTGATGACGACGAAAAGAGTGTCAGCACCGCTTTCGCTAGCCAGATCGGCTCCGGCTTTGACTGAGTGTTTTCCATGGCCTATGTTGCCTGGTTTTGCATTATTCTCAATGCATACCAGACAACTGAAGCGCTACCGTACCTTACCGCATGGAGCACCGTCTCGTCTGGCTATTGCCTCTCGAACCTCGGTCGAGCACGCAACATCAGACCCGAACAGTCCTGAGTCGCCATCCTGGAAGTGCATGGAGACGTGGTTGATGGAGTGCCAGTCAAACAAAGCTTGTTTTGACGGCAATTCCTGACCCTTTCGGCAAACCTGCCGGCACCAACTATTGATTGCTTCGGCCACGTGTCTGCCCGTCGTTGCTGACAAACGTCCATTGATGCCCCGATTCACCGAATGGGCCAGGGATGTTGGCATACAGAGGTTACTTGATAATCGTTAAGGTGCTTTGTTCAGACGTTGAAGGGCTCCCCGGGAGAAAGTAGGCTGGTAGTGAGTTTTTAAGGAGGCGAGCACGCAGCAGAAGAAAGTCAGACACCGCCTTACTGAATCCGGCACGGGGTCTTCGTTGTTTTTGGGGGGGATAGGGGTTGGAGGATATCATATCCCAGCGGATGAAGAGGAGGAGGGGGGAAGGGGACGTTCCCAAACGCCCACCCACCTTTCTCTTGCATGGCATGTGCATTTCACTTCGTAATAGATCCAGAATGCCTCGGGTGTTCGTACTTGGGGGTTCTAGTATCTATGAGCAACTATCTATTGTTCATCACTCGTTTGCGAGGTAGTTCGGTTTTTTCAAAAGATGAAAGCGTAGGGGCAGATAGATAGACATCAGCACCATACTATTCAATCATTTTCCATTTGTAGTCCGTGGTTCCTGTAGCTCGTATTGTTCGTGGAGGTTTGAGGCCACCAACACGTGTAAGTGTGAATAAATCATGTACCCCTGACGGTCCTCTAACCTCTAACGCGCTATCACGTGGCGATAGGGGTATCCAACCGCTGTAGCTACAGGGGTCTCTTGCACTGCCCCTCCAAACCGCCAGTGACCTCATCGGTGCACCCGCGCGCCACTGTCTTCAGCTGGAAGCCAAGCTGCAACGGGATCCTACCAGATGGATAATCCCACTTTATTTGAACTGAAACTCAACCCAACTGCATTTTCTCTCTTGCTGATCATCAACATAAAAGGCTGGGACCCTGAAAATCAGCTGCCAGATTTATATTCTTCTCATAAAGAGAGCTTTACATAGCATCGAAACGATAGCCATGACCACCGAACAATTAAACCTCCCGGAGCAAAGCGGAGCCAGCGGCGCGGCCGCCAAGCCGGATACGGAGACAGTTGCTCTACATGCGCAACAAGCGCCGGCGCCGTTGACGCCTCAACCAGACTCTGCGGTAGCTTCAACGGTTCCTACCACCGGTGCTACTAGCGCTGCCGTTGAGAACAACAGTCCTACCAGGAAACCCATTCCGTCCTCATCACCTACTCCGACTCCTGCCTCCTCAGCCGCACCAGCACCAGCAGCTTCATTATCGCCAAACCCCGCATCCGTAGAAAGCGAAGATGGCAGCGGGAAAAGGGTGTCAATTCTGGAGGATAATAGCGGTAGCAGTGAAGTGAGCCCGCTGGACTTTCAAGGAAACGTGGACAGCAACAACGACTTGCCTTCTCCGGAGACCATTCGCAAGATAGACAACTACATCGTCTTGGATCGCAACGGGAAGTCGCATACTTTCAGGAGTTTGTACACAGGCAAACATGTGGCGAGACGGGTGCTGGTTATTTTTGTTCGGCATTTTTACTGTGGTGTAAGTCTCTCCCCTTTTTGCCTCCATTCCCCCCTTACCTTTCCCTTGAGACCGAAGCTCCCGTCGAACCCCCTTGCACTATACATTATGCTAACGGACGATATGCGCAGAACTGTCAAGACTACCTCCGCTCCCTCTCCTCAGCCGTGTCCCCCACAACCCTCCTCGCCCTGCCCATACCGACTTTCATCGTCGTGATCGGCTGCGGCGACCCTGGGTTAATCGATATGTACACCTCCGAAACCAACTGTCCCTTCCCCGTCTACGCCGACCCTACGAGGAAGCTATACGCCGAGCTGGGGATGATACGGACACTCGCACTAGGGCAACGCCCGGCTTATATGCAGCAGCACATTCTGAAAAGCAGCGTGGCATCTGTCGTGCAAGGACTGAAGCAAATCAAGAACGGCCTCGCGCTGAAAGGTGGTGATTCCCGACAAATCGGTGGGGAGTTTTTGTTTGAGCCGCTAAGTCTCGTCGGTTCGGCAGTAAAAGAAGAGGTCACCACGCCGGTTAGTGAAGCTATTGAGCGGTTTGCTAGTCTCAGGCCCAGCTCCATAAAAGGGGAAAAAGAAAAAGATGGGCCGGACAATATAGGGATTGAACACCGGCACAGCGAGACTCCGAGTCTGGACGGGAAGAATATGGAACTGGGGGGAGATGGGAGTGAAGGTGTGGACAAGGTCGTGAGTTGGTGCCATCGGATGAAGAATACAAGGGATCATGCGGAGATTCCTGAGTTGCTGGAGGTGTTGGGGGTGGAAGGGGACGAGCCGGTTTTGTCGGGACGACAAGCGCCACAGGGAGAAAAGGAACGGGAAAGGTGGGAACGCGCGGTTAGGGAGAGGAAGGGGACTGGGTTTAGTGTGGTTGGGAAGAGGATGAGTGCTGAGGGGGGGCGTTGATTCTTTCGAAAGGGAAGGGAGATTGGGGTGATGGAAGTATATTTATGGGTATGATGAAGTATGAATATGGGGTATGGAGAGATGATGAAATGAGCTGGGATGAGGTATGACTATCAGGGAGATTGCATCAAGCTGGGCTACTTTTGGGGTTTATGTTCATTCTTGGTTGTTTCCTGTTTCCTGTTACATACTTCTGTTGTCGGGTATGGTCAAACTGGTCAACTTAGCAAGCGGTAGCATTATTCCCACTTCTCTTATAGGTTCAAACGTGGAGAGCAATTCTGCGAATTCGGGTTACACAACCTCTCAAACACCGGGAAGATGCTTCGGATACTTCCTAGCTTGTTTTACACCGCCGCTTGATGCTTCTTCAGATATACGTCTCCTCTTGTTTTCCTGCAAGTCGAGATCAGGACGGATCGAATTAAGTTGATAGGCTCGGTCTTGCCGGCAGTTGGATGCATGCCTTTGGACTTATACCGCATCTGCAAACGAGCCCAAAAAATGTACTCCATCTAAGCGATTGTGTAGAGCAATACGTCCAGTGCAGTTGTAGTCCCTCAACAAGGCACTGTGGTACTCATCTCCCCGGTGGGTCGTTTTTTATATGTTGCTTCTTATAAGAGGCTTGATATCAGAAAATTGGAAAACACTCGCCTGAAAGAATACGTAGGTCGGACGGGTCAAGGTTTTACAACTTGATGCGCGCACAATGTCATATCGAACTAAGGCAGTTGCTACTGTTGCTATTGCGCTGCTCTCAGCGCTTGATATCGCTTTCATGTGGACGGCGGTAGCCAGGTGGCACCGTCAAACGTTGCAAGAAGGGATGATTGGGAGAACTGCCAGTTGATGGGTAGGTAAACACGGCTTTCCTTCGTGTTCAGGGACGAGCGCGTCATGAGTCTTCTCTTTCTGGGCTATTTGGCTCCGTTGCTGCCGCCTTGCTCTTGAGTCTTTGTTGATTCACTTGCCCCTATTCTGAGACGCATCAACGAACAGACACCAAGAAATGCGATAGCAAAAGAAGCAAAATGTCAGCGCCCCCGTGCTCGATAGCTGGCACACCGGATATGTATGGCTTGGGGATTCGCGTTTCCTTTTACCTCCTCTGGCTGTCGACACTCGCCCTCGAGGTCCTGGACCAAGACCATATCATCATTCTCCATGTCGGGGAGCTCGTTCTCGACGCGGCGGTCCTCTTGGGACTTATCATGACCGTATCCAGCGGTTATCTCCAGGCAGTCGAGGTGTACATCATCATCCTGCTCCTCTCGGCAACAGCCTACCTGTTCTTTCCCAGACACGTCGCCGATGTTGCCATGGCAATCTGCCCGCACCTCGGTCTCAAGATGAAGACACGAAGCGATGAGCATTACGGCTCAGGGGCAATTGTCGGCGGCATCCGAACCTTCTACGGCATCTTTGTGATTGGCTTGCAGTTGTGGTTCTGGACGTCAGGTATCGACTCGCCTGAAATCCACCGGATGCTGAACGAGCAGCCTGTCCCTGGTTGTCAGCAGTATGGCTTCTTATTCGGCCCAATCGACCTGCGGAGCACCACCATCAAAGCCCTCAACATCCTTCTCATGTTTGTCGCTCTTTTGGGAGGGTTCGTGGTGGAGTGGTATATCAAGTCGAATATGATCGTGTCCCGTGATCCGCGGAAGATGTGAGTTTACCCCCTGGTCAATAAATACCCGGCTGCGCAGTCTGCTGACACAATGTAGACGATCCCGGTGGGAAGCACAGAAATGGCTAGAAGCATTTGGGGGCCTAATTGTTGCTACCACAGTTATTATCGCGATCGAGCTGACCATCCACTGGAACCGAATCCCGAGCAATGTGAATCAGGCAACCACCGCGGCGCAGCTGATCCCGCTTTTGCTTGTCGTCTGCCTTGTCGCCACCTTTTTATATGGCGTATTTAACTCAAAATCTGTGGGTAGAGGTGGGAGGAGTTCTAGTGGTAGTGGTAGTGGAAGTGGAAGTGTTTCTGTGAGCGTTGAGTCGGGTACTTCACCGTCGCCGCCGTCGTCTTCTGGGGCAACTTTTAGTCCACCGGATGTCATCATTAGGACACGGTCAGTATCGGATTCGTCATTGTTGTAGATTTATGAGCACTTACAAGTTTACAGATCACGATCACGACCACGAGGCCCTCGAGATCCCCCTGGAGGGTATCGTACTGGGCGAAGTCACTCTCGACATTCTCATCATCATCACCACCCGTCCGCTTCACGCCCACCATCACGGCATGGGCCTACATATCCCGGACCTCCACCAAGTCCAGTTGATTCGAGCGGATCACCATCACCAAATATCGTGAACGCATCTCCACCGAGAGTTGTGACAGTTGACCCTGATACCCCTCGAACACACAGCCCACGAGCTAGTTCAAGACGACAGTCGCGCACTCGATATTCACGAAGAACATCCCCAAAGACATCCAGATCCCCTTCCAGACAGCGGTCCTCATCATTTAGACCGCCACCTGGTAGTCCAACGGGCACTATCCGTCCAAATCCCTTCGTGGCGCCCACTCCAATTGCCAACCCTGCTCCGCCATCACCACCGTCGTCCATCCCAGATCCGGCACCATCCGTCAGCCTACCTTCATCTGTAAACGGAAGGTCGTCTCCAGTCAAAAGCCCGCCTCCTAAAGCAGGCCCACCCCCAGCTCAAGTCGAAGACCCCCCTCCTGATCCCGACCCCGATCCCCCTGACAGTCAGCGCCCTCAAGATCCTGAGGAGCCTGGAGACCCTAAAGTTCCCAAAGAGGCTGAAGACACCGAGGGGTCCGACGACTCTTCCGACTCCAACAACCCCGAAGATGACCCTGAAGAACCTGACGACCCTCAAAACCCTCCTGACCCCCCAACAGCTCCAGAACCCAACCCAGAAACCATCGCCAACTCCCGCGCCCTCCTCCTCTACCTCTCCGGCGAGATGTCCACCACAACCGAAACCCACGACCGCCTCTGGGACGAAGTCTTAAACAACCCTTCTGCGCCATCCGAAGACGAATACCTCGGCGCACGCGGAGTGTCTCTCGAAACAGCAGTCCAAGACCGCCTTGCCCGCCGCCTCGGCGCCCCCCTCACTCTCGCCGACATTGAAAACCTCCTTCGCCCTCCAACCCCCTTGATCACCGATGAGGACGTTGCAGCCGTCATGTCCCCGCGCATCACTGATGACGACCTGAAAGATCTCTGGACTTGTCAACTCCCTGAACCTGATTTTTCTGGTGTGATAGGTGATTATTACACCCAACAAGACGTTGATTTTGCCTTTAATAAACAATTCTACTCCCAGAAGGACGTCGACTCAGTTTTTAAAGAGTGGTACACCCCCGCCGATATACAAGCTTCTATGCAGGATTTCTACACAGCGGAAGATGTACAAGCTGTCTGTAGGGATTTTTATACTACCGAGGACGTGGAGGCTGTTTTCCGACCAGCATACGGAGATTTATATACTGCTGAGGACGTAGAAGCTGTTATGGCCCCATCACAAGGCAAAGTCAAAGGGAAAGGGAAAGGGAAAGAGGTGCATTTCCCACCCAGTAGTCCCGAGGGTAGTGACTCAGAAGAGTATTCATACACCGGTTCTTCTTCTTCGGGGTCATCAGATGAGGGAAGCAGTCAAGACTGAGGTACCTTAATCAAGCAAACCCAGACCAAACTCGGCTCGCTTTCTGTTCTTTTCTGGCAAGACACTTTCACAAACGCTACAAAACTGAACAACCCCCTTCATGTCAATAAGATGATGGATGAATGAAACAAACAAACAAACAAATAATCTCTTTTCTGCACCGTACCACAGATGCCTCTCCACCATGCCATATTTATCTACAGTGTCATCCTTCCTGCCAACGAGAACATTACCATCTAGGCACTTCCACCCAAACGACTACTGATACTCACGCATGGAATATGTGGACATACGGAGGTAATGGCACACTTAGTGCGTGCTCTTTTTGACTGAACGCCCTAAACTGAACCCTTCACACCTGTGCATCGCTCCTAGTATACGCCAACCAATATTAGAATGTATATTGCGTGGTTAAGGCTGCAGTTGATAGGTCATGGAGATAATACATAAGGTGGTGCAGGGAGTATTTCTCAAATAGTAAGTTGACAGCATCGTAGGCAAGAGCCCTTGAGACGAGGTGGCGGTTGCTTTCAGTCGATGTGAGTATGATCCTTCAAAGAAAGCAGTAGTGTTCCTGTCCTTTGCAGAGGCTGGGTTGCTCTCTCAAAGGCAGGACTGTCTGTGGAAAGTGAGAAGAGGGCTGGCTGAGACTTGTTCACCCGGCGGCCTTTCTCACAACCTCTTTCCCATTGCGATGGGATAGCGACTGTCTATTCATCTCGGCTGAGGTGAGTGCTAGCCCACAGGACTCATTGGAAAGCAGGAAGACACTGCCGCACAAGAAGTTTCTGAGATTCAAAACCACCGACCATCTCTTTTCATCACTTCTGGTTTCTCTTCTCTCGCACAAAACAGACGACAGTCAGCATCACGTCCAACTTTGTATCGACTACATATCCATCTTTAGAATCGAAGACTACGAAACAGATATCAACCACGAGCTGTCTCTTTAACCCGACTATCGTCGTCGCCTCTCTCTTGTCTGTAGCACATCGTATTCCTCCGTCACTACATTCCTTCGCATCTCATCATGTCCTCATCACCCTCGAGTTCGCGGAAAAGGGCCTCACCCTCGAGTTCGCGAAAAAAAAAGGGTTCAGCCTCGAAAAGAACAAAGTCTGGATCATCAGGGAACCCTTCCAATCACCCTGCGTCGTCATCCAGTTACAAGCCCAGTTCATCCTCTGAGAACTAGAATGACTCGCGGGAGGAGGTAGCAGAGGGTCAAGTGGGCAATGATGAAGGGAACAGCGAGGATGCAGAGGGGGAGACGGATGAGTGGTATCATGAGATGTCTGGTGGTGTCACATCTTCATTTGTCCCTAACCCCCTGTTACCCCCGTTACCCCCGTCAACCTCGTCAACCTCGTTACAACCCATCATCGACGACGCCGTCGTCGTTCAAGAACCTGAGCGATATGTGTTCGAACCGTTTCCGTCGGAAGACCTGATAAAAAGCAGTGATGACGGAGGAAATGGAAATACCGAGGATACAGAAACGGACAAAGTCACTGGTACCATGAAATCCCTCCATAAGCAATTTCAGGATCCTCAGGGTTCAGAGCAGGAAATCGATCACAACGAGGATGCAGAAGTGGAAGCCAGTGACCCGCAAAGCGGGGGTAACGAAGGAGAGGGGAACAAGGAGGATGAGCGTGGCAATGTTTCCACGGGCACCGCCCTCGTCAGCACGAACCCCGTCGGCATCGGCCCCTCTGCCAGCAACACAGCACCAGCACCAGCACCGGCGGTGCCTCATTCAGCTCCCGGTCCGGCGAGGATAGCCCCGAGACTCGAGAAGAAGTGGAAGTGTCTTTTGCCTGGGTGCGAGAACTCTGATAGACGCGACAAAGACAGCCTTGTGAAACATCTCAAAAAGTTACACAATAGAACGAAAATGTATCAATGCATTAAGGAAGGATGCCCTGAGACCGGTGATAACGGTTATGGAACACTGAAAGAGTTGTGTGATCACTGGGACGATGACCATAGAGAGAGTCTTACTGGCGATGAGGAACTTGACAGTTTTATCTACATTGACATGGACATAGGCGTTGAGTAGGCAACCAGGAGGGTTACTGGGCAATATCATACCCACAGCGTTTTGTTAGTAATAAAACACGATAGCGATTTGTAGACTTGTTGTCTGAGTGCGTTGCGTATGTATATATATGTGTGTATGTGTGTATGTGTGTTATATGTGTGTGTACGGGTGTATATATGTGTGTGTATATATATGTGTGTGTGTGTATATATGTGTGTATGTATATATCTGTGTGTGTGGGTGTATATGTGTGTGTATATGTATGTGTATATGTATGTGCGTGTGTATGTCGGTGTATGTGTGTGTTATGTGTGTATATAGGTACATAACACACATACCATAGCAAATACAACTCATATGATAGCATATACAACACATATAAAAATATATCCAACACATACTAAAATGACATATATATCGCTACCGAATTCTCACACTAGCCCTATAATATACCTATACCAAAGTGGGTTTTGAGGTCGGAAAGACAATTCATAAAGATGCAAGGAGTGTTTCTCAACTATTTCGAGGGCGGTTACTCAAGCAATTACCTGAGCAGCAAGAAGCTTTGAATATTTCAATGCAGGAACTATTTACCTCGTATCTGATGGCTCATGACAGGTCACTGTAGTGTCACGCCTTCCCTAGGTATGATGAAGCAATCCGAATCCACAAAGAGAAAAGGATCAAGTAGTAGGTGCGGTGTCCCACCTCGATGGCCTCATGTTACGGATCCTGTTCAAGATGCTTGTCTTACCAGCAAAAAATAAGGTGCATGCCGAGGCAGCGGCAGTCTGACGATTTACCCATCCGGAATTGTATGTTTTGAGTGCCGTGTGCATCTGAAGCCATGGTCATGCCTGCTTCGATGCATGTGAGTCGACTTCCCCGTCCGTTGGCCCGTATGGAGTCGTCTTCGAAACCGACATCTTCCCCATCTCTGCCGAGACCCTGATGGCAATCAACGCCTTCCAACAAGTTGTGTTGATGAACTGACGTTACGATCGGGTTCGGTTATCTCGGGAACCAGCGGCCGACAGACTCCGGCCGTCAGCCGCTTGTAAGTGTAGGTAGATGGAACACGGCTTCCATTTCCAGTTGTTTTCCACGACCATGCCAGAAGACTCAACTCGAAGCATCGATCGATTGACATGTGCGTACTCTCGTATAACCCCAACCCTACTACCATCACCAATTGGTGGGTTTCCACCCTCCCACACCATGTCCGTACCGTTCCTTGCTGTTCCTGGCGACACTGTGTCACACGTGCTGGCGGACAACTGGAGGAGAGGGGAAAATCAACAGGGAACAGCGTTCGACTTTCTCCAGATTCTCTCCAGACTCTTCTCCAGAAAAGTGTGGATATAAGCGCGAATGACACAAACGGCTGGCGAAGCCCTCATGTGACCTGCAGAATTATTTCCCCCCAGCCTGTCCCATCGTGCCTGGGCAACAAGAAAAAAAGGATTCTCGACAAAAGAAGCCAGGTCTCGCTGGCTGGCGGAATCGGCAGTTTATGCCCGAGGTTTTCTGTTGACATGCCCGCTAAACCCCAAAAGAGACATGGCCGTCGTGCTGGCGTTGGGTCTTCGGTTGACCGCCTCCAGGTGGGCGGTATGAAGTACTTTGTAGCACACGCCGATTTACGGCCCAAGCTCCCTCAACAAAGTGGGTTGACCGCTCTGCAGCTGTCGCGCCCAGCATCTCAATTGACCGGGGGGAGAAGGCTTGCACTTTTGGTTCGTTGGGAAATTCCACTTTTGACGAATTCAACTTTTTTTTTTTTTTTCTTTTTGGCGAGAACACGCGAGACGAAGCGGAAGATGATCAAGTGGAGACTGATGGTCGATGATTCACAACTTGTGAAACTTGCTGGAGAAGAGCGCAGCGACAATTCTAACTTACTGATAGATCGACACATGCTCGGCTGATCTGATGGCCTGCATCGAAAACGAGCCGGGATAGGTACGCCAGCAAGAAACGTACCGAAACGCAAACGCGTTCGCTCCGACGTCTGTCTATATGCAGTCGTACTTTGGTGATAACCTGTCGGTACATAGGTGGAAAACGGTACATGTATGCAGCTCCAAAGTTTCTGTATACTATCCTGCCCTGCCCTGTTCGTGTCGTGTTCGCTGCTGCTGCTGCCATGCGGTCCACACCGTATGATCCCACGATCCCCAAAGATTCCCATTCAGGGGGTGTGCGGTGTCTGGTGTGGGAGAGGAGGAGAAGACTGGAGAGTGATGGACGGGGAGAGTGGAGGGGTATGCCCCGGGAGTTGCTGGTCGGTCGATGGCTCCTTGCACGCATTCCAATGCGGAGGTCCGGGAGTTAGTTCGACTTATACAAGTATACCCAGCCCGTTCCCTACTCCGTCCCCCTTTGACTCAGCGTTTCCCCTCTTGTATCGCCAGTTGCTATTAATTTGCTTCCCTCCCTCCCGTCTCCCTCTGTTTCGTCTCTTTTTCCTCACTATCATCATCATCACCATCGCCGCCTTCCATCAGTCAGCCCATTGATTTCGGTACCATCCATCACCGTCACCACCTTTCCTCCTCCTCCCAAACCCACCCAAAGACCATACCATAGCCCTTTGTCACAATGTCGTCCAGACTCTCAACTCCCATTTCAAAACTTACCCGCTCCCTGAGCACCTCGGCCCCCGTTGCCCGCCCCAGTCACCTCCTTAACAATGGCTCAAAATCCGCTGCCGCCGTAGCAAGGAAACCCTCCCCCAAAGCCGTAGCAGAAGAGTCGGAAGTATGTTGCACCTTTTACCTTCCCTCTCCCTGACCCAAAAAAGCTAACAGCCCAAACCCAGCCCTCAACAACATCCACCCGCGCGCACTCAACAGCCTCCACCCCGCACCGCCCTGTTCTCCCACCCCAGCCCACGACATTCCGCTTCATGCAGACCTTCCACCACTCCGCGCCCAAACCATTTGCTCTCTCCCAACCCACCGTCGACGCACTGGTGCTTCCCAACCTGGCCGCTGAGGCCGTCTCCTACGACCCCTATTCCAACATCCGCGTGCCCCTGCTTCCAGACAACTTCGCCGGTCCTCCGGCAGGCACCCGCGCGCCCGAGGCGTCTGACTTGCCTCTTTCAAAACCCGAGATCCTCGTCGTGGCCGCGAACCCTGAACAGGTCCTCCCATCGGCTCTGACAGAGGTCGAGGGGATGGGCGTGGACGGTGTCGAACTCAAATTTGCGCATTGGCCGGAGGAGGCAGAGCAGCAGGAAAGCTTCGAGATGGGACAGGGCATGATTCGGGATTTGTGGAAGGGATTGGTGGATGATCTTGCTGGTGGGAAGAAACCTGCCTTTTGATCACTCTCGATGACTTTTTTCCTTTTTTGATTTCAATCATTTGATCTTTCCTGTTTAGGAAACGGGGTTGGCAGCAGCATTTTCGTGGGTTTCAGCGGTTTTTATTTATTCTCATTTGTAATTGCTTCTCACAATGATCCTACCCGAAGAGGAGGGCATTTATTCACGATGAGAGGAATGGAATGGAATTACAGGCACCAGGCTAGATTCTCTCTCTGCCTTTGGAGTGCAGAGGAAGTCGAGGGATGGAACGACGATGATCTTAACGTACCGTTATATTTTTTTGGACAACGATGGCTATCTCAGTCAGTTCGAGTTACGAAGTACAAGCATCAATCTTGAGAATCAATTGATTGTAAGCCATGATGGATTTCCAGCATGTGATTGCACTCCATACAAACCTTCACTTGCTTATCCCAGCCTTGCATGTGATTGATATTAGCAGAAAACGAACATTGAACTTGACTTGACTCGACATTGACGTAAATGACTCCCAAAAAGTTCCGAGAAATCTTCGAACGACTCCGATCTAGAACCTGCACGGTTGACTATCTAGTGCACATAGTGTAGCTTATTTTTAGCCCCCAATCCTTCACTTACACCTCCGGAACTTCCAGAAACATCGTCTATGCAGAACACCTGCCAAGTCTCCGATGCATACGAAGTACGTATGGTTGTGAGCAGCCATAAGGGGCACGACCGACACAATGATTCCCGCAGGATTACGGAGAGGATGTGAATCCCAAAGTTTACTAATAAGCGCGGTAAATGTATTCTCGATAAATTGCCCGACGTCCATGTTTGAATCCCGGCCCCGAAGATTCCGACGTCAGTCAAAACCACTGAAACGAAGAGACGGCTTCACCGACCGCGCCCGGATTAATTATATGTGAGTGAAATCAGCACCACCTGGAAGCAGGACATAGATAAAATTCAACGCGCCCAATGTCCAGACACTGCATTCTTGTGAGAACGGGAAAAAATTATTGTTGAACTATCTAAATTACCTCCCATCCATCCATCCCATACACACATCGTGTTTTCCCCCGGTTATAAAGTGATGTTTGCGGTGGCCTCGTTGCCCATGATGCGTCGACTCGGTAACCTAGCCCATCCCTTGACTTTCCTCAAACTACCAGGCTTGCTTCTTATTTCCCATGGCCGCTCTAAAAACCCTCTGCTGCTGCTGCCACCACAAACCACCGAGAGAATAGACTGAGAACTACCTTACTTGGGTTTACATAGGGTGGCAGGCAAGCCTACTCCCTACCTATGCAACACGATGCAAGCTCCGTCTTGTGCACCTAACTTTTAGTTCGTTGGAACTGTCTTCTGGAACATCATCCTTCCTTCCAGACCTCCTTGGAGATACAGGGCAGTCACTGGAATCCGATGATGAAACGGACCCTGATAGGGAATTGCTATCCATGCTGGGTTTTCCGGAAAAAGAAGAGAACGACGGACAGAGCCTTCGATCCCTTTATGATGATGAACACTCAGACGGAACCTGACATGAGAAGATAGCTTGAAGACAGGTAAACCATAAGGTACTTGACAAATTCTCCAGGGCTCCAAGTTTGAATTTTGCGGTTGTGGTGCGATTTCCCCCCCCTCACGGGGTGATCTCGGAGCAGCCCACCAGCTTTGGGAAAAGGACCTGGATATTACGTCCCAGAGCGTGGAATAGCAGGACCAGGCACCTTCAGGACCGGGAGCCGTCCTTCCCGAAGCAGCTCAACCAGGGCACCCACCGGGTTCAACATCCTAGAATACCTAAGTTGTCTTGAGGGCATTCTGGAGCTTCACTCCATTATCCTTCTCGTTTAACGAAACCTGGTCAGAGGTAGTCGGGGGGGGGGGGGGGGGTTCTTAGCGCTATCGTCCGCCTTCAGGCGTGATCTTTTCGATTACACACCCCAAGATGAACCCTTTACATCTATACAATGCGACTAGTATGTGTAAACTGATCGGATAGCATGAATGCTTAGTTGAAGATAAATGCCTCTATATTTTTTATATGCCTATAGTATTTATTTCAACGCGTGGAAGGTCGAGTTAGTGGGCATTTAGCAGAAAGATCATGACCGTAATCTTTTCCGCTGACTCCCCGCCAACTTGACCTTCTACACGTTCGAATAAAACACCATAGACATACAAAAAGAATGTTGACACGTTTACGTTTAACCAGGTATTCGTGCTATCAGATTATTTGACACATACCAGTCGCATTGCGCAAGTGTGAGGGATTCATTTTGGGGCGTTGAGTCGAAAATATCACGTCCTTAAGTGTGATACGGTCTTAACACACTAATCAGGAAATAGGCGAAGTAGCTTGTAGGTTAAGTCATAGAATAGAATAGAATTTGCGTCAATTGGTATCGATTTTGTTCCTCCGCTGCTGCTCCTGACCGTATTCCTCCACACACCTCCCGTAACTCCTCGCTCCAAGCTATTATTTGACAACCGCCGCCTTCGTCGAAGGGCGACTCTACCTCTTCTTCACACTGGGACGGGGCTTGCATTCGTCTGCTTCCACGGGGTGAAGCATGAGCTTGTTGGGATAGTTGGCCGTGTTCCCTTGGAACCCCTTGGCCCAGTCGTAGCCCACGGCGTAGGCAAAAATGGATCCTGTCTTGTTGAATGTGGTGGCTAAGATGCTGCCGCCAACGTTGGGATAGCCCTTCAACCTATGCTTAGCATCTTTGTCCCAGAAGTGGAAGGTACCATCACTACCGGCTGTGCTGAAAGTGCCGTGTACGGGATGGAAAGAAATGTCGTTGACGGCGTAGACGTCTGTGACATTACCTTGGGCCGGGTCGCGGTGGCACTTGAACGAAAAGTTCAGGCTAGAGAGTATCGAGTGTTAGATTCCTGGGGAGCATAATCACCAAAAAGGGGGGAAGCCACAACATACCTAGCATCCTTGTCCTCCACATACTGAATGGCACAACGACCTTCGATGCTGCCAATAGCGAATCCCATCGAGTCGGTGAAGCAGCTGACCACCCTGGTCTGCCACTTAAGAGGACTTGTCAAAGTCTTGTAGAACTTGGTCGGGTCCTTGAGGTTCACCACATTGATGTATCGCTCCGCCGTCCCCACCACCAGCAAGTCGTTGCGCACGTCCATGGTATACACTCGGTCCTGGCAGGTCAAGACGCCCGCTGGCGTGCTCTGTCGGTAGTCCCAGTACTTGATCGTCTTGTCCCAGGATCCCGTCACCGCCATCGGGGTGCCGTTCGCCTCGAAGTAGCGCACAGAGCGGATCGGCTGGTCGTGCTGCGCGAACTGCAGCGACTGGCCCGTGCCGAGATCGATCACCTTGCCCTGCTTGTCTGCTCCGCCGGAAAGAACCTTTGTGCCGTCCTACAGTTTGAAGATTCGTCAGCTTCCTCGAGAAGCTCGAAGCTTTGGTGAACTCTGCCCATTACGTACCTTGAAGAAATCAACAGACAGAACCGGACCCTCGTGGTCGGAAGCGACCTTTCCCACGCCTTGACCATTGCTCATGATCTCGTAGATGCGCACCTTCTTGTCCCAACTCGCGACCGCCAGGAAGTCTTTTTGGTCTGCGGGATTGGGGTTGAAGGCAATATCGGAAATGCTGTCCTCTGGTCCATTGGCGAGCTGGACATCCCCCTCCAGCTTGCCGAGAGTATTGCTCGCGGTTTGAGCACTCGATGCGAAGAGGCCCGCCATCGCTGCGGTTGATGCCTGGGGCTTGTGGTGTGTTGTTGTGGTTTTCTGCCAAGATCGAATTCCCTAAGCGTACTCGATGTATCTAAAATAGTTTAAATGCTTTGAATAGACCGATTGTATCGTTGAATCGATTCTATTGTTTGATCGGTTGTATTGAGGCGTAAAGTTGTTGGGTTGTCTTGTGAGGACGGAAAAGGTGATGAAAATAAAATTATAGAGGAAGAGCTTCACCAGGGTCGACAACCGCGCTGCAGCTGTAGTTGCAAACCAAGGACACCGCGTTGTGTGGATAATGGGGACTAAGCTTTTTTGGGGGGCATGGTCTCTTCTGCTAAATGTCTGCCAACTCGGCCTTCTACGCATTCGAATAAACACTACAGGTATGCAAAAAGAAGATGGACGCATTCAACTTTAATAAATATTCATGGCATTAGATTTTGTAGGTGTGAAGGGTCTATTTGAGGGCGTCAAGTCGAAAAGATCACGCTGTTAGTCCCCATTATTCACACATCTTTTGGACGCGTGCAGGAACAAAAAGTCACCCAAGACTCGGGTGCCGCTAGCCACACACCCTAGTGTTGAGCAAAAGCTTGGACCTTTCTTCCACACACCCTGCTCTCCGCTTTTCCAATTGGCAGAAATTCATTTGCCAAGTGCCACACCAGGCAGGGCACAAGGCAGCCCCACTCTCTCAGAAAATTCAGCGGGGCATAAAAACTGCCAAAAAGTTTTTGGAGATTCTTTTTCTCTTCTTCTTCTTCTCCTCAAGCCCTCCTCGTCCGACAAATCGCTATTTCGAAGCTCACACACGGAGAGTTGGATTTCGATTCTTCTTTCACATCACAAAAGCTTTGGGAGAAAGTCCCCGGACATCCGCGTCTTCTTGCAAAATAAGTTTACGCGGTCGCGGAAACGCGCCGACATAGAAGCACTTTGGCTGATCTCGGCCGCCAGTTTCTTGTCTGTCTTTCTGACCGCCCGGCACTTCAACGTTCTCGATTTACAAGATCACTTCTTGTGTATCTTGCGCTTCGCTATGGATCGGGGGTTTTGATATTCACTTTCACGGGCTGGGAGACCACATGGACGAAGATATGAGTCCGCGCTCCCTCGGCTGTCTGCAATTGGATTGAGATTTTCCTTCGGTCCCTCTAGCTGGGGTGTTGGGTTCTGGAGGAGTGCTGCCGCTGGCTTCAGGTCTGGACTGGGAACGTCACGGCTGGCTCGAGAGTTTTCGTCATGATGTCACAGAAATGCGATTGCTCGCTTCCTCACGGGAGCGGAGTTACTCGACGGGGCTTATTCTTGGTGCGAGGAGGGCTTCAAACTTTGGTACACATGCTTTGCTTGCAACTTGCCTTTGGCAAACTGGCTGGACAACCAAAAACTCTAGGCTTCGAGGGAAGTCCACTGTCCACTTGGTCAGTTTGCTTTGGCACTTTTTGCGGCGGGCATCTTGGGGGATTTCAAAACAGTTCAGGTGATGATAAACCTTATAGAGTCAAGCTCTGAGAGTTCGCAAAGCGGCTCACTGATGACTCAAAATGCGTTATGGTATCTGATGGACTGTCAAACATTTTTTCTTTTGTATCAACATTACGTAGTTCTATTTTGCTGGTGATGATGCGTCCTCTATTATGACGCCTGTGTCTACCTATCGTGCCCGAGGCCTGTTGAAGCCTTCCGCCTTCTACTGTGACCCAACCCAATCCTAATATTCAATCCCATGGTTGAAGCCCATAAGGCTAAGGGGATACCGTATTCTGGCATGCTGCAATCCGACCATGCGGTCCAAGTTTACTGCATCGCCGCCTCCTTCTTGCGCTGCTCCTCTTCCAGCAGCTCACGCTGCCTGTGAGCGGCCTCGATGTCGGCCTTCATTCCCTTGGCCTTCTGGCGAGCCTCGTAAAGGTCCCTGCTCTTCATGATTCTTTGGACAATCGTTCCGGCGTTGACGTCCTCGAAATCGTGATGTCCAATCTCACGGTAGATACCCAGCTCTTTGGGTGCCGTGTAGACGTCCTCGGTGAAGGGCATGAAAGATGTTGGCCCGTGGTAGACAGCATCAGGTGTGCCCCAAGGTAGCCCAGTGAGGTATTCCTTGGTAGGCTCAAACGGCGCACCAAATACAACGGCGTTGATGTACTAGTCCCAACGTTAGCAGTTGAATCGATACCATTAGGATTGAGCCCAAACATACCTTGCACTGCAGAACACAAAGCCCGCGCTCATAGATGTTCATAATGGGATAATTCACCCCCTTCCACTTGTTGATGACCTCGTCGTCGTGCACACCTGCCACGACAAACACCGGCCCGTAGTCCTTCCCCTTGCCCTTGCGCTCGTTGACCGCCTGTTCCGAGTACCACCCGTCCTTCCTCGCCAGCTCCTCCTCGGCCTCGACCACCAGCCTCAAAAACTCAATGTGCCCGCTGGAAAACAAGTCGAACCCACCGTCCACGTAAACCACCCTCTGCCCCAACTTGGGCCCAACCCCCGCAAACAGCTCCTTGAACCCCTTCTCCTTGGACCAGAACCAGACATCCGCACCAGGGTTCTTGGCCGTTTCGTCAGTGGCATACAGCCTCATGCGCTCCAACATAGCCTTGCCCTCAGCCGTCCTATCCGCTTCCCCTCCATGTCCCTCTTTTCCCGCAAGCGTATCCTGCAGCGACTTGATAAAGTGCCCCCGTGTGCAGAGTAACATCCTCCCCACCAGATCCGTGGTGGAAATACTCGGCGTGCGCTTCACGACTTTGAATCTGTCGGCAGCTTTCACAAACCTATAACAATCCTCCCCGCTGCCGTCGGACGTGATGTCGTCCCCGTGGACGACGTACTTGCACCCAAAGTGGCTGATCCAGTCGAGTTGCGTGACATAGGGCGCGTAGGGGATGGATTTGGTCACCCAGCGGCAGGCGTCGGTGGCGAGGAGACGTTCCTTGAGGTTCATGACTGTTGGTCCTTTGTTTTCGAGAATGGCCTCGTCGGAGTGCACGCCTACGTAAAGTTCATCGCCGAGCTGGCGGGCTTGGACGACGGCGCCGGCGTGCCCGTGGTGGAAGAAGTCGAAGCAGCCGTCTACCCAGAGGCGGCCTTCAAGGAGCTCCGGGGCGGGTTCGCCGGGGGGTGAGATGGGGTCTGTGGCGCTCATTTTTGTGGATGGGCGTGGTTAAGTGAAAAGGGATGATGAGTAGGTGTGCTTGTGACTGCGTAGAAGCCGTATTCGTAGATTGGAAAGTTAATGAAACCGCAAAACTAATTCTCCAAGTAAGATAAGTTTATAAAGGAGCAATCGATTGTTGAGAGAAAAAAGAAAAGATTGTTCCCCTATTATTAACTATCGTTCAATCAAGAAAATGTCATGTGGCTTCTACTGATGGTTTAATTGACCTCAATCACAAGCAAGATTCCCAAGCTGCCAATTTGGGCATCGATTGCCCCCCCTCAGCCGCTGCTCTCTCCACTGAATCTCAGGGTTGCCCCTCCCCCACCACGAAATCGCCCGGGTTACCGATCATGTCCCTGGGCTTCTGCAGGGCACACCCTCACCCTGTCTCGAGCTGTCCCTCACCATAGGATCTTGGTTCAGGGTGCCTTGTCTGTGTCTCTGTCAAACGGGAAGGGCCTTTTATACCCAACGAGAAGGTGGCATGCTTTTTCGAGCTGTGTTTCAGGACGGCGCAATGCCGGTGGACAGTGCTCGACAAACCATTGAAATCTTCAATGTGGTTCCCCGGTTTCCAGACGACACCATAGCTCGGCAATTGGACTATAGACGCCTTCTCGGCTGATATCTTGCGACAATCTTTCCATGGAAAGGCAAATGGAATACAGGTCAATCCCAATGCCGTTGAGGAATGACGATGTCGACAGAAGTCTGTCCGTGGTCGTCTGATGGAACACACAATTGACGGGATATGGAGCCAGAATAAGGGTCTGGCCGGTGCTCGTCACCTGCAGCGCGCATATTCGCATTTGGGAATACCCCTGGACTATGCGGCCGCCTTACTTATTCTACCTGTCCCTGTCCTTCCTGGGGAAAGGTCCAACCCTAAATAAACAGCTGGCGTGCTGTCATGTCAACCTAACTTACTCGTCCGTTTGTTTTTGAAAGCAAAAAAAAAAGAGTGAAGATATCTCCAACTACAATCTTCGGGTCTGTCCGGCTGTAACAAAACTTCATCCCCTGTTTTTACAGCAACACAACCCCCCCTTGACCCATTCCCAGCTCAGCGGAACGCTACCCAGGATTACCTTAGTACCCAGCACCTCCTGCCAAATTCGCGGCGCTAAAACGACCACAGCAAATGACGGCGCGTTGTGCCTTGCCCGAACAGGACATTTTTGAATTATTACACAAGGCACCAGTTGGAACCCCTCTCTCGAAGCTGTGAGACATGCAGACCGCCGCTCCCTTTTTCACGTCCCTCTTTGGCGGGCATGGCAGCAATAGCAACAACAACAATCACAACGAACCCACGTCGCCCAACCACACCAAAAAGTCCCCCGCCAGTAAATCCTCTCGATCCCGACCACCAAGTTCCGGCGTAGACGCTGGTGGTGGGCGAGCAGGCGACCTCAGCGACGGTGACACCACAGGGGCTAGTCCACGGCGACACAACGTTCTCCACAAGAGTCGTGATCGCCGACCATCCTTTGGACGAAAAACCTCCTTCTCCCTCTCGACTTCTTCGCCCAAGCGTCGCGCAAACTCGTCCTCCTCGGCCAATGGCGGCAGCGGCACAGTGCAGCAGCAGCGACCGCCAGCCATCCAGCTCTTCCCCGACGACAGCCCCGTGCCCCCGCTTCCCGAACTCACCCTCACTGCCGCCGCCCTGAGCAAACTCTCGAAACAAACCGAAGCCATAGTTCACTCCCCCACCTCTGCCGAGTTCTCCAGGATGGCGCCCGGCAGTCGCAGCAACGCGCCCACGCCCGTCAACGGGCAACAGCTTGCCCCTCCTCCTGTCCTTCATGGCAGCGGCATCGCAGCTAGTGTCGGTCTCAATGGGGCGGGCGCTGGTAATTCGCAAAATGAGTCGACCATAGTACACCATCATATACAAGAAATGGCCAACAAGAGGATATCTACTCTCGACTACCTCCGTAAGGCGTATGTCTCCCCATCTTCTTCACTCCTATATCCCCCGGAATCCCGCAGTCTTCTAAGTACCCCCCACTAACATTGATCTCCCAACAGCCACGAAGGCCGCATATACTGGTTCAACACCCTCCTCTTCGACAAGCCCGACCTGCAGCGCATGCCCTACTTCGACTCCCGCAAAATCGCCCGGCGCGCTACCAACTACTTTCTCCTCGGCATCTCCCTCCCCGCCGTCATCGACCTCAACAGTTCCTCCGCCACCGAATTCCTTCGTAGCTTTAACACTCTTCTCACCGAATTCGATTCATTCCAACAACTCCATTCCGAATCAGGCACCACGTCTTCCTCCCTCTCCCGCGCTCGCATACCGCAAATGTTCCGCAGAGCTACCGGTCCTGTCTCCTCCAAAGGCCGCCGCTCCTCCAGCGCTACCGGAGCAACCATCCCTGGCAGCAGCAGCAACGGTACCGACACAGGAGGGGGTTATGCAGAAACAACCGACTCCCTGGCAGCAGCAACCAACGCTTTGGCACAAACCATGACCAACTCCTCCGCTACATACCCGACCGAAACCAGCATGGCGACTTCTACACAATCGGCACCGATGAATTTTGCGGGATCAGAAATCGATTTATTACCGGGAGAAGAGTATACCCACCTCTTAACGCCTTCGTTGCCTTTTGATCCGGATTTCTTCGAGACGTTCGCAACGCTGTGTGATGTGTTGATTGATACGTACACGAGGCTGCTGAGTTTGATTCCCACGCCAAATCAATGTGGTCCGTCGGTCGCGGAGTTATTCCAGAAGGCGGATGCAAAGGTTAGGAAGTTGCTGGTGCAGAGTGTCATACGGGAGTTTGAAGACCAGAGCAGGCAGGGGGTGAAGGCGGAGGTTGCGAATGTTGGGAAGGTTGTGCTTAGTGGGTTGATGTAGTCTTCCTAGTCTTTTAGACACAACATGGGAGGGGAACAAGGGGTAAGGGCAAGATGTTTTAGTCCTGCTCGCATGTTCCTACTCCTCTGGATAGGAAACCAGAGGGGAAAAAGAGGAAGCATAGGTGGGCTGGATGGTTTAGGCTTGCTTCATGAGGGGTCAGCATCAGCATGAGCATGTTCGGGCCAGAATGTGCTGGCTTTAGTGTGCATATCATTTCTTGGGAGTTTTGGCGAAAGTGGTTTCAAAGTTCAAAGATATCCTGTGGAGGGTTCATAAGGGAGGAGGGTTCAAAGATGGTTTTGGTTTGAATTGTTTATTTGTTATGTAGCATAGCTAAGCTATCTCGTTTTCCTTCCTTCCAATGACAATAGTATAACCTCTTATACGCTAGTTCTGCATTTCAAGACTTGACCATAGACCTCGTGATGATCTCGTGATGGCCTCGTAATGACCCTATGATCACCCATGATGACTTCGTAATGAAAATATTCTCGTGACTTCGTAACAAATGAAATGATTGCAAAGGAGAGAACAGTAAGAGGGAGGGCGGAAGGGTGTATTACATGATGTCGTAGCTTTCAACATGAACATATATAATTGGAAACAAATGACATAGAAGAGAAGGAGGGGGAAGTGGCGTGGAAAAAAAGAGGAAGAGAGGGAAGGCATTACATGACGGTCGTGACCCTGCGATGAACCTGGTTCGAAACATAGAGAAAGAAGTAGATGGATGTTGAGCTGGGTGAGAGAACGGAAGAAAAGGGAGAGAACAAGTATATAGTTGCTGCATTACATGAGTTCGTCGAGGCTCTAACAGTCGTCCATACGTGGAACTCGAGAAAGGGGGGCGGGGGGCGAAGAAGGGAGATGAAATAAGGAAATGCAAAAGAGAGAACGCCACCCGCCATGCATATTACAACCAAGCAAAGTATGATATAAAGTGACAAACAAAACCTCTAGAAAGGTCTGAACTGTCGATAGGTAAGGTAAGGGGAGGGGAACTGATGAAGAAATTAAGCAGTAATCCCCCGCTGCCTCTCAGCAAAACTCCTCAGCCGCCTCCCGCTCTCGCCCCGTCCATTCGTTCTCCGTTCAGAAAGATGCAAGTGATTCCCACCCCCACTTGGACTCCCCGACCTCGAAACTGGCGGGGACGAAGAAGTTTTCCCGTGTTCCTCAGTATCTGCCCGTCCAATTGGCGTGGGAGCCTTGAGGTTGAACTGTCCCAAGTTCCCTGACGACCGGACCGCTGCCAGGGTGCGAGTTCTCGTCTCTTGCTTTTCCTTGCGGGCTTGTTCTTTATCGGAGAGGGAATTCTCGGAGGAAGAAGAAGAGTGGGAGGGGGAGGGAGAGGGGGAATAGGTTCTGCTAAGGGAAGATGACCGTGAGGAATAGCGGTGTTTAGGCGAGGGACGGGGGCGTGTGGGCGTTATTTCGTTGTTGTTGTTGTTGTCGTCGTCTAGGAGGGACTGGTGAACTAGCTCAGCTGCGCGGCGGGCGCGTTCGGCGGCTGCTTCTTTGTCTTTTTGTTGGGGGAGGTTGTTGTGGAAGAAGGACTTTGGTTGGTGGTGGAGAGGGGGTTTAGGCGGGAGGGGGGGCTGGGGTTGTTGTTCGAGGGTTGGTGAGGGGGGGAGGGGAATGAGGGCTGGGGAGATGGGGGCGCCGCCTTCTTCTTGGGATGTTGTGGTGGTTAGCTCTGTGATGGAGGTGGTGGTGGTGTTCTCCTTTTGGTCTTCTTGAGGCTGCTCCTCGTCCTTGATCTCTTCGATTACGGCCATCTTGACACCGCCCTGCTTCTCTTCAACTGCTATTACGACGGCTTCCTTCTCTTCCGGTGGCTCAGACAGGTCAACCACTTCCGTCATGACCAGCTCCTCGTTGCACTTGGCGCCTGCGTCATCGGGATCCGAGTCGGATGACTCATCTTCCTCTTCCAGCTTTTCCAGTCGTAGGAAACCGCCCAAGGGCGGTAACTCGTCGATCGCGGTAAGTTTTTCGGCCAACATGCTCTTTCCGCTTGTGGCTTCAGCGAAAATACCGTCCATGGGTGGTATTGGTGGTGGACTCGAGGGCTCGTTGCGGTATCTTTCAGCTTCCTCCTGCGCTCTCCGCTCTGCTTCCGCTCTTTCCTCTGCCTCTTCCTCTTCGGTGCGAAGCCAGTATTTCTTCATAGCTTTCTGATTCTCCTGATGTCGTCTGAGCTTCGTGGGGCTCTGAAGAATGGTCTTTGGCGCGCTCTTTTGGGTTCCCGGATCCAGAGGTGAAATATATGTAATGGTACTCTTGCTTTTCCGCTTGACTGGGAGAAAGCGCCGGCCTGGACCAAACTCAACCGTGTGGTACGTCGCTTTGGCGAATCGAACGGTCGCTCCTGGCGACATGGGTCTATTCACAGGCAGTAACAGTGGTGAGCCGGGAGGTGACTCCAGTCCAGAAGACGGAGTTGGCGTCGCTGCGTCCGTTGATGGTGTGAGCGGCTCTGTGGAGTCGATGTCGGCAAACTTGGGCTTCCTACAGCCCTCTGGACTTGACACGCGAAGGATGGATTTGGGGACCACATGAGAGACCGGCGGCGGGGATCTATCACAGGCATCAGTAAAATATCATAACCACATTCTTGAGCCTTCTGGCTGAATACTCACTTTGATCGAATTAGACTATTCGGTGGTGTCGCTTCCTGGGGGTTCTTCTTTTCTGGAGTACTGGAAGCCATCTTGTTGACTTTCTCCTGGGAGCCGTTCTTGCCATTGCCAGCCTTGGGGGTCCCGTCTGATGCTTTCGGCTCAGGGGCAGCAGTTGGTGGTGGTGTCTTTACGTTCTTCGTCTTAGTACCAGTCCCATCCTGGACACCCAACAAGTTCGAGAAAGAAAATTTTCGAGAGATTGAGCCTGGACGTGCCTTCTTCTTGGTTCCGTTGTCGCCAACACTGTGGCTGTGTCTTCGGGGCTTTGAGGTATTTTGGTTGGAGGGTGTCGTCTGAGAGGTCGTCGACCCGGAGGCATTCGCGGTCGTCAACGTGGCCCTCAGCGGGATTGGTACTTTTGTTTGCAGCCCAGCCCACGACAACATTGACGAAAAAGAGTCCTTTCTCTGTGGCCGTCGAACACCCTCGGACTTGTTGTTGTTGTGCTTTGTTGGTTCCTTCGTCTCGTCCGACATGGCGAATGAGCGCACTCAGGGGCAACCAAAACAAAAGAAAAGAGGTTTGACCAAACTCAAAACCATGAGATTTGTTTTACAGACGAATCAAGTAGAATTGAGCATCCCACTAAATACAATTGCTCTTTTAAACGACAATCAAGCGAGCTGGATACTGTATCTGCCGACTCGCAAAAAGTTGGAGTTCAGGCATGGAGTTGGGCCACAACTGCACCACATCGCGATGAACGTGGGATCCAATCACAGCGACAGCACGCACATCATGCAGCAATATGCTTCCGTGCTGCCATCTGGCATCACTAGAAGCGATAGGGTCGTTTTAACCGCCAAAAGGGCGAAGAACCGAAAACCGGTTAAGACCAGACAACTCATACTCATGGGGTGTCAGCCTTCTTTCTCCCAAAGAGGAAAAACTGGCGATGAATGAATCCATCACAAACCTCACGACCTGTCATGGCTGGAGACAAAATGGCCCGGATATCGTTACCGATCATGATGGTAAGTGGCCCCGATGAAAGCGTCTGTCACGACATCCCGTGCAGGTACCGGCGAATAGCCCTGTCACGTTTTGCTCACTTGAGGGTTTGGGGAGTATCCGCAACGACCACGAACTGGCGCTAAAATCTCAGAGGTGAGTTGTCAAGGTCTGGCATATTCTGGGTCGACAGCGTGTCAATCTTGGGGTTTTCAACCAGGACTCGACGGTGTTGGCATTATCGATAGAGACTTTATGCTTTAAGACATCGGGTTCCTGACAGCTGTTATGATGACGCAGCGACACCAGGCCCGATGCGACAAAGTGAGTTCTGAGTGAGAGTTCGGCATAGTAAAAATTCCTGGTGATTGAGTTGACTGTTGGTTATGAGAACTGCACTGACGTCGCAAAGATTTTCAGAGCAGAACCTAGCCTGCCTGGCTGACTGAATGTCTTTGGCAGTCTCATCTCACTTGAAAACCAAGGACAGGTCACCTGCGCCCTTCAGGTGACCTGGGAAGAACCGAGTCTCGGGCCAAGGTCAATCATTTATTCGTCCGGGCTTGAGCACTTACATTGCCCGATCCGATCAAGACCGGGCTGCGCAGACGGCGACCGAGAAGAGTGTCCCGATCGACCGTGTCCCCGGACTCTATTCCCCTTTTGCGCCGCTGTTACACAGATAGATCATCGATCATCGGATGTACTTGCGGGTTCATTGTTCTATTGAAGGAAAGCGCATCAAATACGGTACGCACGCACAACAGGTCAAACTGTCAAATACAAGCAGCAGCAATGCCCCGTGTTGGACGTGGAGGGGCAATGCGCTCGACTCCCACTTTGCGATAAGCCTCTGATTGGCCAGCGTTATCGGACGTATCACTCAGAGCGAATCGAGAAGCGCGTATCGCCGGCTTTCCTCGGCCCAATTGCAGATAATTTTTCTCGAATTCCGCTAAAATCTGTCAAAAAGTTTCCATGGCTTCGATCCGCTGCGACATCATCATTCATCACCCGCTTGACTGCGCGTTGTGTCGGTACTTTTTTACGTACGAGACAAATTGACGCCATCATAGGACCAATTCGTCTGAAATTGGCGGGCTGCGCATCTTGGGATATGATGTAGGACCCCAGCAACACCCCGAGATTCGAGTGGATATGGATATCACTTGCGAAGTCGGCTTCCCATCAGAGAGAGTCACCAATTCGCGACTCGCTCCGCGGTCCACTCCCCTCTGAGTCAGGAAGAAGACGTTGCAAACACCGATCGTTTTGACCACTCCGTGCCGTCCGTTGAAGGGCTCCGGTACTCGGAAGACACGCCGCCTGTTTTTTTGCCGGTATCACGGCGATCCTGCAGGCAATCATTAGCGGTAACCAGAACGTCGGGACCCCTGCAATCCGCTGCGAACAATGAATTGAGGCTGTCATCAAGTCTCACCGAACAAACATGTCACGGAAGGGCGCGGCCACACCCGGCATGTCACGGTCCGGCGGTATTCGTAGCTTCAAGGGGATCGAATAGCCAAGACGGCACTCGGGAGTCCACAGCAGGTTTGTCGATTGTTTCATCCCGTTCGTCCCACGCCTTTCCGGGTGACTACACACTTGCGTGGCAGGTAGGTGGATAACCCTTGAGAGAACCCCATTGAACCAATTGGTCACACTCTCGACGAGGCCCATGATCTAAAGAGTGTACCCCGGTATAACCGCCACTAGCCAAACAAACCTAAAAAAGATTTATAGATAACAGTTCGTCCACCTGACCCTCTTTGTGACTGATGAGCTTGTTCCTGGATCTCTCTTATCTTTCCTTTTCCCCCTTCTGAAAAGCTACAATCCTTTGTTCCTCGTGGTAATCTCGAGTCCATCACCCCGCCAACTTTTTCTTGCTCTCCCGTGTCAACAATATATCCCCCCTCCAAAATGACGACGACAACAGTCCCCCAGAAGCGTCGGGCCGAGGACCTCACCGCAACCGCCCTCGAGTCCAAGATCGCAGAACAACCCGCCCTCAACGGCAATGGCGTCGCAACCACCAACGGCCATGCCACTAACGGCACCACCCCCTCCTCCCTCCCCGCCCTCGACGCCTCCCAGCTCAAAATCACCCTCGCCGATCCCACCCTCCGCTCCGTGCCCACCGTAGAAGAAGCCTGCTCAGGTCTCGAAACCATCTGCACCGACCACATGATCACCTGCTCCTGGAAGGCCTCCTCCGGCTGGGCCGCTCCCGAACTGAAGCCCTACGGCCCCTTGTCGCTTATGCCCACCGCCTCCGTCCTCCACTACGCCACCGAGTGCTTCGAAGGCCTCAAAGTCTTCCGCGGCTACGACGGGAAACTCCGCCTCTTCCGCCCCGACTGCAACGCCCGGCGCATGCTCATGTCCACCCTCCGCATTTCTTTGCCAGGGTTCGACCCCAAGCAGCTTGAAATCCTCATCGAGAAGCTCATGGCCGTCGACGGCCCCAAGTGGCTTCCCGAGTCCCGCCCTGGGCAATTTTTGTATATTCGCCCAGCAGCCATCGGTACTCAACCTCAACTCGGCGTCCAGGCACCCAAGGAAGCCCTCCTGTTCATTACAGCCTCCTTCATGCCCCGGATGGATCTCCCCAAGGGCGGTATGAAGCTCCATACTAATCCCGAGGATATGATCCGCGCCTGGGTCGGCGGTTTCGGTTATGCCAAAGTCGGCGCGAACTACGGACCTTCCCTTCTCGCCACAAACGAGGCCCGGGAGCGCGGATTCGGGCAAATCCTCTGGCTGTACGGACCGGAAGGGTACTGCACCGAGGCCGGCGCGTCCAACTTTTTCCTTGTCTGGCGTACCAAAGACGGAAAAACCCAGCTCATCACCGCTCCCCTGGACGACAAGTTGATCCTGGACGGCGTTACCCGCCGCAGTATCGTCGAGCTCGCCCGCGAGAGACTGGCGGGTGAAGTCGAGGTCGTCGAGCGCAAGTATACTATCGACGAAGTCCTCGAGGCTGATAGGGAAGGAAGAATTGTCGAAGCTTTTGCTGCTGGTACTGCTGTATGTTTTTTTCCTTTCTCTCTCCCAGCTTTTCTCAAATATGTTACTAACGGACGTGAAAACCAAAACAGTTCTTCATCTGCCCCGTATCCCAGATCCACCACCGCGGCACCGACGTGCACATCTCCATGGGCAAGACGGGCGAGATCGGCCACTACACCTCCAAGCTCAAGAACTGGATCGGCGACATCATGTACGGCAAGGAGCAGCACCCTTGGGGTGTTGTCATTGAGGAGGAGAAGAAGCAATAGATTTCTCTTCTGTTTGTCAAGACATTATCTGCATAAAAAAGGAAGCGTTGAGTTTTTCAAAAAGTCATTTGGAGGAGAGAGGAAGAAAAGAGAGGAAGAAAAGAGAGGCGTTCCGGGTTCTTTTTGGGAAGAGGGGATTTTAAAAAAGCCGGGCGGGCCTTGCATGTCTCAAGTCTTTTTAGCGTCATGTGTTGTTTCTACCTCTGCTAGACTAGGTACCTGGTTTCAAGGTATCATGCCATTCAATCTGATGAAGAAGAAGACAAAAGCGTTGCTGATCAAGTCCAATGTGCTCTTGTCAAAATTGCTACCTATTGCTTACTACCATCCTCTACAGCTAAGATCATGAGTTATTTTCATCCGTGGTCGTACGACTCCTGTCCGCTAGTATATATGCGACCCTGCCACCAAACATGAGAGCAGATACGAAAACAGCAAAAGATTGTACATGTATCTGAGCAAGATGAGACAACAAAATCTGAGCAAACGTGTTGAGAGATCTCGGAACGAAAAACGAGAATCTGCAGCAAGATATAAGTAGACCGCTGAGAGATCAAGCAACCTAAGGCTCAAGAATACCTTGGTAGAATACGTGCAGGCTCGGCATAATAGCCTTCCGATGCTCCTGTGGCAAAAAAAAGTTAGGACTGAAAGTTGACTCGCAAATAATGCAGTGATGAGGAAGTGTAAGTGCCTTGTCAAGCTCTTTGATCTTTGCCTGAAACTCCTCGCCAAGAAGAGCAATCTGTTCCTCGGCCTCTTCGATCGCAGTCTTGATGGAGTTTCTGGTCTTCGTCATCACCTTCTCCTCTCTCTTGCTCTCCTTACTGGCGGAATCGTTGGACATGTTCTCATATGCTTCCTTTGCCTGTAGTTCCAACCGTCCGTACTCCAGCCACAACTCTCTCAACTCGTTTTCTGTCTCTTGAGACAGTTGCTCCGCGCGGGAGACCACTTCGCCAACTGAGCTGTACCTGACAATTTGTTTCTCTTGGGAAGCCCCGGGAGGTGCTTCGAATGAGCGAATACGGAGTTCGCTCAGTGGAACAGACATCTCAGCTACGAGAGAGGGAAAATGTATCTGCTTCTGTGGAATCGGGGATGGTTTGGCTCTAGGCGACGGTGGCTTGATCTCAGGCGGAGATGATGGCTTAGTAGAGAGTGGCGAAGACGAATTAGCTGGCAGCGATGAGGACGTAGCCGTGATGCTGTTGCGCGCCTGCGGGAGTGACTCGGAGATGATGCGGAAAATGTCTACCAGAGTTAAGGTTAGTATGTGAGAGGAGGCTATAGAAGGGGTACCAACCTCCTTTGATTCCCTGGAGAAACTCCTCCCGCCTGGCAGCTTCGTCTTTATGCGCAGCTAAGTGCGTGTTACTGGCGTATCTGGTGTCAAAGGACTGATATGGAGCAGCCACGATTGGAGCGAAGGCTTCCTTGAAGGTTGCTTCGATCTGATCAGACAGAGGAATGATCGGTGACCCCTTGTGAGCTCTTGTCGACGTAGACTCAGGCGTGCTTCTCGGTTCAGGAGGTACGGCAGAAACCGAGTACTTGTGGAAAGCCTCCCCATGTTGTCTCGAGTTTGTCGTGCCAGGTGAGGGCATAGACGGCTTTGCCAGAGTGTGGCCGTATTGGCTGTTCATCGGAGAGTTCGCGGCATCGGCCAAGGCAAGTGACACCTGGGTAGGTGCATCAATATAGTTCCGGGTAGGCATAACAGACGGAGGCGCTGGTGATTTCACCGTAGCAGAGCTAGCTTGACTGGGAATCGGCGAGTTCCCAGCATCTGCAACGGAGAGCTCCTGAACTGGTGAGTTGATTTCCTTGGACATGGAAGCAAAACTGGCTTGAGCTTCCACCGCACCAGCAAGGGGCACACCAAACTGAGTAGCGATGAGTGGTGTCCGCTGGAATATCTCCTCAATTTTGTCCATAAACGGCGTAGCGGAGACCCTGGGAGATATCTTGTTCTGTGGGCGGCTCCTCTTCGGGGAAGGTGTCTTTCCATGGTCACTGGGTTGACTGGCTGACTTGGTGTCTTTCGTGGTCCTGGATTTGCTACCAGTTTTCGGTGTCGGGCTGCCTTGGCTTTTGACCAATTCCGTGAGGCCTCTGATGACCGAAGATGAAGATGGAGAGCTTCTGGCGTTGCTGTGCGTACCGTCAGGAGAGGGAAGATGACTGGAGGGCAGTTCGCTTCCATATCTCATGGCATAGTCCGCCCAGGCTTTGGTCGCCCGCAGGCGCTTCGCTGGAGGCTCGGGATCCTGTTTGTCATCGTCCGACAGTGGTATTGTAGACCAATATAATTTAGTAGAAGCCCGTACAACTTTTGGACCTTGAGAAGGCACAAAGTCGGCCGGCAGCTGAGGAGACAGAACGGGCGACATGGTGGCTAATGATATAGTGATCCATGTGCTCTGCAGAAATGAAGAGGTAAGAGAGGGAGAAAGTTTTCAAATTGGATTTTGGACACAAATTTGCACTATCAGAGGTCAGATCTCCGAGGGGAAGCACCACCCGCCTGGTCAAGGAAGGAGTTACCTCCTCACCCTGCGGATGGTCATCGACTTCAGTCTCTGAGAGGGAACATAATTGGAATCTTTGAGATGAATCGAGATAGAATACTCAGAATTCAATGACCTGGTAGGTACCTTATGTATGCTCCAAGTTCAGATAGTATTGGATTCGACGGAGTATATAATAGAAAACCAAGAAGAAATTGGTCCCTCACTATTCAAGGACCCCTCCCCCCCTTCTCCAGGACTGATTTCTTGCCATGGTTCAACGAAATTACGCTCGCCTAGACAATCATGCAGTCACCAGCTTATTAGGTGGAATATATACATCCTATATGATGGTATAATGGTTGGTGAAGACACGTTGGGTAGAGGCTTTGCGTGATCCTGTTATCACTTACTACCTTCATGGCCTCCTTGGGCTCTGTGACTCGTTTTTCACTAGTGGTGTGTTAACAAGACATCTTAACTGACATCCAGAAAATAACAAAAAATCGTTGCGAACTGAAGACATCACTAACACCTTCCCCATATTTTCGCTGTAAGAGAGTTTGATGATCCTTCACTGGGGAGGTGACATAACTGAGGAGTTGAAGAGTTGAGATTCAATCCTCCACGCGACGGGATCCCCTTGCAAGCTCCCAAGCACATCTGCAAGCTCTCAGCCCAGAAAAAGCTGACCAATAGGGTGCCCGCCTGTCCCTGAGCAAGGGGTACCTCGGGTCAAATCTTGGCGTTGCTACCAAACGGACGGGCGCAGAGGGCGCTGCTGCAGGGCAGCCTTTTGGTCAAGCTGTCCTCTCGGGAATTTTAGCTTATCGATCTGCGACCACTTTGGGGGTTGTTGGTGTTGCAAAATAGATCTTGTTTCCCATTTTACAAGACTCCTGGCTATTTTTTCTGAAGAGTCGGATGCTTCAGCTTTCTACTGCGTCATTGATGCGGCAGTGAATTGTGTTTTTCAGTTCTCTGCGCGCGCAGACCGAGCTAGCTACCAGTACGGTGGCGCTGAAGAGAGGGGACTGGATCAACCAAACCAGGAAGCCTCGAGGTCAACAAGAAGCCGATTCTTACGATAACGAATTCGATCGATTGCCTCGAAACTTGAATTCTTACACACGATTGAACAAGAGAAAGCGATCAAGAAGGAGGAACAAAAAACCACACCTCGGAGAGAACGGAAGTTCTGAAACAAGGCGCCACGGCGCAATCACGAGGTTAGGACGGGTCTACCTCTGGCTGGCGGGGAACCACCAACGACTGTAATCCAGCCGCAACCGATTCGAACCCGGAACGACAGAAACAAGAGGTTATCACGATGGACGGTTACGACGAAAAGAGGCACCTCCTTGACGAGGACGCCTTTGGCGCAAAGGGGGGTGTGGTAGCTGCTTTTGATGCTTTCCGTACGTTTGGCCTTCCTTTGGAACACCAATCGCCCTCGTATACTGACGAAACATGATAACTACAGCAAAAGCAAAACCGCAATACGTACAACGCACCGCAGGCGGCGGAAAATGGACTGTAGCCATGATCGTCGTGTCAGCGATTCTCTTCTGGTCAGAACTAGCAAGGTGGTGGCGGGGTACCGAAACACATACGTTCGCCGTGGAGAAGGGCGTCTCCCACGGTATGAACATCAACATGGACATCGTTCTCAAGATGAAATGCAAGGACCTACATGTCAACGTACAAGATGCATCGGGCGATCGTATTCTTGCTGCTGAGGCACTGTTCCGGGACCCGACGAACTGGCAGCAGTGGGTAGACGCAAGGGGTGTGCATAAGCTGGGCAGGGACGAGCACGGGAGAGTTGTCACCGGTGAAGGCTTCGTTGCTGGACACGAGGAGGGTTTCGGCGAGGAGCACGTGCACGATATCGTTGCGCTCGGCAGGAAGAAGGCGAGATGGGGCAAGACCCCCCGGCTGTGGGGGAGAGAGCCGGATTCATGCAGAATCTACGGTACACTGGAACTGAATAAGGTGCAGGGAGATTTCCACATCACTGCGAGGGGTCACGGGTATATGGAGTTTGGGGAACATTTGGACCACAATGGTACGTTGGGTTCTTCTCTGGTGATATGGAAACAGGAACTAACAGATCAAAACAGCATTCAACTTCTCGCACGTCATCTCGGAGCTCTCTTTTGGACCCTTCCTGCCATCGCTGGTCAACCCTCTCGATCTGACAGTCAATGAGGCGACTGCGCACTTCCACAAGTTCCAGTACTTCCTGTCCATCGTGCCGACGTCTTACAGCGTGGGTCATCCAGGTGAGGTTGGCACTCGGTCTATCTTCACCAACCAGTATGCCGTGACAGAGCAGAGCGGTGAGAAGACCGACCAGGACATTCCTGGTATCTTTTTCAAGTACGACATCGAGCCGATTCTGCTGAACATCGTCGAGTCAAGAGACAGCCTGTTTGTCTTTATCATCAAGATTGTCAACGTTCTCAGCGGCGCACTGGTAGCAGGGCACTGGGGTTACCGGTTGAGCGACTGGGTTGTGGAGGTCTGGGGCAAGAGGAGGAGAAGCGGGCATTCTGAAGGCATGCTGGGTGCGAAAAGGTCTTATGACTAAAAATGGCATGTCTGGTTGTTTTGTTTTGTTCGTATACCATGAGCTGGGAGTGAATAGATTCGCGGCGTTACTGGTGGCATATTCTGTATCTGCCTTTTGTTTTTCTTCAAAAAATGACACTGTATTCAAATTCTCCAGAGGATAGACCTGTCTGATCGAAGTGTTTGCCTGATCTGGGCAAGCACGCGACTGGTACATGGGATGGAGCGTACCGCGAACCAGACAGGGGTTACAAGTCCGATGTCAGCCCTACGGTCGGACGACGTTGTCCGCCAAGCACCTTGCTAGAACTCCAGGCATCACTTTCTCACAGCCGAATTCGCCTCCTTCGAACCATAGTCCTAGGCTTCCTTTTATAAAAGTCAGGTTTCTGGATATCTATCTAGGACAATTTGCAACCCAAAGCTTGGCATAACTCACTAGGCCTCTTGGAGAATTATCATATATTGAACTATTCCCCATCTTCACCATCACAGCCCTCCTTCAACAACCACCACCAAATATCAAGAGCACAAGCCAAAATGTTTGACGCAATCAAAGCAGCCATCAGACCCCCTCCCCCTCCCGTAAAGGAACACCCCACCATAAAACCCAACATACCCATCAAGACGTCCTACACCGCCAACCCCGTCACCATCCCCGATGGCTTTCTGGTAGAAGACGCCCCGGACACGAAACCTATCGAATTTAAGCCTATCGAGTGGGAGACTACCCCCATCCCCGAGAACAAGGGTCTTTACGCCGTCATTCTGGAAAATGTTTTGTCCCCCTCAGAGTGCGAGACGTTGATCAAGCTGGCCGAGTCATCGGTTCCTGAGGATGCAATCAATGCCAGAGGAGGACCAAATGGGGAAGATCCCTGGGGCCCGGCGCTGGTGAATGTGGGTATGGGATACGAGGTTCTGACGCCTGAGTATAGGAATTCTGATCGGATTGTTTGGTTTGTTTCCCCCTTTCTTTTCTCATCTAGGGTGGAGAAAAATGACTGACAGCAATAAAAAGGGATTCCACAGAGATTGCCAACAGGTTGTGGGAGCGGTGCTGCAAAGTCCCTGGCCTAAAAGAACGCCTCACACTCCTTGAAAAGGACGATAAAGCCATCGCAGGAAGGTCAGGGCGGATCCGGCGGGGAGAGGAAGGGAAGTGGAGGCTTGTGAGGGTGAATGAGCGGTTGCGGTTTTTGAGGTATGGGAAGGGGGAGTTTTTCAAGCGTATGTTCTTTCTTTTTCCCTTTTTTGATGTCGACGTACTGACGAGGGATAAATACAGCACATTGCGACGGAAGCTACTACGAACTAAACGACGAAGCCGTAATCAAGACCCTTTTTACCATCCACATCTACCTCAACGACTCCCAGGCAGAAGTCGGCAAAGACAAAGCCGACCTCGTAGGGGGAGCTACCACTATGTTCAGCTCGGACGAGAAGAGGAGGTTTGATGTCCACCCCAGGGCTGGGAGGGTGTTGATTTTCCAGCACCAGAATATCTTGCACTCGGGGGATGAGGTCAAGGCGGGTGTCAAGTTTAGTGTCCGGACGGATATTTTGTATGGATTGGTCAGGGATGAGTTGAAGGAGGAGGACTAAAACTGCCATTACCCTGACCTGTTTATAACCATTTTCTTGTACTTTCTTTCCTTGCAGATAAATCAAAATCGAAGTCAAGAAAACTAAAACCCCTGCCCCTTTCTTGCTTGACGCCAAGCATCAGTTGTGGGGGTGATCGCTGACTGCTTGCATCTCACGCATCCTCCACCTCCCCGCATTTTCAAACGAGCGTCTCCAGGCCTGACCCTGAATGTTGAACCTCGTCTCACAACAAGTTCATCACGTCTTACTCTCTTCCCTCTCATACACCAAATCTACCTTTTACCTCCATACTGCACTCCCATACCCCAATATATCCTCACCCCAAAGTTCCGACCACCAGTCTTAAGAAGCAAAATGGCACCCCCAGATTTCACCTCAAACAAAACCTTCCGAACCTTTCGCACCCTCCCATCCTCCACCTCTCTTCCCCCTTCTACTTCTCCCCCCTCTACTTCTTCTTCTGCTTCTCCCCTCTCTACTTCTTCTGCCTCATCTTCTTCCCCCCATGCCTCCCCAGAGGAGACTTACTACCTCCTAGCCCAAATAAAAGAAAACATGTCCATAACCAAACCCACCCTGATCCTCGAAGACCTTTCCTCGTCAACCTTTGCTCTAGTCTGGGAGGATTCTCCCCCCTCTTCCTCCCCGAACTTCAACGAATTCTTCAAAGCCCGCAATATCAAGAAAGGCAACTGCATCTTAATCCCCAACGCCGTTCGCTCCGACCCGCCCCCTTTGACTGAGCAGGAAATTCAAGAGGGCAAGCCCCCCAAGCAAGGGTGCGTAAAGCTCAAGGGTAACGGAGACGAGCTAAAAGTCTTCCCTGGAACTCTAGAGAAGGTCGTGGGGGTGGGGCAGCACTGGGCGGAGGATATGGCTGATACTTCGAGATGTTGGGAGTGTGGTGCTACGGAGCGGAAGGGGGGAGATGACAAAAAGTTGATGAATTGTACTGGGTGCGGAGGGGTTCGGTATTGTTCCAAGGTTAGTACACGTCTCTCTTGGAAAAAAAAGAGAAATGGGATGGCTAACGGTATAAACAGGAGTGCCAAGTTAAAGGTTGGACAGAAGGCGGGCATAAGACCGTTTGCAAGGTCATCAAGGCTTTCAGGGACATATGGCCGTGAGCAAACAAAAGCAGTGTTTTCACAATAAGCCACTGGATGAGGTTGGTAGCTGGTGTTGAAGACGTGTTATAAGTGAGTATTCATTACTGATAGCCCATTTCTACACTGCGAGGAAGTACTCATATGACCAGGTCGAGAACCAGATAAACAAAACAAAAGCAGCGCCATAAGAAAAGAAAAATTACCGAAGAAACCCATCCATCATTCCCTTAAAACGCCATGAACCTAATAGCAGCGCAAATTCCCTGACCGCTTAAATACAGCCGACCCTTTACCCTTATCCCATTCCCCATCATAATATCATTTCATACCCCCGTGCTCATCCACCCAAACGTCCCCACGACCGACGCCAAAATCGCAAACGTCAGTATCCCCGCGCCAGCCTTATCTCCCGTCGTCGGTGGCGTCAGCTTGTTCCGGAAATTATCGCTCTGCGACCCAGCGTTCGGATCGCCCTTGCTCGTGCCGCCCGTCGAGTTGGTGACGGGAGCCCTACTCTGGCCAATCAACAGCGACGACACCGCACCGAGCACATTCATCTGTTGGCCTGCGCCCACGCTCCCGTCGAACGCCTTCTTGTTCCACTTGAACCCGCACGTTCTCTGATTCTCTCCTCCCGTACAAGTGGAAATGGCCGCGGCAGCTGATGTTTCGAGCACTGGCAAAACTTTTGGGGCGATAAACGGCGCGATCTGAGTTGCGGTGGCCATCCACCGGGCGACGTATCCCTTGAAACTGAGCATGTCTGTCGTGCACGACATGTGCTCCTCGCAGGCGGGTTCGTAGGCGATGTTGTCTGGGAAGAAGGTTTTGAGCGTGGCGTCAACTAGTTTGTCGAGGCGGTCGCGCCATTTCTCGCTACCGTCGGTCTAGTTACCAGTTAGTAAAGACATATACTAGTCAATGACAGCCGGTGGTCGATGACGGCAGAAGTAAGGTGTGATGGTAGCGACGTACATAATTATACATGTAAGCAGCTCCCAAAAGAAAGACGCCGTTGTTGTAAGAAAACTGGGCCCTGTTGATGTCGGTGCAGTTGTGCTCGACGTGTCCGCCGTCGTAAATGTTGTAGTCTTTGTCCAAGAATCCGACGCTGACCATCCAATCCCACGTCTTCTCGGCCCAGTCGGCGTATGTGGTGTTTCCTGTATACCGAGCTAACCTGGCGCCGAGGTTGAAGAAGCATCCGTTTGCAATACCTTTTGACCTGTTAGTCTCCTCACGCATCGCCAAAGGGAACTGAGGTTGGAACTGACTGTTCTTGTAATTATACCCGTTATTCGACCAAGGAATCTGCCACCGCAAACCGCCATTACACGTTTCGTCGTGTCGGTCGGGACTGGCCTGCGTATTAAAGACTGCTTGAGCGAGCGCAAGCCACTGCGGTTGGTCTTCTGGTGGATCGGGGAATTGGTTCTCGGCAGCGAGCATCGCCGACATTCCCCAAAACCCTTGATCGTCATTTCCTAGGGATGCCGTCACGTTCGGCGGCATGTAGTCCTTGTCGGGGCCGACCTGCCACAGCATCGCCTGCGTGATGAGGTCGTTGTACGAGCTGTCGCCCGTGAGCTTCCAATAATCGATCAAAGTCCCCCACATCGCACCGCCCTCCCACCAGTAGTAATCCCCTGCTGGAGGGGGGCCGGGCAGAATACCTGGTGTTTGGCCCGTTTGGTTGCCCTTGTAGTACTGGAGAAGATCCCATGCGACATTTGCTGCTGTTTGCTTCTTGTCGGCTGTTGTGGGTAATTCATCGTTAGTTCTGTGGCGTTATGGGTTGTGTAAGAGGAATATGGGGATTGCGGCGTACCTGCGGACGCGATGCTGTAAGCTGCATTGGCAAAGCTGCTACTCCCCGCCAAAACGGCCGTCGCAAGACGTATTGACGAAACCATATTTGAAGAATGGAATAAGCGAGCGCCGAAAAGGAACGGGAAAACGTAGGAGTCGAGAAAAGAAAAATCCAAACGCCCTTCTCTGCTGGAAAAATGCGGGAGAAGAAGCTAAATCGCAATCATGGGAACGAAGTGGTGTTGTTGTCTGTCGGATGAAGCTATTTTCCTTTTCTTGTTTTTGGGGATTTGTTTTTGCGGTAACGAGAACAATGAATTTTGCTTTGAGTTATGAACGAATGTGTTTTTTTTTGTTTTTTTTTGCAGATTTGGCCAGGTTTGAGGTGAAAAGAGCAAAAAGGGACGGAACAGACAGAAAGAGGGCGAAAAACTTGGAATGAGAACATGGAACTGAACCCCGTCCGTCACGTAACTAAAGCATTTGTGTAAACACGCTAAACTAGAATCAAGTCAAGCAAGGCAGGTCGAGTTGTGGTGGTGGGGGGGAAGGATACATAGAAACAACAACCCCCCGACATACGAAGTATGAGCGAATCAATAGCGCCGGTTCCTTTTGAAAATGGGATTCACTTGCAAATGCAGGCAAAAAAGGACGACGAGGGAGAGCGACATAAACGGGATCTACCAGGATCTTCGGGCGTACACACATCGATTCCGGGAGGAGGCAATGAAAAAGTCATCAGGCAATTGGAGGCCGGGGGGGGGGGGCTGAACTAACCACGCAGTATCACTCAGAACCTGTCCGCTCGTCACAGGTTCCCTTATCACCTGAACAGGGGGGTCAGGTCAAGTTCCGTCTTTGCCGGGACCCGAAGCATTCCTCAAGCTGTGGTTCACTTCTCTTCGTCGCCAGAGAAAGACAAAGTTGACATGAATGACGTTTGTTTCTTTTGACATCGTGAGGAAACACTTTCATGTCTTGGCTTGCTGGGCATTTGAGCTTAAACCAACGCCAGGACCTTTTTGACATTTTTGATGACATGGGGCGAAGTGAACGATGAGGTGGAATTGGTGGATGCGAAGGAAGCTTTCATTTCCTTGGCGATCAACAAGCATTGCCAAGGCGAGCCGCCCGACGGCGTCCAGAGCCAAGGGGCAAGCTCCGTCAGGAACCCCACGTCCAGCCAAACGGTCCAGGGGTGCCACGCTGATTCGTTTATTTCTCATCCGGGCATCCGGCTCTCTTCTTGACAGTGACAGTGAATGAACAGGAGGCCGCTGAAGATTGCGATGCTATTCTCGGGGCGAAGTACCTAACGAAACAAGTTGCTTCAATTTCGTGCGAGGTAAGGCAGTGAATTCGCACGAAACGGGTTCAATATTGTTGTTGTACCGCCTGTGCCGTTGATAGCACCTACCCGCATGATGGCACAAATTCATTTGTTTTGGGGAAAATGCAATCTCAAGGTGCGCCTGCGTCACCATCCGTGCTACCAGGGGCTATATCCAATGTTGGAAGGACTTGAATGTAATGAAAGGAGTGGAAGCAGGAGCGAGCTCCCCTTACAATGGGCTAAGTCCTCCAGAGTTTTTCGAGGTGCGAGTAATCAACTTGTGGACCGAGTGGAACAGAGATACCACGTTCTAATACGGGTTTTGAAACCATGTGAACCCCTATTCTACTCCTAAATTGTCGGCTCTTATATTCATAAGGTGTTCCTCTGTATATGTCCGGTAGAGCTACAGTATGACAAGATACATGCGGGTAAAGCTCATATGGCAGTTTGAAATTCTTCCAACCTCATGTCGACGGAATGACTTGGCGCTGATCGACGCTTGGGAAACGCCAAGTGATCCCCTCTCTTGGCGGGTGGAGAGCTCGTTGACCCCAGCAGCTTTGGCTTCAGCCCTAAAGTGGTGTAAGTCAGTCAAGCTGTCAGTGAAGGTCAGCTGTCATCGTTCACATTGCTCAAAATGGTCTCGTTTGATAACACAGACAGTAGTGGCAGTTGTGATGGGGGAAAGATAGAGGAGTGAATACCACAAGCAGCCGTCATCGGCCCGTCGAACATAGGGATGAGCTGTTGCACAATGCCCAGGGAGGGGTCGTGCCGGACTGCATCTGTGCATCTTCGCCAAAAAAGACATCATCTGCCTTGGCGGATATGCAACTCTCGGACGTCGAGCAAAGTCAATTCAAGTTTGTCTTCGCTTCATTGAATCCTCATTCTTTCTGCGTATTCTTCCCAGCCAAAAGGTGATACTATCACAAGACCGTCGACGCAATGGCATCCTGGGTGGGCATCCGCGCCAGTGCAACTCCCGCCCAGCTAGACGCCGTCGTCCGTGCCATCAGAAACACCCCCGTCATCGACCACCATGCCCACCCTCTCCTGAAGCCGGACTCGTTGGGCAAATATCCACTGCTTTCACTCACGTCTGAAGCTGGAGGCGATGCCATCCACTCGGCAACATCCTCGCTCCCTCATCTCCGTGCAGTCCGGCAGCTTTCGTCCGTCCTGGGTTGCGCTCTTACCTGGGAAGCCGTCGTTGCCGCCCTCGAATCGAAGCGATTCGACCCCACAGATACAGCATCACTAGAAAACTGGACAGCACAATGTCTCTCGGGTATAGAAACGATCCTCGTGGATGATGGGCTGGACGACGAGGACTCTGCCCAAGTATACTCTTGGCACGACGACTATGTCCGAAGCAAATGCAAGCGAATTG
Source organism: Podospora australis (assembly GCA_033296905.1). Classification (NCBI taxonomy): domain Eukaryota; kingdom Fungi; phylum Ascomycota; class Sordariomycetes; order Sordariales; family Podosporaceae; genus Podospora; species Podospora australis. Next base: position 461,319 of record MU864359.1, read on the forward strand.
TGCGGATCGAGAAGGTGGCAGCGGACATCATCAAAATGCTTGGAGGCATGTGCAATGTGTCGTCCTCTCACGCACAGCGTAAAGAGACCCTCAACGATTTCTACGACGAGTTTATCCGGGAGTTCGACCGTGTCATCAAAGAGGCCATCGAGGATCCCGAAGTGGTGGGATTCAAGAGCGTCGTTGCGTACCGGACAGGGCTTGACGTAAAGCCGCAGGTCAACGAGGAGGCTGCACGAGCGGCGTTCGGCGAACTCATGGCGAACTTTGCCCTCATGGACTTTGAGAAGCTGCAAGAAGAGAGTCTGAATGATCTGGTGGTGCATAGGACGGCCACACTGATTCGGGATTTCTCGCCAAAGGAGAGGAGGAAAAAGCCGATTCAGTTCCATACCGGGCTCGGGGACAATGATCTGACCATGTCGAAGGCCTCACCGAGTCACCTACAAGAGTTCATCCGAGCATACCCGACGGTGCCCATTGTGTTGCTGCACGCCGGATACCCGTTCACGAGGGAGATGGGATATATGGCGTCTGTGTATGAGAATGTGTACGCCGACATTGGTGAGGTCTTTCCGTGTGTCAGTCAAGACGGGCAAGAGAGACTCCTGAGGGAGATTCTAGAGTTGTGTCCCTGGTCCAAGATTCTGTGGAGTACCGATGGACACTGGTTCCCGGAGACATACCTGCTGGCCACGATGCAGATGAGGGAGGTGTTTGAAACGGTGAGTCCTTCCCTGTTGGTAGACGAGATCAATTGCTCACTCTCCACAGGTAATCTGCGAATATGTCCGGAAGGGTCACATCGGATGGCGTGCAGCGGTTGAGCTTGTGCAGGACCTCTTGTTCAAGAACGCAAATAAGCTGTATCAACTCGAGCTCGACTTCTCCGAGCTGGACGGAGACACCGCCGTACTTCCTGGCACATATATCACCGATCTCGAGTTGCTACAGAATTTTCTCAAAGACCAGCCCATTCCTGATTTTGTACGAATTTGCTGGAATGACTTTACGGCCTCACAACGAATGCGCATGGTTCCGTTCCGAAAGTTCATGTCTCTTCTTAACGACGGCAAGCCGACAGATATCGGCATAACCAAGGCCGTCTTCGGGCTGATACAGAATGATCGCCTTATGCCTAGTGTTCCTGCTACTGGCGAATACCGCCTACACCCAGACTTTTCCTCGCTCAAACCAGGCCCTATTGAAGGGCATATCAGCATGCATGGCGAGTTTCGCGAACAGTCGGGTGCTAGAGTCCCCTTATGCCCGCGATCTCTCCTTCACCAAGCCGTCGACTTTGGTGTAGAGAGTGGTCTTACCTTCCTCCTGGGCTTCGAGATCGAGTTCCTCCTGGTCGAGCGCGTTGACAGCCCCAGTCCCCTCGTTCGGCAATCTAGCGTCTCATCCGCTACCTCCAAGCCCCCGGCCCGCTACACCACTCTTGCGACCGATGGTCACGCTTGGTCCGTCTCCCGTTACTTTGCTGATCCCAGAGTGTCTACCCTTCTCCGAGATATGGTATCAGTCTTAGCATCCATGGGAATTTACGTTGAACAACTCCACGCCGAGTCAGCTACTGGACAGTTCGAGCTCATCCTGCCTCCTTACCCGCCGGTGCAAGCAGTTGATACCCTCCTCCACACCCGTGATGTCATGTCGGCGCTGGCCACCGCAGCTGGGTTCAAGATCACGCTGCATCCGAAGCCCTTTGCCCATGCCTGTGGGACCGCCGCGCACATGCACATGTCTATTTCCTCAGCTAATGGCTCCGACCCCAAGACTTACACCCCCTTCTACGCCGGCATCCTGAAACACCTCCGCGCCATCACCGCGTTTACGTATAGCAACCCTTCCTCTTACGAGCGAGCTCAAGACGGCACGTGGGCGGGTGGCCGCTGGGTTACCTGGGGAACTCAGAACAGAGAAACTGCCTTGCGGAAAATTGAGGGTTCCCACTGGGAACTCAAGACCATGGACGGCCTTGCCAATCCCTACTTTGCTGTGGCTGCTGTGTTGTTTGCCGGTATTCACGGGTTCCTCGACAATGAGCCGATGGTCTGGGGAGACTGCGAGATGGACCCTTCGAAGCTGACGGCAATGGACAGAAAAGAGCTGGGTGTCTCGCAGATGTTGCCGTCAAGTGTGGAAGAGGCTCTCACGGCACTGAATGACGATCAGGATATGGTAGAGTTTTTAGGTAGCGAGCTTGTTGACCGGTATACTGCTATCAAGGAATTCGAATTGAGTTTCTTGGAGGGTCTAGGCGGAGATGAGGAGCGGCGGGAGTGGTTGATGGAGCGGTATTGAACTAGGACGTTCGAGATAGCATAGGTAATCACTAGAGGAGAGACAGTTTTGACATTGACAATCATATACTCCATTTATTACAATATGTACACGCTCCCTTCCTCCAAAATGTACAACGAAGCCAATCCTTCACCCCCAATCATCCACCCACCGAGGGTATCAAGAAGCCACGCCATCCCATATTATACTTTTAAAGACTCAAAGAAATGTCTATGCCACCAACCCCGGAGCACCACCCATATCTATATTTCTAAACCCCAGCATGCGCCGTATACTCAACCAAAGCTCAAACGCCTCGACTTTAAACTCGACCCTCATATACCCCAACCAAGCAGCAAATACTCTGATCGCGTTCCCGGGCCACAGCAATGACCCGCCCTTTGCCCTGATCTCTTCGAGCTGTTCATGGAATACCGTCCGCATGCAATACCTCGCCAAAATCAAGAAATTTCTCACGGGTCCCAGAGTCGTGTGTAAACTCTCGTCCAGACTCCGCGTCAAATCATTCGTCTTGAGAATCAAGAGAATAATCCGTGGGACTTGTCCCAACATCTGCACCAGATCCACCAGTAACCCCTCCTGCAGCGCCGTGCTCATGGTTTTCTGTTCTGAGGCTTCTTTCGGTTTCGTGATATCTTTTGACACAATAGAAAAGTCTCTCCCAGTGATGGCAGACGCGAATAGGGGAAACTTGTCCTCGCCTATTCCCGCTACTTCGTTGACGTATTTCTTCATGCCTTCCATGTCCCCGTCGATCACTGCCAGCCACATTTTTGCGTAGGATCTTCTTAGAGACTGGGGGATGTCTCTGTATAAACCGTGGTCGTAAAGGATGATGTCGAAGTTGGGGCCGCGACGGCGGGAAGGATTTTTGCGGATGGCGATGTTGCCTCCGTGGGGGTCGCAGTGCAAGGGGGCGTTGTCGCCGAAGATCATCTCGTTGAATATTTTCGCTAGGGTAGCGCTCACTTCGTCCCTGTCGATTTTCTCAGAGTCCATGTAGGAGAGATCGTCGAGGCGCTTTCCAGCTTCGCAGGCCATTACCAGGATGCGTTTCTTTGCCCAGATGACGTCGGGGATTACCAGGGGAATATCGGGGAGACGGGAGAAATAGGATTTTGTCCGCAAAGAGTTTTCCGCTTCGCACTGGAAATCGAGCTCTTGAGGCAAAGAAACCTCCACTTCGGAGGAGAGCCATTCTAGGTCGTATTCTGGAAAGAAGCGCTTCAAAGTGGAAAAGGTGAAGGAGGTGAGGGTCATGTCTAGTTTTGACCATTGCTGCAAAGAGGGGTGCTGGACTTTGACGGCGACGTTTTGGCCGGTTTCGCGGATGGTGGCGAGGTGGACTTGGGCGAGGGAGGCGGCGCCTATGGGTTCGGGAGAGAAATAGGAGAAGTAATCGGAAAGGTCTTGGCCTGTGTCGGATTTGAACATGGCTTGGATGGACTCGAGGGAGGAGATCGGGCAGCGGTCTTGGAGGGGGATGAAGGTTTTTGTCCATTCGGGGGGGAGGAGGTAGTTCATTGCGCTCTGTTTAGACAGGAGAGTTAGAACGGGGTGAGGAAGGGGGAAAGGGGGAGGAGGGGAGACATACCAAGTGTTGACCGAGCTTGATAAAGATGCCGCCATTCTTCTCGAGAACCTTGAGGGTTCGGTCAGCGCACCGCTGGTGGCACGCCTTGAGGATGGCTTCCTTCTCCTCTGGGTCGCCGAGTTTGTCCCGCTTGTTGAGTGTGGTTCGGTAGTCGTTGACGCAGAGTGCCAGAGCGGCGGCTACTCGTCCCGTTCGTTCGGCTGCTCCGTATCCATTCTTGACGTCGTCGCCTACGGATAATAAACCAGCAGTGATGCCAGCTGCTCCTCCGGTGGTAGCTAACAACACCCTCCTGTTTCTTGGTCTCTGCTTTGATCCTTGCCCTCCTCCTGACTTCCCCCAGCTACTGCTTCCGTCTGTTGTGTTGCTGGCATATCGTCTCGTTATTAATGGGCTCCTCGTCGTGGTGTTTGCGCTGCCGCGGAGAATGGTCTGCGCACTCCGACACCGGGCGCATGTCCAACTCCCGCTGCTGAGAGTGGCCAAGCGCTTTGCGACGAGGGAGGAAAGTGTCGTGTTCAACATTCTGCAATTAGAGGTTCATTGGAAGAAGGGATCGTGGAATCCGTCAAACTCTAGGAAACGTAAACTTGGAAAAGAAGAGTGTAGAAAATCATAGGTTGCAGCGTATCAACAGCCGATCTTCTCAACAAATTGGTTTTGCCTCCCTTCTCACAGACTTTTTTTCTTGTAGGGTAACTGTTAATAGCGCTGCGCCGAGGCGCAATCGGGTGGTCTCGGCACAATGGCGTCAGGCCACACCTTGCCTGTCACGCCTGTCACGCCTGTCAAGACCGGCCCGGGTTAGGGTTCACGAGCTTGGAAGCAGCGTTATCTTTTCCCCTTGCCATTGGATCGTTCTGCTTCTGGTTTTCTTGAAGTCCTGTTGCAATTGACAATCTTTTTGGAGGAGAAAAGTCCCTCTGCAAGAGCGTATTCGCCTACATGCAGTTGGGATGAACCGATGAAGTCATCGACATGTTCCTGCATTGGCCCCCATCTCGGCGAACAGACATCGTTCGGCCTGAGTCAATCGGCATGTGCTGACATCGGTGAACTTCTGGCAGATCCAATCAGATGCGTCGTTACAAACTTGTAAGTCGCTTGTAAGTCGCTTGTAAGTCGCGAGATGCAGTGTTCGTATAACTTGACCGAGTCCTAGTGTAGTAAACTACGAAAGGGCCATTTTCTACTGGTGAATTGCATCAGTCTCTACCCACCATCTCGAAGGCCTTTGCGGGACAAACGGCACAACTGCTTGCATTTCCTTACCCGTGTTGTCCAATTAGAGCGTTGCTCAACTTATTCCCGCTCATACGACCTACTACAGCTACCAACAGGAAGTAGTACACGAAACTTTACCTTTCACCCTACATACCACTAAGGCAGCGCCGGGATCAAGTATAAAAAGACTCGTCTATGCCAGTCTCAAACCTCTCAACCCAAGGGTCACTACTCTATCAATCATTCCGACCACCACCATGTCTCTGCTCCCTGGTCCCACCACCGAGCTCGGTCGATATCGCATCCTCGCCTCCACGGCAGGTATCCGAGTCTCTCCCTTGGTCCTCGGAGGCGGCAATATCGGCACCGTTCTCAATGCCTACATGTCCGGTGGTCTCAACAGAGAGGAAGCCTTCGCCTACCTCGACAGCTTCGTTGAAGCCGGCGGCAATTGGGTCGACACCTCCAACGCCTACCAGGCCGAACAATCCGAGACCTGGATTGGAGACTGGATGGCTGCCAGAGGAAACCGTGACCGCATCGTCGTCGCCACCAAGTTCACCAATGACTTCCGTGCCCACGATCCTGCCGTTGGCAAGGGACACCCCAACTACAGCGGCAACTCACGCAAGTCACTGCACGTCAGCGTCGCCGAGTCCCTGAGAAAGCTGCAGACCGCGTACATCGACATTCTGTATGTTCACTGGTGGGATTACACCACCTCGATCAAGGAGCTCATGGACTCGCTGCATGTGCTCGTCCAGCAGGGCAAGGTCTTGTATCTCGGTGCAAGCAACTTCCCCGCCTGGGTTGTTGCCGCGGCCAACACTTACGCCATTGAGCAAGGCAAGACACCCTTTAGCGTCTACACGGGCCGCTGGAACGTTCTTCTACGGGACTTGGAACGTGAGGTTCTCCCCATGGCTCGGCAGTTTGGCATGGCCATCGTCCCTTGGGGAGCCGTGGGTATGGGCAAGTGGAAGACCAAGAAAGAAGTGGAGGAGCGTCTCGCAAAGGGTGAGCAGCTCCGGGCGCTTTACGGCAGTCCCGAACAGACGGAGGACGACATCAAGATGAGCGAGGCTCTGGGGAAGGTGGCAGAGGAGCACGGGATCGAATCGCTGACGGCTGTTGCGCTGGCATATCTCATGTCAAAATACCCGCGAGTGTATCCCATCATCGGCGGAAGACGGGTGGAGCAGCTACATGACAACATCAAGAGTCTCAGTATCACTTTGACGGAGGAGCAGATTTTGTACTTGGAGTCGATCAAGCCGTTTGATCTGGGCTGGCCGGGCAACTTCATCGGCCAAGACCCGTTCCTCAAGCTGGCCGGTACTCAACCGGTCACGGCCACTACCCTGGGGAGGTTTGCTCATATCAAGCTGGATAAGCCTTAGACTACTGGTTGTTGGCTAATCTGAGGGCTCTCATCATTCACGAGAATATCTAATCGCTCGATCGGTTTATATGGAATCTATTTCTTTGTTGCCCTTCAACAAAATGCTCAGACGAAACTGTATATCCGTGGCTACGTCTATAAGTATCAGACAAAGAACCCGCACCTTCGTAGTAGTTGCCATGTCCATGTACTACCACTGCAGGTATAGTCTAAGCGGTACTGTAAGTCCAACGTGGTAACATATATCTCCACCATAATATATGCTAACTATGCTTTAGGTAGAGAAACTTCTAAGACTTGCAATGAAGCATCAGGTAGTGACATATCATACCGTCGAGACTGATTATCCTAATATCTTGAAGTTTTCTCCTCGCCAACCTCAGTACACTTGTGAGTCGTACCTTACAGATTCCGCTGAAAACCCGCATATTAAGAGAAACCCGGCATGGGGGAAAGAAAAATATGTAAAGTCCCTGCAGATTGTGTCGACATGACTGCGCAATGATCCGTCAGAGTAAACCCCCCACAGAAAACAGTCTGTCTTATTCATTATCCGTTCTACCCGCAAAACTCGCCGAGGGCGAGATAGAATAAACGACATTCAATTCAAGGACGAACATAGTTGTTCAAGCGGGTCATGAAAAGCGGTCCTCGACAATAGGAACCTCCTCACAATTGAATTCAGGAATAGAGTATCTGCTCTACAATGGCACATTCTGCCCACACATCCTCCCACAGACCGATGTCTTCTACCATAAAACCCAGGTCGAGAGCTCTCTGGTTCTTATCGTAACGAACGATCCTTCTCTTATCGCCACCCTTCTCCTTGCTCGTCGACTCTTGCTCTCCACAGGCACTGCACACTTCGCTTGATAAAGAGACAAGTCTCTTTTTTGCTTTCTATTGACCTGTGGTACCGAAGTTGGCGGTTCAGTCCTAGGTATCCCGCTTGTCGCTTCCGTAGATTCTCACGGAAGCCCTCGGCTTTACTAGTATTATAATCACGGCATCTCGCCGCCACGCGGGTTTCAGCGGGTAAGTTGCGAATAGCTTCATTTCCCCCATCTTTTCCAACAACGAACTGACATTTGCCTCAGCACCGCACCATAACTTCACACAACCTCGGTTACATCGATATTGGGGGTTTTCTCTTTCGTCTCTCCTTAGAAAAAGAAAGACAATGCACGATCCGAGTATTTCCTCATCTCCGCCGAGCAGAGGCGTTGCCTTGCAGAGCAGACGGCTCGCCTTCTCAGCGCAGAAGCCCTCGCCTCTACAGCGCGTCCTATTCGCCCCGTCAAGCGCTGTGCGCCCGCCGAAAGCGTCAGGTACCCGACTCTCCGGTCTCCGCCCATCCTCCACGGCTCCTGCCTTGCTTGAGAGCAACAACATTGGTAACAAGGTCGACCTCATATACTGCGATGAGGAGTTCGATCTCGCCACTTCTGGCAAGTTCAGCTCGGCCGTCTTGCAGGATGAGACCATCACCCACAAGGGCATTCTCGGCAGCGGCGATGGCAACATTGTCAAGAAGACCAGAGAGCCGTTGGGCAATATCACCCAGCTGCTGATGACCAACCCGGATTCCAAGACCTTTGATCTTCCCCAGATCTGCCGTCCATCGTGGCACTTTCCGTCTCCTGCTGCCGAGATCTCTGCTGCCGCAGCATCCGAGATTGCCGTTACGCCAGCTGCCGAGGGCCCTGGCAGCTCCTTCGAGGCAAACAAGTTCATTGCGACTCCGGAGGAGGAGAGCTCATCGCCCGCATCGGAGATCGTGGTTTCCAAGAACAATGAGTCCCCGCCCAGAGTTATTCCAGCAGTGCATCCTAGTACCCCCGCCAACACCCATAACAAAAGCCCAGCCAATACCATAGCTAGAAGCAGTGGTGACGACGGCCAATGGCCCAGACGCACCACCCAAGCTAGCTCTCCCAGCCATTACAATGTTGACAACGACATCGGCTCCAGCGACGACGATAACACTGAATATGACGAGCAAGATGAAAACGTCGATCCTTTCGGTCTCTCGTCTTCGGCAGTCGCTTCCACCATGCCTACCACGCCAGAGACTCCGAGACGCAAGCCCAAACTGTCCCCGGCCGCTCGCAAACACAAGGCTTACCTCAAGCGCATCAGAGAGCGCGAGGAAGAGGACAAGTGGAACGCTGAATCCCGCCGTCTCATGAGTCTCAACTTGTGCGGTCGTCTGGGCCGGCGCTTCATCAGAGACAGCGGTCGCATCAGTCTGACAAGAATTCGCAGCAACTCGGAGCCGACCATCATACGGGATCTCGGCGAAGAGGACGACAGCCTCGACTTTGACATTTATGTCGATGAGGACTGTCGCGAGGAGGCCGAGTCAATCTGAACTCTTCAATCATTATGATTGGTACAATCTGTCGCTTCTTTTATTCATCAAGCCTTTTCTCTCAGCTTCGCATCGATACCCATTTCGCGTCATTTTCGTCGCTTCCTGGATCGGTTTCTTTTTTGACGAGATTCATGGTTGACCACTCTGAAAGAAGCTTCTTGTCTGCTGGTGTTTATATTCTTACTTTGGATCTCATGACTTTCATGATGATAACGCGTTCTTTCGTTTACGATAGTTTTATGGCGTTCATGGCGGTGACCTGGCGGGACAACTGGTTTTGCGCGACGGAGCAGCAACGATACATACCCTCATTCGGAGTCTCTTCAACCTGGAGTTTCGACTGGCTTGGCTGCTTTCGCTTTTTCGTCTCCGCTTTTTTTCTTTTGGCTCTTGCACGGCGGGATGAATGGATGGGATGGATGATATTTTTTAATGTTTTCGCGATGGGGTTTAGGACTGGTGTCCGGAGGTTTTCTTCTTCTAAGGGAACAAGGATGGATACAGATACGGTACTCATGAGGATTTTTATGATTATGGTCTTATTTATGATGGCACTTATCTACTGGCCGAACATCGGGAAGTTATGTTTTTCATGGGTGGATTTAGTGCAACACACTGGCAAGATGCATGGAATGCAATGCAATGCATGGCGATAGGGCAGGCAATCTACTTAGGCAGATGATATTGCTGGGAAGTAGTCATATTATTTCTCACAATTTAGAGGGCATTGATGTGAATCCCTTGCGTGCAAAGCGTGATCATTGGTAAATGGAATTCCCCAACAGTTCGGAGCGTCTCACTTCAAGCAGCTGAACTTTGGGAATTTTCGCTGAGTTCTCATGTATATAAAAGACATGCCTTCCAACTCCATGACACCATCGTACCTGAACTCGGGACGAGTTGTTGGCAGCGAACCTTAGTAGATGTTTGTTTCCGCAAGCTTCTACCATAACCTGTCGAAACTTCCACCACTCACGCCATTCGCTGATCATCGGATGACTTCAACGCAATCACTGGTGGTTGCTCTGTACCAAACAGAGAAAGTGAACGGCAGCCGAGAGCGACCAATCAATTAATGATCCCTGCCGACAACTGCCGCAAGCCCCGCTGTGCCCCGCGAATTTGTGGGAGACTGATCTACATCCCGGCTTGGCATACGCTAGGACAACTCCAGGCATGACGTTACCGCAAGGACGAGTCCACAAGAATGACATCAAGCAGAGGGGGGCCGAGCTAGAGCTCATGGTGATGACGAGCGCACCGACTGTGAAGTTGCTCACGAAAGCTTTTCTACGTAAACGATTTCTGCTAGTTTACAGACGATATAAAGAGCCGATCAACGTCGCCATTTTTAAATTCGCTTTTTCTATCTTGCCTTATCATACCAACCACAATTATCTTTTACAGGTGTGGAAAAGCAGATTACGAAAGAAGAAGAGACAAAGTTGTGCATAAATCAACGTCTATCATCTCACAAGCAAGTTAGTGATTACCTTCTCCCCTCCTTCTCTTTCCCTTTCTCTGCCTTCTCTTTTGTTGCATCTCGACCGGGCGTATGCTGACAAGTTCTGTTACCACAGAAGAACAACCAGAATCAAAATGACCGAATCCAAAGCCTCCAAGATCGACCGCGTCCAGGCCAACTTGCCTCTTCCCGAAGACCCGCCTGTTGCGTCCGACTGGAACTCTGCGGACCAGAGAAAGACGGGCAGTGGTCAGGGCGGTGCGGTTTCCAGCAAGCTCGGCACGTCAGAGGGTTCCTCGGCCGGACTGAGAGAGCCTGCGAGTACAGGACCGGAGAATGTGGATATGAGCACTATTGGTCGCGAGAGGGTGGAGAAGAGCAGCAAGTAAATCTGCTTGCTATGAACTTTGTATGATTTATGACAAGGGAATGGGAAATGGGTTAAAGACTTTCAACTCTCAATTCTGGGGGGAATTGTGTGTTAATAAGAATGGATTGGGGGGGGGATGAATTGATTGGAACGGCTCGGCAGATGAAGCCAAAGTTTTCGCCTCTTAACAAACTACCATTCTGTGCTTGTGCCTACCTGTGAAGTGACTCTACAAGGCGATGGGCCTGTCTGATTGAAATTATTTCATACAGATGTTCTTCAATCAAAGACAGACACGTGCAGTTTCGTCTGAGCAGGATAATTAACTGCAAATGTTGCGACAAGCGGAACATCATGCAAATTACCGCGCGAACAACCACATTTACTGGAAGCGGTCTGCCGTCTTATTGCTACAAGAGGGGAACACCTTTTAAATGGGAGCAATACTACTACTACTACACTGCGAATCTCTCGGTAGATGAAGTAGTTGACCTGAGCCGATCTCAAGATTATTGGACGCCTATGGTCAATCGTCCACATGGTCTTTTGTTCAACTTACAACAACCTTTCTCTTACTTCTTGTGTCTATCCTCCCTTTCGATATTTTCGCCGCTTCACGAATTGCGTTTTCAACGCGGCATGATTTTTAATCAGAAGAGGGTTCATACAGAATCTGCCCATCATGAAAGCGCCAGGTAGAGAGTGTAAGCCATCCTATCTTTTACAGGATCACTGTTTTCGTCCGAGCTGAGAGTCCGCTGAGAAGCTGCGACGAATGAGATATTTTTCAACGTAGAGGTATAAGAGCTGTGATATTCCTCCATTATATACGCTCTCTTCGTCTGAGCTAGTCGAACCAATATAGATACTCAGACGAAAAGGTCTAGATCATGCAGTATACCTGACAGGGACTAACAGCAGAAACTGATAAAGTGACACAGTATGTTCTTTTCCTTGGGGAGTGTATATTTGAGCTAGACCTTTATTCGGACGACTGGCTAAGATCTCACATTTATACAGATCTAGCTGTTAACCGTTGTGGCGCTCAAAAACGACAGCAATCCTTCCTTTGACCAGCACAAAGACTCAGTCTTTGCGATTCCTGAAGCAATGGCTCGGACGAAAGTACCTACATGTGTATGTACACGTCTTGCCTCTAATATAAGCTCTCTTCTCCAGGCCGAGCTGATGAAGGACTTCAAGCCGTGGGGTCGAAGAAAGGGATCCAGGAAGCGATGGAAGCGTCGCGACCTTGAGGTGTTGATATGAGAAGCTCAGAGAAACACTGGTGCCCAGAAACAGCGAAGGAAGTAGAGACTGATAATTGCAAGATCACACATCATAATCGCTGTCCATGTGCCATCGTTCTATCCGAGGCTACGAGGAGAACGTCGCGCACGGACCATGGTGCTGGAAAAGGGGTAAGTAAACAAACCAACATAAATGCCGAATATGAAAAATCGTAGCTTCCTTTCCTTTTCTTTCTCTGTTAAAATAATCGAAGCGATATGGTCAAAGTGTGGTGACATCCAAAGCGGCAGGGAAATGGACAGCGAAAACACCGATCGCATGCAACACTGAAAAAATGCCGGCGACATCTCGGTTCAAACATGAGCCCAGAACGCTACAAGTCATATAAGTTACAAATGTCATTCTTATACAAATCCACTGAGATTATAAACTGACAAACATCCAGGTGGTCTACCTTCATTGATGCCACCTGACTGTCATGTTGGTGTGGGATTGTGTCCCAAGATCATCATCTTGTTCATCTGTTTCAGTGCACGAATCTCGACGGTTGCCAATATTCAGGAATCAATCTCCAGCAATACACTCACCCACTCACTGTTTTTAATTTCTAGAAGCATTGCCTAGATGGATCGAGAGTGACATTATCACATGTTGCTCACGGCATGCCCTACACATTCTCATCCAAGAAACACAGGTTGTCAAGATTGCAAGGATATCTGTTCACTTGCTCCGCATAGCTTTCAATCCTAGGGTTCAGAGAAGCCTCTCTTCCACCCCATCTGGCATATCCCACTCAGAGGTATACCTGAAAGCCTGTGGCATACCCGACAAGGACGGCATCGTGGAGCTACCTTAGCCTTACTGCAACGCACCTGCCTCGATCAGGCCGCCGCCCTTGTTTCAAGCCGGCGCCAGGTGAAAGGAACCCTCAAGGTCGGTCTTGCTGCTAGCTAGACCGTCCCGGCATTGTTCCCGGTGGCTTTGACCGGCCTCAGACAGTGTCATTGACCGGAAACTGCCTACATAAAGGCTTCTAGCGGCTCTGAATTCCTAATCCTTTTCCAAAATCATCAACCTCCATCTTGCACTGCAGTCATTCCTTCCTTGAGCTACATCGCTCTCCATCTCTTCTCCTGTCGCTCGCTCTGTCTTTTCTTTCCCTTACACCCTTGGCCCCGGTCCAATCATCGCCATTGTTGCCATTGTCGCCTCGGTCTGACCGCTCTGCTGCCTGCAGACCCTCAAGCCATCATCTACTTGATCCCCAAATCCGCACAGATCTGTATCATACAGATCTAACTTTGCAAGGACCTCTTGGTACGTGTTGCTCTTTTTCCATCAGATGTCAACCTGGAGGTCTGGGCCTGAGTAAGTCCTTCCCTCAACCGACCGACCGACTCAGCGACCGACTACCTACCCTACCTATGCCCTTTCATCTCTATGCCGCCCGGGGCCTTTCCCTCCCATGCTCGGCCTCTCAGCCTCGTCCCTTCCTCCACTGTATGTACTTGTACACGGTACTAGGTGCCCACCCTCTACACATGGTTCCTTCCTACCTATGCTACTCGTGGGCATATCAGCCCGCTTTCCTGCTTTGAATTCACTTTGGCCAGGCTGCCATCACTTAACATTCCCTTGCCCTACCTTTTTCCCTTCCACCTTTCCAATTCCACAAATTCTCCCATCTTTCATCTTCCCCCTCTTGCACTCGCGCGCACTTTCGCTTTTGGTTGTCTCCCCCTCATTCTCGCCATCACTGTTCCATCCGTTTTCTTCATCTACTTACCTCGCTCGATACCCAAATTCCTTCCTTCATCTCGTTTTCGGTGTCGACACAGCGCCGATACCCCGGTTGTGAAGCTGGAAGAACCCAAATCGGACAACCTATTCAGTAGGTTCTTCCGTCACCATCCCATTGCTGCTAGTGCCATCACTTGATTGTGATCCTTCTATTGTTCGCGCACCGAGTTTGACTAACAATCAACATTTCTCAGCTCATAATTCTGCAATCGATCACCAACACAGTCGCTACAATGGCCGGCAACGACAACCAAAAACCGCTTACCCCCGCCGAGATGGAGGAGAAGGCGAGGTACGACGCGGCTGTGCGCCTGGCCATGGAGGTATGAAATGTGATTCCACAGCTTGTACGAATTTCACTAACAAAAGTCTAGGGTGACCTCGGTCTAGGTCGCGTCGAGGAACTGCCTATAGAGGATCGTCATCGTGACGACCGCCGGCGTCCCCAGCGGATCGATGATCAGTTTGAGGAGCGTCAGCGGCAACGTGCTCGAGATGAGAATGCCGCTCTCTTGAAGAGAGGCGATCTCGGCTCAGTCTGGGGCGACGCCATCAAGTCTGGAGCCTTTGATGATGACGATGCTGCCGAGGTGAAGGGTCTCGGAGACCTCGGTGGTGCGAGGGTCTACGACAAATCTTCTCGCGTCGCAGAGGTCAAGAACATGACCAAGAAACTTCTCAACTACCAGGCGAAAGGGCAAGTACACCTCCTGTTGTGCCGTTGATTTGTTCACCTCTAACAGTCTTCGCAGCTTGAACCCCAAGGACAGCCTCACTCGTCACGACGATGTTCGTGTTGGACCTGGCGGGTTTGCCCGGAACTCGCCGGCTTCTTCCGTCGTGAAAGCCCATCAGACTCAAAAGAGGTTGAATGAGAACCTACCTCTGGACATTCCCGATGACGAGCGACAGCAAAAGAAGCGAAAGGTGAACACCCAGCAGCAAGGCGGTTTGGACAAGGGCCCTGCCAAAATGCGCAAGCATCCTTCTGGCTCGCTCGCTATGCTCACCGTGTCGAACTCCATTCGGGAGGGTGACGATCAGGTGGCTGCCAATCCGCAGCAAACCTCCCAACAAAACATTCTGTTGGAGGCGGAGGTCAAGTTCACACCGCCTGGAGGTGCTACTCCCATGCCGGCACACATCTCACTGTCGGAGACCAACACCGATACCCTCGGCTACTTCACAGTCCATGTTCACGGCACCAAGTTCTGCCAGTGGGCCATCAAAGACACCAAGGAGTGTTCATCGGAGGGTCTGGTCATCACGATCAGGTTCGGACCCAGTACTTGGTATAAACTCACCTTCACGAGTACTGCCGAGAGAGACGCATTCCTGAACACCTTGAAGCTGCTTAAGAGCCGGCAGTCTTCTTCAAAGACTGCTTCCAAGCCCAAGGCGGCTACGAAGACTGCGCCCGTCAAGCCAGTACCAGAGGCCAAGGTTACCCCCGCGAGGACTGCTTTGCCGACGAAGCGTGTTGTGTCTCAGCCAACACCGGACATCCTCACCTCAGGTGCGGAACCCATCTCGGGTATTCCTGAGATTCGTCCTTTGGAGGCCAATAACCACGGTACTCTGATCAACCTTGAATCAGACAGCAACCACCCTGTCACATCTGGTACTCCCAGCAACTCTCAGCAGCTGTCGGAGAACTCGGCCTTGCTTTCACAGCTGGAACCTGTCGGCCCTAGTGCGATTCCGGTATCGAGCAGACCTCAGCCAGACAGCCTCCCCGGGACGGTCTCATCGACGTTTCAGTCAGAGCTTAAAAACATGGCCAAAAACGTTTTCGGCGCCTTGCTGCTGCAAAGCAAGGCCGGCAGAACGAAAGAAGAGCTACAGGCTACCGTTGAGGGGATTCAACAAGCATTTAATGAATGGTTCTCGAAGAGCGGTGACGGCGGTACTGCGGTAAACACCCAGGAGATGGCCGAGACGCTCTCTAAGGTTTTTGACACAGCAAAGGCTGTCCGTGAATCCAAGGAGGAGCAGGTTCAGGCTGCGGAGAGCGGTGGTGTTGATGACGGGAGGCTCCGATATTCGCCTGACCAGCTGCTCGCCATGCGGTCTCATCAGATCCAGCCCGAGCCCTCCCGCTTTATCTACGATCCTTCCCAGATCGTCGCCGCGCCCAATGACTCCAGGGCACCCAAGACCCGCATCGTACCCACGGCAGCAAGGATTGCACAGTCTGCAAATGCCATGGACTGGGTCCTCGGAAAGGTTGACGATCAGCCAGCCCCGACCACAGACTCTCAGATGGTCAACGCAGGTACTGCCATGGCAGCCACTGTACAGGAATCCACCGTGGATGAGACTGTGGATGAAGAGAAGCCGGTCAAGGAGACCAAGGCCGCGCCAGTCACCCACCAGGTAGCTGCACCGAAGTCGGCTGCTCAGCAGGCTCGGCCCGTCCCTACTCCTCAGAGACCGCTCGTTCCCGATGTCGGCCTTCAGAAGTCTCGCTGGGCGACTCCCGATGTGGTTGTCACTTCTACGAACCACTTTACTGGCAAGCGCTACGAAAAGAACTGGAAGAAGGGCAGTTATCTCTACGATCTGGCACAGCTGGATCCCCAGGCACGTGTGGAGATTCGGGCTGAGGAGGTGATGGAGTTTTACTTTCCGACAGAGACTCCCGCCGTCGGTGCTAGCTCTGAGTCGACTCCTACGAACGCTACCGGGGCTGAATTGAGAGCTCCCAATGCTGCCAGTGAGCTTCATGCTCGTCGTACTCTTCATGCGTCGAGTCCTAGCAATGCCAGTACCTCCACGGTTGGGGAGTTGGGTCAGCGGCTTGTCCGTATGGATATCAACGCCCAGCTGGCAAGCCGGGTGCCCTCGCGGTCGTCTGTCTCGGATGCGGAGAGCCGTCCGTCCCATGCAGCTGCGCAAGATGTGGTTATGCGAGAGACTCCAGCTGCACCTCCTCCGCAGCCCACTCTCCGTGGTCTCGGAGCCTCACGCCATGCTCGCGGCAGCGCTCCACCATTCACAGCGGAGAACTTTGACTTTGTCTGCTCGAAGGGTACCAAGAAGAAGTAAAGGGTGTTCGCCAGCAACGCTAACACGGTTGAGATTTTGGTGAGCGATTGAGATTTTATGTTTTGTATGTTTTGGTGTATGGGCATGGCAGGTTCTGCGAGATGCAGACGGTTGAAGGATTTGCTTTTTCGGCGTTCGTTGCGATCAAGAAAGGTTGGGCATTTGCGAGCTAGGGAACATTAGGTCAACGATGGAGTTAGCAAATGTCTGGCCATTCTGACATGGTCGGCCCATATAGTGTAACTATAAGTATGTAGCCCATCTGTGTCGATCCCAATCTGTGGTCATCTCTAGTGTTTTTATCGTCTTTCGCTGTGCACGAGATGCCGTACTGTCCGATGAGGATGTGAGATCATTGGATTCACCTAGACGGCAGCTGGGTAATATGAGGCACGGTACGGTTGTATTAAGGCAAGAAGAACAGACATAAGGAGATGTGGGTTATCTGTCACGCAGGTGTACCGAGTCAAGTTGATGTCTGGACATTTGGGTTCTCTACGTATTGCAGTCTATGTCTGTACAGGTGGGCTACCCTATACTTGGGAGAGGGGGGCAGACTTAGATTAGCCGAAAGATGCTTACATCACGGGGATTTATGTTGGGTGATGTTTGTAAACGAATCCCTGGCGGGTACAAGGGACCGATGTGTGTTGATGGGTTGGCTGGTATATGTACCTGAATATTATGAGTATGGAAGAAAGATAACATGTGAAATGAATGAATGGATGAAGCATATCATCAATGTTGTTGGTATATAAAAACGCGTAGGTAGGTGTTATGTGTATGTTTTGTGTCATGGAAAAGGGGAAAGCCAGGACAGGGAGGGCGTTGATATCTTTCTTCACCTAGATCAGATGGTGGCAGTGGCAGTGGCAGTGGTATTATCACTTGCAGATTGGGGTGAGTGAAACGGAAGAAAAAAGAAGGCGTGCGGTCACGATCTGGGGTGGGCTGGTTATTGGAAACGTAATGAGTAGGAGTTTGTGGAGAAGTTGTGGTAGTAGTAGGAGAAGTTGGAGGAATTCAAGGAAGAATGGTGATGGATGAGTTGAGATGGGCATCAATGACAAGAATGAGGATGGGAAGATATGGACGTTGGAACTTGTTAGGGGTAGGAATGGCAGATAAAGTGGCAGATGTGGCAGAGGTGGTAGAGGTAGTAAAGGTAGCAAAGGCAGCAGGAGTAGCAAGAGTAGCAAGGGTAGCAGATATAATAAACACAGCAGAGGCAGTAGAAGTAGTAGAAGTAGTAGAAGAGAAAACGCTTATGATCATGAAGGGGGAGAAGAAGGATATAGACAGTTTATACCCTACTTGATGAAATGAAGAGTGGCACAGGAGACAACTCGGACAGTAGCACCGGTAGTGGCGGTAATAATCGGTTGAGGAAGAAGACGACTATGAAGTAGATGGAGCAGTGGCAGCCCTCTCATATTCTTGTCTGAAAACAACGTGCGGGGAAGGAAATAGACTTGTATATTGATGTTGCTAGTGGGATGAAGTGGCTGATAACCCAGACGACCACATATCATGGTAGTAGGTTGAACGTGATGTGAAGAGACATCGTCTTGGCGTAGCGAAAAGTGCTACGTGTAGGCGTGTTTAAGGAAATGAGCGGTTATGAAGCAGCCCAACCCTCATCCTCCTCGCTCAGTATAGTCAAAGCAACATCCGGCACGAGAGAGGACTGAATTTGTAACCCGTTGGGTATATCGTTAAAGTCTGCGCGGTCTTCGCCTGCTTTAAGGTCTGGGACAAGACCCGCGTCGACGTGGCGGGCTGCGAGACGCTTGCGGAGGATATCGGTAGAAGAGGTGTTGATGAAGACTTTGAGGTCGAGGAGGGAGGATGCGGTTGTCCAGGGGGTTTGGTTGAGGAGGACGTCTTATCATCTTCGTTAGCATATCGAAGAATTATTTGGGATGGCATCAAGAGGGAGACGGAGGGAGAATGATGAAAGGAGGTGTCTTTGCCGGCTGAGGGCACAGAAATATTATATTATTGGGAACATAATGGGTAGAATGGTATGATGGTGACCAGAAAAGAGAGCGGGAATGAACTGGAGAAGATAGGTGTTGATGAAGAGGGAGATATGACAAGTGAACGCATATCATTGGAGGGCATGTGACGCAGAGAAGAATATGAGGAAGAAAAGAAGACTTACAGTTCCCCTCAAAAACCACCACCCGATGCCAGGGCTCAATCCTAATACTGCCCTCCACCGGATCTTTCAGGGCGTGATCAAACGACGGAGCGAAAATAGTTTTTTGGTCTGGCGAGACAGGCTCATGAACTGCCTTGACAAGTTCCACAAAAGCAGCACCGTTGAAAGTGAACTCTGACCCTCGCCGTCGGTGGGCTTCCGCTGGGTCGGGAAAGGTATCCAGTTCTGCGCGGGAGTAGTGGTACCCGTCCATGGGGACGAAGACGGCTACATCGTGGGTGGCTTCGGGATGCTGGGTGCGGTGGAGGTTGTTCAGGGCTGCGGTTAGGCGGAGGGAGAGGGAAGTTTTTCCTAAGAGAATGTTAGAGTGTTGGACTCGAGGAGGCAAGGTGAGATGGAGATACTGGTGGAGGAGAAGGAGGCGTGTACCTGAGCCTGGGGGCCCGCCGATTCCTATTACTTCTGGGAGTTAGAGTAAGATGTTGGCTGATGTGGGTTTATATGGTACACACAGCATCTTTCATTGTCTTTGACTGAGAGGAACTTCTTCCAAGCAAGCTCGGTGAGCTGGTCGAGTTGTTTCTCCATGGTAACCGTTTCACCTTCGGCTGTGATCTTCAGGAAGAGGATATTCAGGAGAAGGGGGGTTCAAGTTGGCTTGCTGGAAAACGAATGGGAAAATAATATTCAATGATTATTTGTAGAAAAAAGAAAATTAATAATAATCAAATTTTGCTAATGTGAGGGAGGTATGAGACGAAGACTGTGCGAGAGAAAGATGTTCAAGATGCCCTTAAATCAAGTGTTGTGGAAGGACAAGCGCTGGGCTATTGTGCTCAAGGAATCACGCTTCTTTGCTCAACTTCCTGGGGGAAAATCACCAATTCCACAAACTAATAAAACACGGGATGAAATCAACTTTCTTTGCAAAGGCGACTTGCAGTGGGTGATTGGGAAAAATCGACAGTTGCAGTGTGGAGGTGAAGCAAGTGGTGAGAGGCAGCGGGGAGCGGAGAACCCCCTTCAGCAGGCTTCAGGCTCCGCACCACCAAGATCTATAACGATGTGGTTCAACACTCACTATCAAATTCATCAACTTATTGATACACCAGTTTCCCATTTTTCGAAAGTCTTTATGTTGAGGAAATTTCAGAGTTTGTTGTAATTTTATTCGATAGCATTAAGTGACCGGATGCCAAGCCATTTTGGTCTAACCAGAATCTACAAATTCTTTCACCATCAGAAATCCTCACAACCTCAACACACCTAATAACTCACAGCGATCTTGTAACAGCACATATTTACCACCTTTCACCATTCTTCCGACATATATAACTACTATCGGCACCACCAACAACAGACGGTATATAAAGGGACAAAAAAATGGCAGACCAAGACCCAACCCTCCTCCTCCTCCCAGGCCTCTCCCTAGACGGCGCCTCCTCCTCCTCCTCTTCCGAACCAGAAGAAGCCGCCAACCCTCAAACTACCACCAACAACAACACTGAGCCAAAATCAAAAGTACAATCCCGCGCCGACCGCTCCGCCCTCTCAGAAGAAGCCTTTCAACATCTCAAAAGCACCTACGTTCCCAAGGTTGAGAACGGAGAGGTGATTATCCCCTTCTTCCCTATCCTACTTCCCTACCACTCATCGACCCCCTACTCCTCTTCTCTCTTCATTTACTCCCTTTGAAATCCTAAATACAGTATATCTTGAAGTGTTCTGTACTAACATAAATGAGAAGATATGGACAAAATTCACCTTCAACACCAAAACCCCCTTCACCAAACCCGAACGGGAGGAACTCATGCACGCGGTCGAAGAGCTATACTTCTTCCACCGCTACGCAGAAGCTGTGCATATCCTTGACAAGATTTTCGAGGATGATGGCGAAGAAAGACTAGATCGGGAGACAAAGTCTACATTGAGGCACTACCAGGTTAAATGTCTAGCTCGGTTGGAGAAGCAAGCAGCAGCTACATCATCGGCATCACCAGCAGCAGCAGCAGCAGCAGCCACAGAACAAGTAGCAGTATTAGTAGCGGACAAATGAAGAAGATTGAACAAAATAATTTATAATCATGTTTGGCGCTCTCTGGTTGAGAAAAAGCAGATAACAACATAAGCAGCAACTGCAGTGAAAGTGGTGTGGGTGACCGAAGCAAAAGATTTGATCGAAAGTCTTGCATCATAACCACGAACATCGATATGAAGCACCAGCATTAGAACAAGATAGTACATAACTGAAGGAAAAGAGCACCGAACAGAATCGTCAATCATAAAGCATCACGATGAACATGAAATTCATGAATCATAACAACTACTTAGGTAAGAGTTACTTGAGAGAATGTTACATGAGGGAGAGGGCAGAGTGACCAGTTGTAGTGGAGAGTTCTCATTTCTCTTTTCATTCTTCATCTTCTTCATCCCCTATCCTGTCTTCTTCCACCCACTAGGTCTAGTCTAGGTAGGTAGGTTGAAACTCCAAGGACACCTCTTCGTCTATGACCCGTCTATGATCTATCAAACGACTTGCAAATCTATCGTTCGCTCGCAGCAGCAGCCAACAACCCCTTCAGAGAAAAAAAGAGCACCAGTAGAAAAAAAGGGGGTATTTCCATCCGAAAAGAGAAAGACAAGAAAGTAGAAAAAAATAAAAATACAGAGGAAGAAGAGCAGCGCACGCGTAAATGCTTGATCAAAAGTAAAAGAAACCGCGACGCCAAAGCTCCATCCCAGTGTAGTAGTAATTGACCTCCTCTAATAAACCGCCGTTTTGTTGATAGTAGCAAAAAGCTTTTTCCCATATCCAGCCCGATGAAGGGCAAATCATGCTGATAGTGGTGTTGATGGTGGTGGGGTTGGTGTTGAAAACCCGTTGGGCAGCACTTTGCGGTAGTGGTGATGAGTTGGCATGCGATGATTGTGGGGCCTCGGTTTGATTTTCCTCATCCTTTGTCGTCGCTGCCAGCTCATCCGCCAACAAAGCTGTGGACGCCTTTGTGTGGTCGGGACCCTCCCCATTGTAGTGAAGGATGGCGTTATTGTCGCTGCTATTTTTGTCGCCGTCACCATCCGTCTCCGAAATGGTGACAGACGTAATCGTGGTGGCGGCGGGAGCAGCGGCTGGCGTCCCGTCATCCTCCGACAGAGCGACGCTCTCCTAAGCCGCCATCCGGATATTCTTGGCCTGGGCCTGGATGAGCATCATCTGCTCGCGCTCCCTCTCTTCCGCAAAGACCCGCCGGCTCATAGCCAGCACGGCCTCGAACCCTTCCTTGCCCTTGACCGCGTTCTCGCGGAACCGCTTGACCAGAGTATCCTCGATCGAGTTCTTGATCTTTTGCCAGCCGCCGCAGAGAGCAGTGATCTTGGCCGACTGCTCAAAGGCGGTCTGGTGCTCGTTGAGGGGGCGATATACGACCATCTCCTGCACGTTGATGAGGTTGCTCCAGGTGAGGTTGGCCGACACCATGGTGACGGTTTTGTGCCTGGGGTCGACGTAGGAGGTCTCGAGCACCTGGGACTCCTCGATGCCCTTGCCGAGCATCTTCGTGAGCCATTCAGGTGCGCTTTGCTTGCACGAGATCAACCTCTCGGTGCGCAGGATGCCGGTGTCTGGGTCGACGGTGCGGCTAATGGTATCGACGGCCACGACGTGCGTGGATTTTTGGTTCCATGGGCAGTACTTGCGCCAGTTGGCGGTTGATACCTCCTCCCAGGAGTAGTCGAACGTTTCTAAATTTGAAAACACCTTCATTTTCGTCTGTGAACGCCCCTCTTCTCGTCAGAATATGGCTGCCAGTCGAAATATAGACGATTGACTGACTGAGTATCTGTTGGTGGTGGGCGGTGTTAAGTGATCCGGGTCTCCGGTTTCGCGATCGCGTGCTTCGGCACTCAGGAAAAGTGAAGGAAGAGTTTCGGCGGAAATAAAAAGAGGCCGCGACGAGGTTTTTCGGTTTTCTAGAACCTCCTGCTGCTGCTGCACCCGCGAACAGTAAAGAAGCAAGCAACAAAAATCAATAAATCAGATCGACAATCGCCCTTCGCGTTGTCGTTGTAGGATATGTGCAAGATCTCGCTCTATGTGAAGAACAAGAGAAGAGAATAGATTTTGTGGTGGTGTGTTTGAGGAATTATGAGTGGCACATGCAAAAGTCTAAAAAAAAATGGCTCCAACACAATGGAATAAATTGATCAGCCAAAAAGTCCAGGTCCAGGTCCAGGGGCGGGGGTGCCGAGTTGAAAGGATTTGCGGGCTTTTCAATTCACTGACTCCCCCGCCCGTCATTCTTCAGGGATTCTCTCGATAAATAAACGCTGAAGAAGAAATCTTATCGGAACGGTGGAGACCCCTGTCATCCGTAACAGCGCGTAGATCTAGCCCAAACAGCGGTAGCGTTGGGCGCTATGATGAACAATCCTCTGAACGGTGGGGGAGGTCTCGAACGCAATCGGCCCAATGAGGGGAGAGATGCGACCGTGGGAGACCCCAGAAACGTCAGAACGGAAGCGATGACACTTTTTTGCCATCGTTTTGCCATCGCAGTTTGACCTCAGTTTCGTCATTGCTCATGGCCTTCAGTGCAACACACTGCTCAGCCCCCGATATCACCACGGCGTCACAAGTGTAACCAGCGATAATCCCGAACTCCGTAGAATCCCGCTGACGAGCACTGATTGATTGCAATTACGATTGTATTTTGAGTCAAGCATCATGACGGAGGAATTGAAACGGCGAGACCGGTCCCAGACGGAGCCGAGTGGATACAAGATCCATCGGCCCGGCCCCGGCGCGTTTCGGCTTTCTGATTTCGGCCGCGGTTTTCACAGAAAATAGCATGAGGGGACATTGTGAATATCGAAATGCAATTGACTCTTTTCAGACGACTTTGCAAAAAATTATATGAACAATCAAATCAAGGAGTAAGCAGTCATGTCAGATAAATGTGGCCGACAGGTTTTACGCCGTCGGCCTCGCCAATATCCAAAAGACTAAAAATCATCTCCACGGCTGATGACCTCCTTTACGGTAGGCCGGATCAAAATGGTCTTGTAAATTGTCAGTAACGTGGCTCGAAATAACGGGCGCCTACAGGTAAAACTTACATGCTCAAACTGGGCAGTGTATGAGCCCTTCTTGTCAACCAGGGGAGGATATGCCTCGACAATTCCGTTCTGAACGAGGTTGTTCAACTGCATGCAGTTATTAGCAAACTGTTACGAGTATTTACCATGGTTTTACTCACCCCCAGCAAATACTTCTCCTGGCCAAGGCGGTCCAGGTAGCGTCTGCACCACGGCAGAGTGCCAAAGTTCTTGTTGATGACATTCAACAACGACTTGGCGGAGCTGAGACGAAGATCCACCTTGGGAGCATCGCTCCTGCGGGCATAATGCGAGACCTCGCCCTCCTCGTGCACGTAGCCATTGCCCGTGCTGCCAAACGTCTCGATGGCAAAGACATCACCTTCTTCCATCTTGGTCTGGTCGTTGCTCTTCACAATAGGTACGCTCTTGGTACCGTGAATGCTGTAAGGCAGAATGGTGTGGCCGTTTAGGTTGCGGATCGACTTGATCGGGTAGGTGGTACCGTCGAGCTCGATTTCGTAGCTCTCCATGACCTCCTGGATATACCCACCAATTTCACCAAGGCGGGCGTCGATACCGGCATGCTTGATACCCTCGTTGGTGGCCGCCTTGACGGCTTCCAGCAGAGGATCGTATCGGGGGTTAAAGGCCAGAGTAAAGGCGCTGTCAACGATTTTGCCGTTGACGTGGACACCGATATCGACCTTCATGACATCGTCCTGCTGCAGGACCATCTTGTTACCCGCGTTGGGGGTGTAGTGAGCAGCGCAGTGGTTGATGCTCAGGCCGGTGGGGAATCCCATGCCAGCAATCTGGGCATCGCCCTCCTCGAGACCCTGGTGGCCGACAAGCGCGCGAACGCTGTCTTCGATGCCGTTGGCGATCTCAGTCAGAGTCTGGCCGGGCTTGATGTTCTTCTGCGCCCACTGGCGAGTCTGACGATGGGCCTCGGCGGCATGACGGTAGTCGTTGAGGAAGTCGCTATTGAGGTTGTCGAGATGACGCTTCTCCTCGTTGGTCGTGCGATATCTGTTCTCGTCGACGTACTCGACCTCCTCGCCC
Organism: Podospora australis; assembly: GCA_033296905.1. NCBI lineage: Eukaryota > Fungi > Ascomycota > Sordariomycetes > Sordariales > Podosporaceae > Podospora > Podospora australis. The sequence continues at coordinate 486,480 of MU864359.1, forward strand.
TTGGGGTAGACCTTGCTGGGGAAGAGCTGCGAAATCAGCACGCGGGGAGGGTCGGATTGCGCAGTAGGGTTCTTCTTCTTCTTTCTCGGCTTTCTCTTCTTCTTCTTCTTGGCCGCGCCAGTCTCGGCTCCGAGCGCAGCGTCTTCGGCATCGTCGTCAGAGTCGTCGCTATTTTGATTCAAATTGCCATTCGTGGCGGTGGCTGAGTTGAGACCAGGCTTGGTGGTGGTAGCAGCAGCGTCGCTGACTTTTTACTAGATCAGTATGCATCTCTCTGAGACCAGTGGGATCACGAACACAACATACCGCTGAGCTCCTCTGCTGGGGAAGCTTGAGCCGCCATCTTGACAACTCTTCTGTTGAATAAAAAAAAGGAGTATGGGTCAAGATAGAAAGGCAAACACCTTCTCTCTTCAAGCTGGCGATGTAGCCCCGCTTTTAGCCTCGCACAACGCCTGTACTTTTTAAGGCGCGCTAGCTTTTTCACTTAAAACCCCGGTCCAGTGCATCGCGGGGCAATTCGTGGCTAAATTTCGCTGGTGAGCAAGCGCCACATTCGAGAACAGATTGGCAGATGGAATTAAGCCACACCAAGCTCCGTTTTCTCACACATCATTCAACTTGATTTCGTCACAGGGACCACTTATCAATCGCAAGTGGGTCAGGCTCTTATCCGCACCTCGCTGGCTTCCAACTTCCCCTTCCAGCAGCTATCAAAACACCATTGTTCCCTGCGCACCACCGCAAGAACAACAAAACCGCAAATGACAGCTTACCAGCCTTCGTGATGAGGAATGCCACTCCGCTATCCTCCCACCGGTGCAGCGCTGCGCCTTCTCTCCTCCCTCAATCCCAATCTCAACCACTTCCCCCTCCCCCTGCGACAAACCTTCCACACCACATCTCGCGCCCTCCGCCATGACGACCCCAACGAAACCGAAGAAGACCACTATACCACCTTGAATCTGCACCCCACCGCCTCGCCCTCCGAGATCAAGAAATCCTACTTTCGTCTATCCAAGCTACACCACCCAGACCACAACCCCCATGACCCTTCTTCATCCAAGCGGTTCATGCGCATCTCCGAAGCCTACGCAGTGCTAGGTTCCTCAGAAAAACGCGCCCGCTACGACCGCGAAGTCCTCCGCCACCCTATCCCACATCACCACCACGGGCACGGGCACGGGCACCACCACACCGGTCCCGCCGGCGGCCGTCCCGCTTCTGGGTTATCCTCCCGCCGGAACAGGGGTACTTTCACCGGCCCTCCACCCTCTTTCTTTAAATCAGGTGGATGGGGTGCGCACCACGCAAAGCGCAAACATGCGCACGAGGAGAGTACCGCCCAACGTGCAACTCCTGACGGAAAACGACCGAGAGGGTGGAAAGAATCTGCGGGCTCTTCAGAAAAAGCAGGGCCAAAGCCAGAGGATTATGCCGACCCAGCAGCAGCGGGAGGAATGGGTCCAGGGCAGGATGCATTTAGGAATCGATACGAGGATGTACTGCATTTTGATAAAGAGGCGCACGAAAGGACTCACCAGAGGGTAGGGGACCAGCGTCGGGCGCAGAGGGCTGCGAAGCGAAAGGGGATCTCGCTGGAGCCGGACACGGGGTCGATATTGCGGTTTTGTTTGTGGGGCGGGATTTTGGGAGCGTGTATTATGGGCGGAGTTGCGCTGGGCGGGAAGAATAATAGTCCTGCGCCGACGGATAGGAGGGCGGCGAGGGTTTCTACGCTGCCTTCGGCGACGTCTTGAGACGTTGTTATGATTCATGAACTACGCTGGTTGGGAGTTAGAGTCGAGACAGAACGCGAGTTTTCACTTCTAGAGACAGATTACAGTACACAGACAGCAGACAGACCGAGAATTGGTCGAGGTAGAAGATCACAGTATTCATTTTCAATTCACAAATGGCAAAATGGGTCATTGGTTTTAGGAGTAATTTCATTTGTGAATATCACCAAACTTATATGGTCTTGCTATCTATCCACTCAGCATGGAGGTGTTCAGATGTTGACAATGCGAGCCAGCCTTGGTCTCGTAGCCGCCCAACCGATATGCTATCTCCGTCGCGGCCTTTGTATAGGGGAAAATGCGGTCCGTCCGTCCCCATACCCAGCTTGTGTGTGGTTGAGTACCTCATGCTTATGGCGGCGTTATATAGCCAGGCTTGCTTCTCTTTTTCCGGGTGTCGCGGTTAGGTTCGTCCGAGGTATCCACCATATATATCTAGCTCCGGGGACGGATTCCAGCTTGTTGAGATCCATGCAGGCGGTTCGATATGGAGTGAAGGAGCTGTTCCTCTTAGCCAGAGAGTGATTGACCAAGAGAAACGACTTTGCCCAGTGGACTGAGGGGAAAGACGGCATGGTGTTGTGTGTATGGTAAGCCAGTGTTTCGTTTAAGTAGGTAATTAACTGAATCGGTAGTCCCTCTCGAAGGGCTTGCAGGCGTGAGGGTTTGCTCAAAGTCCTTGAGGGTATATCAGACTGCGAAGCACCCAGAAGCACAACGGACTGTGTGTGTGTGTGTGTGGAGAGGCGAGCGAGGAAAGTGAGATCGTTATATTTCTTAGGGATTTGTAATGGTGGGAGGGAAGCGTGATTTTGTTGTCGCTTCGGGAATTGTTTTCAGGGTTGTTGATTGTTATCGTTCGTGGGCTGTTTTCCGGGTTCGAGTATGATATTGGCCCCAGGATTTGTCGCTGACCACCTGTATGTTATCCTGGTCCAGCGTAAGAACCAATTGTGGGTGTGGTGATACGAACGGCTTGAAGAGGAAGCGCGAGGTAGAAGGATAGAAGAGAAGATCGAACACGGTAAATCTCACACCGGGTGGGGAAGGAGGATCGAGATTGAGTTTGGCTTGAGTGGGCTCTAAGAGGCCTTTTTCTCATCGAGGGCGACGAGCCGCTCTGCCTGCGTGTCCGAGTCGTTTGCCGAGAATGGTGGTGTCTCTGGTCGGCTGTAGATGTCGTTGACCTTTTCAGGCTTGCTTCGTTGTGATGTTTGCCGATGATGTCCAGGTGCGATCCTGCCGTTGCGAATCCCGAAGTATATACTATAAAAACACGAAGGAAGTACAAAAAAAAGCAAACCTAAAAGAAACAACCGAGAGAGACATGCTAAATCCTCAAGGGTATATATCCTGTTGGCCATAACGCCATGCGATCCGTCCTTGAAAGACAGTCCACAAACCGCTACCACAAAAGAGATGCCCCTACGCCAATGCTGTTCATCCGTAAAAGTCATCACCCTCCTACAAACAGCCCCAACTCCACACCTGTTGTCTAATACAACCGTGCAATCCCCCGTCCCTTATTCCTCACCATCTTGGCAAATTTCTCGTGATAAGTCTGCTTCGCAAAAGGAACCTCCATGTCTTCATCCCGGAAAACTTTGGAAGCGCTCGTGGTCGTGTCGAGGTACTCCCATTTTTCGTCCAAGTCTTTCCCAATAGGAGCTACCAGACGTTGAGAGGGGGAAGAACAGTCGGCTCGGCTGTATTTGAACAGGATGCCATTGAGTAAGATCCGGGACATGCGGCCGTTGCCGTCCACAAAGGGGTGGATCATGGCTAGTTGGTTGTGGTAGCGGGCCGCTACCGTGAAGACGTCTTCGTCGGCTGGGTGGTCTGTCGACGAGGGGATTTTCTGCTCTTGGGTCGACGACAAATCTTGCTCCTCCGCTTCCAAGTCTGCACCTAGAACTTCCATATTCACCCGCGCCATTTCCATATCAGCCAACTTGACCCCTATATCTGCGAGCAAGACCTTCAAGTGTGCCGCCCTGAATTTTCCCTTTTCCCAACCAGCCTCTCAAGCTTGCCAACAAAATTTGCATGTTTGCCCGCGAGATTTCCATATCTGACAGCTTGATCCCCCTGTTTGCGAGCAAGACTCCCAACTCTGCCGACGATTTTTTAATGTCTGCTAACGGTACTTTCGCCGGTTCAGACACCTCCTTCTCTAGAACATCAACAGAAGCTTGTTGAGTTTCGACATCTTGTTGATTATCGCACTTCTCCTCTTCATCTTGAATCTCCTCCGGTATCTGGAATGGATTCTTGTAAACAGGCGGAGGTCGAACACTGTTGAGGCTGGGATTGATGCTCTCAAGAGGAAGGGAGGGGGAAGGTTGAACCGCCAAGGCGGATGGGTGGTTATTGACTTCTTTTTTCTCCTCCGGCATCTGGTATGGACTCTCTGGTGAAAAGGCGGAGGTATGTAATAAGACGGAGATTGCACACCGTAGGGCATCTGATATGGACTCGTGTAATTGTACCGAAACGAAGGTTGCATACCGTAGAGGTGGTAATTGCCGAGGAGTAGGGGGAGGCTGAATCTCAGAGTAGTAGAGTTGGGGAGGCTGAACCTCAAGGTTGATTTTGGGATGGTCGTCCTCCTCTTCCTCCCCACCAGACCCCCGTGGAGAGGGACCGTCGGTAATGATGTCTTCACAAGAGACAAGGTCAGACAACTGATCCTCGGAATCGACCGTCGTATTGTTGTCTTCCCCCTCTCCATTACCATCGATCTTGGTAAAAATATCCCCAAACTGTAACTTGCTCAACCGGGTCCCGAGATCATCAGCTGCAACTGCCCCCCTGCCCTCATCTTCCACATCACTGTGCTGCTGCTTCAGACTAGGAGTCGTCGCACCACTCCTCGGCCACCGCAAGTCAACTTGCTCATTGAAATCCTTGACCATCCGGGCCATGTAATCGGGTATAGCCTCAGCCCTCATACATTCCGTCCTCTCGAACTTTGTCTCCCACTGCCGCTTTTACCCCACCGCCACTCGACAATCCCTATACTTCCCCGCGAAGCTATCCTCCCAACCCGCACACAGAATCTTGTGCGTACTCAGAAGAAGTTCCTCAGACAACCCCTCAGGCGGGCACTCCTCAATGAACCGGTCAAAAAAATACGCCAGCGCATGGGCATGCTGCAACACTTCTCGTCGTGCGTCATCAAATCGGGGGAGGACACATTATACGTCTCCTTCAAAAAGAACCGCAGCTCATTGTCAAGGGATAACACCCCTGATTTCCGAAGGATCATGTCTTTGTACTCGGCAAAGTCTGACGCATCAGCATCCTCGGGGGAGGGGTACCCGTGACGAAACACCTCCCGGACAATTCCCGCGATTGTCAACTTGTCACCTCCCGCGCTCTCGATCAAGTTGCTGCCAAAGATCAGGTCGGCGAGAGTCTGTTCCGCCGCAGTCAAAGGGGCGCCAGGGACGGTAGTGGCGAGGGGGCTTGGGGGTTTGCTGGCCGCGCTCGATGCGGCGGGTGTATTTCTCTACCCAGCGGCGCTTGGCTGGGTTGCATTTCTCCCAGTTGTAGACGAGGGGGCCGCCTACGCGAGGGGTCTTTTGCTCCATGATTTTTGTTTTGATGTAGCGTATTTTGTGGTAGGGTGTTTTGTGGTAGAGTGTTTTGATGTAGGAAGTCATCTCAAACAGTTGATACCTTGCAATGAGAAAAGCTGAGATGAGGAACTGAAGAAAAATGTTCAGTGCCAGAGAAAGAGAAGGGAGGAAGGAGGGCAAGTTATATCAGATTTTGTGTGCGTGGTTCTGAAGCTTTTCTCACGGATAGACTTTCAAAAAAGTCAAGCCACACCCCGTTGATTTCGAGATGTGACTCTTCTCAATAGTCTGGTTCTGGGCGTTGAGATGTTCAAAGTCTACAACCGTTCAATGCTCCCATGACCCAAGCCACAAACCACAACCATTGATATCCCATTGTGACTCTTGATGGAGTCTGGTTCTGAACGCAACGTGTTAATATATCAGAAGTTTCCAAACCGGTAATCTCTTCATGACCCATACTATGAAAATTGATGGAGCTTACTGTCCGGACTTTCCAGATTCCCATCGCGGAGTCCCACTCTGGAGGCCTAATCACGATGAGTTATCAGCTGAACCCTTGAGCACAGATGGCTGGGACTTGGGACTGACCCTCTGAAATGACAACATCTCCAGATGCCTCTGCTCACCTTAATGGTATTCTGGGATAACCACGTCCCGGCGATTGTGCTGAGAGGTTGATAGGATATCCAGCCGTCATATGGTATGTCATGGGCTCGAAGACCAAGCCTGGAGAGACGAGTGGTGATGACCAACTCGGGGTTCGTCCCAAGGAACAAACCCAAATACTGCCCATACCATAATGTCACAAACACAACACAGACAAACAATGAAACTGAACATATGCTCCCAAGACTTTAGTATACAGCGCCAACCGCACTAGGAAGCACGGTATTTTCTAGACTGGTTTACTGACAGTGTATTCCTTCCCTCCCGCACGCTACTGATAAACAATCCCGCCAGGCTGGGAGAAACACCGCATCCAACGCCCCGCCTCTAGCATCGCAAGTTCTCTTTTTAAACAACAACTTAAGACTGGAAGGTGAAGCTGGTGCCGACCTTGTGGGTGGCCTGGTCAAGCTTCTGGGTATCAAAGGACGCACCAACGCCGAGAGTAACGCCATCACGGAGGAGGACGTTGTAGGCAACGGCAGCGACACCACGGTCGTTGATCTTGGCCTAAATTTTTGTCAGTTGGTTGGGATGGTTATTTCACCAGAACTTATGAGTGGTTTGAACCCAACGAAGAACGACATACCTTGACGAAAGAGACGGGGTCGAGGCGGTACTTGGTAGCGACCTCGAGACCGACGGTGTTGCCGGTCTTGGAGTTCCAGGCGGCCTTGGCACCAGCCTCGACCTCGCTGTTGACCTTGTGATAGTAGCTGGCGGCGAAGACGCTCAGGTTGTCAGTGGCGGTGATAGCGGCACTGTAGGTAGGAGCGTGGTAGCCGACGGCGGCGCTGTAGCCAGTGACCTTAGCCTTCTGGACATCGTAGCCGGCGGAGGCACCAGCGAGGAAACCCTCGTGGCCGACAACGGCGTCGATGTTGGTGGTGGGGCCCTTGAGGAGGTCGAGGAAGGCGCGGCCGTGGAAGTTGGACTGCTTGTAGTGGACGTTGACCTTGGCGCCCTTGGACTGATTCTTGGGGAGGAAGGAGAAGATACCCTCGGCCTTGAGGCCCTTGGTGATGTTGTCGGCCAACTCAACCTTGGTCTCAAGGACGGTGGCAGTGTTCCATGTCTGGGTGATGGTCAAGCCTGCGCGTCGCCAAAACATTAGTAGCTGTATCTGGTTGCGCGGCGGAGCCATGGCCACCGCAAGCTATACGGGGACATTGTGTAACCGCGGTCCTGGGATTCCGCTGACGATCATTTGCAATGATGGACGCCAATCTGGTTCAAGGATGCGCTTCGCTAGATTGTAAGGGGGGTATCGGTATTCACCATTGGCCTTGTCGGTGTATTTGCCCTCGAGCTGTTTGAGGCAGCAGGTCAGTACTGAACTTGGGCAATCGGATGAGAGTGAATAAACATACAGCACCGCTGGTAGCGTTGTCGTGGCTGCTCTTGCCGGTGACCTTGAAGTCGACGCCGTTGGGGGTCTTGCTCTTGACCTCGATGGTGCCGGACGAGGTGTGGTAGAAGTCCTTGTTGAGGAGCTATGTAGATGAGGACACAGGAGGTTAGCCATTGGTCTATCTAATAGGAGACGGTCTAGGCCGAAGGCTGCAAATGCCTCTGCAGCAACCTTTCGTCATAGTGCAAAACAGTTTGGAGCAAACAAACATACATCGTTGGCCGCCTTGGCGATATCAGCAAAAGCAGGGACAGACATGTTGACTGAAGTTGTTGTCTAAAAAGAACTAGAGAGTACTAAAAAACTCAAGAATGAATGCGGATGCAAGAGATGCGGGATGCGAAGAGATGTTTTTTTCTGAGAATCTCTTAGAAGTTGTTGGGGGAAATATTATGGGGGAAGATGTCCCGCTCGGGATTGGCCCACGATGCGACGAGAAATTTCTCTGGGCGCCGTTGATTGGCAGTCCGCTCGGCACGGCAACGACGAGCCTTTGAAAAGCGGTTCTCCCCGGTCACCCCAGCTTGACTGCCCGCCAAAACGCCCAAAACAACCCGGGAAGGCTGCTGTTGACGACACCACGTGGGGTCAAGGTCAAGAGTCCAAACCGCCAAGTCAGGTGCTAGCAAGGGCCCTTTATCCGGGACTAAGCACGCTCGCAACCCTAACCCATCCCTCATGACCGTCTCCTTCTTGCAAGACATTCCATTTCCTTTTGTTTCTCACCAGAATTGCTGAGAGCTCCTGAGCGTTGGTCTGCAATGGTCCTTGATTGCCCAATACCTTATCAGGTGGAAATCGCTTCCCTCAATGTATGAAAAAGTAAGGTAGAAAGGCTCATTTGACACGAATAACTGCAGTACAGTGTAAGTCTATAAGATACTCCAGAATACCTACGCTAAACACGTCCAACTCTGCATGCACTGTTTCAGCTGTCATTTTCTCAACATCTTGCGCATTTACCGTCATCCCGCTCATTTTCTCAAACATAAAGATGATGGCAACTTTCGAAGCCCTGCATACGAATCAGGTACAATGCACTGTGACGTCCAACGCACCATTGGCATCGGTCAATTGCTGCAAGGAACCAAAGTCACTGCACTGCAGCCCCCTGAATTGTCAAAAATGGGTATCCAAAAAAAGAACAGAAGCTTTTCAGTCTAAAATGGCTAAACTATGCACATGAAAAGATGAAGTCCAGCTTGATCCCATTTGTCCCATTGAAAAACTATGCGAATACATCAACAAAAGGCTTAAGCACTCTCGTACTTGGCCTTGTGAATAGCGATAGCTCTGCAATTGGTTGTTAGTTCCGAACTTTTGATGATATGGAAGTCAATATCAACTCACCTGCCACTGGGATCTGACTGCTTAGACCAAGTGGGTGTCCATCTCATAACGGTAGACGCGCACGAAGGGGGAAAGTGCTCGTCGAACATTGTGCGATACCAGTAACTATAAATCCAGTCAGTGTCAAAAGTCTTTTTCATGTGGGGTTTCAGCTGCACATACGCCTCCTTGGTATCTGGGATGTCAGAGCCCCACTCGGGCTTGGGGTTCTTCATCATCTCGTCGGTGACGTGAGCCTCAGCGGTGTCCTTGAGAGCATCGATCCACCCGTATCCAACACCGTCGGAGAATTGCTCCTTCTGGCGCCAGAGGATGTCCTCGGGGAGGTAGGGGTCCTCGGGGGTATCGAAAGCCTTGCGAAGGATGTACTTCTCGAGCTTCTCGTCGGTGATCATCTTGTCTGCGGGGTCGATGTTCATGGAAACCTCGAGGAACTCCTTGTCCAAGAAGGGCACGCGAGCCTCGAGACCCCAAGCGGACGTCGACTTGTTGGCGCGCAGGCAATCGGCCAAGTGCAGGTTCTTGACGCGGCGGACGCACTCGGAGTGGAACTCCTCCTTGTTGGGCGCACCGTGGAAGTAAAGGTAACCGCCGAAAATCTCGTCGCTGCCCTCACCGGAGAGAACCATCTTGATGCCCATGGCCTTGATCTTGCGAGAGAGCAGATACATGGGTGTGGAGGCACGGATGGTGGTGACATCGTAGGTCTCGAGGTGGTAGATGACATCGGAAAGTGCATCAAGACCCTCTTGGATGGTGAAGGTCATGACGTGGTGCTTGGTGCCGAGGAACTTGGCGACCTTGAGAGCCGCAACGTTGTCGGGGGAGCCGGGAAGACCGATGGAGAAGGAGTTGAGCTGAGGAAGGAAGGTCATTGTCGAGAGCTTGTTCTCATCGTCAATACCAACCAGACCCTCGCCCTTGTCCAGAGCATCGGGGCTGGGCTCCACATCACCGTTGGCCTCCTCGGAAAGCTTCTTCAACCGGAGGGTTTCCCGCTGGGCAATCGCAGCAACCAGGGAAGAGTCGAGACCACCAGACAGAAGAACACCGTAGGGAACCTCAGCCATCAATCGTTTCCTGACCGACTTCTCGAGGGTCTCACGGAGAACCTTGAGGTCGACGGGAGTCTGAGGGATCTTGGAGCCATCCCACCATGTAGGCTCGAAGTAACGGGTGCGCTCGCCAGTCAAGCTGTCAAAAATGTGTCCGGGAGGGAAAGCCTCGATCTTGTCGCAAACGGGGTGGAGGGACTTCAGCTCGGAGGCGAAGTAAACGGTACCGGGCTCCTTGGAGGACCAACCCTGGTAGAGTGTTGTAATACCGATAGGGTCACGGGCGGCAATTGTGCGGTTCTGCTTCTTGTCATAGAGGACAAAAGAGAACATGCCGTCGAGGTGCTTGGGCGCATCGATGCCATATTGGAGGTACTTTCGAGCAAGACAAGTCAATTCCCAATTCATCTAAGCATTTTTCGTCCCAAGTACTTACCAAGGGGATGACAACCTCGCAATCCGAAGTGGTCTTGAAGTGGTAGGGGGTCTTCAAGCTCTTGCGAATAAGACGGTGGTTGTAGATTTCGCCGTTGACGGCGAGGACAATGCTGTCATCGGCATTGGTAAGTGGTTGAGCTCCGCTCTCTGTTTTCAAGTAAGAATCTGGCCTTGAAACCAAGTACACGGATCTAGACCCACCAACGCCGACGATACTGAGCCGTTCATGGCACAGAACTGCAAGCGCTGTGTTAGCCAAACCATACCGCCAAACTTTTTTCAGGAACTCAAAAAGTAAGAATGAATCTTTATTCTTAGCCTGCTGGGGGTGGTAAAATCCGTACTCGTGTTGTTAGAGATAACGCTGCCGCCTGTGGTCGCACAAAATGTCAGTATCATCCTATTGTCTGGCGGTTTGCCCTTTATCTGTTTATCTTTGTATGACTCAGGGGTAGGGGGTTACTCACTCCAATCAGGTCCCCTGTGCCGAACTCTGCAAAGATAAGCCAAGTCAATTGTGCTGTCCTTTGAAAAGCTATCGGGTCAATTGGGTGGCACATACGCCTTTGAAAGCTTCAGAGCCGTGGGCTTGAACTTGAGGACGTCTGGATGACTATTTTGCGCTGTTAGAACGGTTGTCGCAAGAGGTATTGTCGTCGCGCTTCAAGATTTTGACAGTGTGTGTGTCTGATAGGGGTGACTGAGAGGGGTTGCGATAACGGATAGCGGGGCAGTTATTTTTTTGCTTGTTGCCCCTCCATTTAGGAGAAGGACGCAAAGCCGTTGAAGAGCCCAATGATAGTAAACGGTTGGATAGTCGTAGGTCTTTTGCGCGACGGACAACTTGACGAACAGACGGTTGAAAACTCACCTGTGGCAGGCGAAGATGCCGCACATCTTGAATTTCTTTTATTCGAGGGTTTCGGGGGGCAGTTTAGGAGTTGGTTTGGGCGACCTGATACAGGGAGTTCGTGAGGCGCTGAGATGCGGAGTCTATAATACCACTGTTAGCGATGAGACGGGGAGTCTTTATACTTACTCTGGCCGTCACGGCGTGCAGGTAAGATGTCCTAGAAGCAGGATGACCGGTAGATCAGATGCAGGTGAAGTGGTGATTTCACTCTGCAGAAACGGTCAAGTGGGATGAAGAAGCGCACAAAAGGTATGGTGTGTGGGAAGTCGAGGAAGAAAAGAGACAGGGAGAGAGAGAGAGAGTGAAAGAGTCACACGCCCTGGACCCAAAAATTGTTTCAGTGAGTCCAAATTCGGCTGAGTCGATACATCGGCCGCCTCGCCCCTGCAAAATTCGGATACTTGACTAAGGAGCTTCCAGGGCCCCCAGTGATACCAAGACCTGGGGGCTCCCAGTCAATAACTGGCCCACTGGGCTGGGAATAGAGCTTGAGCTCTTCTCCAGTTTTGCTGGCGAAGACATGGAGAAGGCTGTTCGGAAGCACCGTTTTTGCCATCCGATGTCGGGATGCGCCACTAAAAAGGGACCCCGCATAATTCGGGTGCGGTGGGAACGGCGGAACAGCGCGCAACACAAATCGTTACCCGTCTCGAACCCGTGCCGGCTTGGTGTTCCGCCTCCCTGGTCCACATTACCTAAACCAGGCTGATAAGAACCTTTTTTGTTTTTTTGTTTGCGATATGGATTACGGTGTCTTGTGTGTCGCCGTCACCATGACAGTTGGACGGTGGACGGTCAAGTTACCCACGTGAGATGTTGCATCTGTGGGAGTGTTGCTGCATGAAAAGGCTGCATATTCAATGGTCAGTTGAGAACCACAAGAACCAAAGCTGCAGAATTTAACGTCCCGAGATCGAGAGACATCCCGATGAATGTGGGGGTGTCGCCAATTGAATGTCTTGAAATGTGCTTCATCGGCGCCAGACTATAACTGGACCTGCAGATTCCATATCAGTACAACTGCATTTCGAGGCGCTGGTCACGGGTCACCCGTCACTGTGAGAATCAGTGCTTTTTGAATATGTTTTCGTTGTTCTCGGTTCCTTCCCTGGACGCAGTCAACTACCTAATCATGAGGACTAGAACGAGGTCTACTGTACTGGAAGTGATTCCCTGTCCTAGCACCCCCCATGCTTCCCGCTTGTTGCACAAAACAAGGTAACATGATCCATCTTCTTTTTTCATCCGCTGGATTTCGACCCCCACCCCCGTTTCGAAGTGCCAAAACAGTTGTGCCGTGTTGGGAAGGACCGCCATAACGAGTTGTCCGTCTAAACTCCTGATGCTTCGCGCAAACCGCCGTTGGTATTCCATAACTCCGTAATCCCAAATCCTATCCGTAGGCCATAGTAAAGCTTGCTTCTCCATCCCGTCCCATCACTGATCGCCTAAAGCTAGATCAAAGTACCGGTCATCATCCACATTCAATAACTCGGTATGCTCCGTTCCGGTATCCTCTTCCTTCTATGGGGCAGCGTTCTCGCGGACAACACGCTTGATTCGCCGCTCATACTCGGTGCGGTCTTTCTTGAACATGTTGTAAGCCTCGGCCTGAGCTGGTGAATCCGGGTTCGGGTCGTTGAGCAGATCCTGGACGCCGAGGAGAATCTGTTTGACCGTAATAGCTGGCTTCCATGCCTCCTCCTCGTTCAGAATGGAAAGGCAGACGGTGCCGGACGGATAGACGTTCGGGTGGAAGAGGGGTGGGACGAATTTGCCTGCATCGATGAAGCTGCATGTTAGCCTCGTGACCGTGTCGATCGTGACGTGTACTGAGGATGGATAGGTTGCTTTGGGGCGCAAGCCTGACTTACACTTGGGGGGTTTCGTGGGATATTCTGCACGATAGGGAAATTAGTATCAGCGGTTTGGCCAAAAAAAGTTGTTCGTAGGGAACCGAGACCGCATACCATCGGGAAAAGTAACAACAAGCTTGAACAACCCGCCCTCCCAAATCGTCTTCTCCTTGCCGGGAATACCACACTCCCAGATCTTCAGGTCGAGGACTCCTTGGGGATTCTTCTGGGGTCTGGCGTAGAAGCCGAAAGGGTGGTCTTTCCGCCACTGCTTCCTAAAGTGGCGATGGTGCCCAGTTAGCGAAGCCGCGCAGAGACATCTCTGACGAGGGTGAATTGCGCGCGCTAACGGGAACAAGCCACAGCGATTGTAGGAGTCTTGGACTCACCGTTCCTCCTGCAGACGATTTTGGCAGAGAGACATTGTGAAGGTTGCGGCTGTATGAAGAGTACGTGTGATCAACCGAGTTGGGTTCTCGCGACGGGGACTGCGCTGGGCCGACTCGGTGTCTCCACGATGGACCAGGGCAAGTTGATGGCGGCGCGTGGAAGACGTGGGGACGCGGCTGAACTATGAAATCGCTGGGTCACGAGAGAGGCCGCGAGCGTGGGATCGGAAAGTGGGGGGGAGGGAAAACCCGTTGCGCAAGGTGCGTTGTTAAAGACCTGCAGATGAAAGAAGATGGAGAAGTTGGATGGAGGGGTACAGAATACGAAGTATTACTGCAGTTGATGACTAGTTGAAGCGTGGGATGGATTTTCTTCAACGACGGGAACAGGAACCTTGAGAGGAAGAATTTCCCGACTGCTTAGTGACCAGACCAGGCTGCCTTCAGCTTCCCCAAAGGGGAAAGCGGAGAGAGAGCTTGAACGCAGTGACTTGCCAGTCAATGCGGGGTAAAATACCCTGAGAAACCCAATCGCAACTGTACCTTAGCCTCTGCGCCTCTGCCTTCTGGTTTCTCAAGTGCAGAAAGGGAAATACGTCAAGACGTACTATTCGCAGACCCAACAGTGTGTCAGCCCTTTTGAACAACCAGGGCCCAATTTCGCCAAAAAGAATGAGTTCCTGTCATCTCAAACAGCATCACCAGATGATCGAATTGTGCAGCGTACATCCATACCCCCACCATCCACCCCATCTTTGCTGCAAAGAACCAAGAAACCTCATGGATGGGATGTAATAGACTCAAGTCACCAGAGTCTTCATTCTCATTGGCCTAGATTTCTACTATCTCATGATACACACACTTCAACAACACTTCATCCGTTGTTGATGCTGGCTGGTCCGTCCCATCATAGGTCCGTAGTGGTGGTGCGGGATGAACAGAGGCTAGAACCGGCACTTGGCAGTGGGGTATGGGGACGCCGCTACAGGGAATGGGATTGGATGACAAGGGCCACTTTCTAGCACATGTCAATTCCACCCATGAAGTCGGGGTGCAACCTCACCTCACAACTTCCCCAAACCCGACCCTGCCTTTCCCCGTGTTTACTGTCTGTGAGGGGATCACCTTTCATGCCCATCAAAAATATTGTCCTCTGAAGTGAGTGAGTGAGTGACAACAGCAAACAACCCCACGCGGCAACCACACCGACTCTCATTTTCGGTTCTCCTTGCATTACGCTGTCCCTTTGCCCCAGGACATAGAAAACGTGGGGTAATTCCGTTATCCTCGGCACACGCCCCCCTTCCGTTTCTGCCCCCATTTGCCCCTTGCAACCTGTTTATACGTCTACGATGGAAACGACGACGACAACCAATACGGCCACCGCCGGCGATATCGGCTCTGCTAAGAAGGATGTAGAGGCTGTTGCTGCTGCTACGCCTGTGCAAACCGAGGAGAAGAAGGCCGTAACAGTGGAAGATGTAGCCGACGACGATGAGAATGTTCCTGACCCGGATGAGGATGATCTAGATGATCTCGATGGTGAGTCATCACACCTTGCATATTGTTACTACGCAAATTAACACCTACGACCAGATATGCTCGATGAGTTCTCATCGGTAAACATCAACGCCCAAAAGCCAGCCGGCGCAACAGCACCCGTCTCTGGCCCCGGCAGGCCGCCAGCAGCAACCGATGCCACTGGAGCTTCAGGAGAGGACACCCTGGACGAAGATGAATTCGCAAAGCAACTCCAAGCCGGCATGGCCGACTTACTTGGTGAAATAGAGAGCTCGGTCAGTAACCCTTCTTATGCATTGCCAGGAAATAAGACAGCTAATGTCATATCGTAGCCCGAAATGCAAGCCCAATTCGAATCCATATTCAAAGAACTAGGCGCAGCCGCCGCCTCCTCCTCTACCGCCGCCCCTGACTCCTCCTCTTCGACCACTGTCCCTCCACCACCCTTCCCTATCCCCAGCATCCCCAACATCCCCGGCAGCACCACCGGCAGCCGCCCCGGCACCTCCTCCGGAGAAGCCTCCTTCCAAGAAACCATCCGCAAAACAATGGAACGCATGCAAGCCGGCGGGGACCAAGCCACCGCCGCTGCCGCCGCCGAAGGGTCCGACGACTTTTTAGCTGAGCTTCTCAAGCAAATGCAGTCCGGCGGCGGCCTAGGTGACGCAGCCGGTGGTTTGGGGGGTGAAGGCGGAGAAGAGGAGTTCTCCAAGATGTTGATGGGCATGATGGAGCAGCTCACCAACAAAGAGATTTTGTACGAGCCCATGAAGGAGCTTCATGAGCGCTTCCCTGAGTGGCTTGTCAAGAACAGGGAAAAGACCTCCGTGGAGGATCTGAAGAGATACGAGGAGCAACAGGCTCTTGTAAAAGAGATTGTGGCCAAGTTCGAGGAGAAGAGTTATTCCGACTCTAATGCGGCGGATCGGGAGTATATTGTTGATCGGATGCAAAAGGTATGTTCTCACGTGCTGCAACACTTCAAGGTTGGGAAGATTGGTAAAGGAAAGGAGTGCTAATGAGTCGAATAGATGCAAGCCTGCGGTCAACCACCATCAGATCTGGTGGGAGAAATGCCCACAACGCAAGACGCCCTTGGGATGCCTGATGAGGGTTGCACTCCCCAATGATTATAAGCACAAAAAGTCAGGAAAACAAAGCGAAAGACGCTACGCTGTTTGGTATTTCGAGAAGAAAGATACCATCTCTCGCGCCCCATGTTGATAGTATGTAAACAGGCGAATTCTTTGTATACAGCATTAGACACCTTTTTCCACCTTCGCCCTTGATATACACAACTGTGAGACACATACAATACAACGCGCTGCTTGTTGTCCGAATGCAAACAAAAAATGCCGGGAAACCCTTGAACAGTCTATAAGCCAGCCCCTCCGCAGAAAGTCAACGCCAAAAACCCAACGCCACTACCAATTGTATGTGCAAATGCAAATCACTTTCTCCTTGAAATAAAGCAAAACTAAAACGTCATCAAGTCTTGCTGGGTGTTGCAGCAATCAAGACATCTCCACGTCCTCCTGTTCCCCGTCTTGCTGGTGTTGATTTAGCCACGGCTGGCTACTTTGCCTTTGCTGCTGCTGTTGCTGTTGATGTTGCTGCTCCTGCTGTTGTAGTAATTCATCTAGCCCCAGCTGAGAAGACAAAATCTCCATAAACAAATCATCATAATCCTCATCATCCTCATCATACGACTGTTGTTGTCTTTGCGGCTCTTGTAACCCCTCCAGCATGGCCTCGACCTCAGCCTCCAGCTGATCCACCATCTGCGCGTCCAGGTCTTCGTCCAGGTCTGGTTCAGATTCTTCTAAATTGGCACGGGAGTACCACTCCTGCTGCTCTCGCCGTTGCTGCTGTTCTTTGGTCAAACGGCTCCATTCCAGTTTTAGGATCTTTTTTTTCAAGTCAGTCAGTTAGCAAGGTGAAAGGGGAGAGGGAAGAAAAATGTACCTCATCCTCGCCACCCCGGCGCTCCCATTTCCTCTCGTCCTGTCGCTGGCGCACATTTTGCAGGAAAAGTTTTCGTCGTGATTCTTGCGCTTCTTCTCGTTTCTTGACTATGGGGTTTGCGCGGGCTTGACGCGAGGCGGAGGCATATCTAAATTTTGGCTGCTGGTGCTGTTCAGAACTGCCAAAAATGGGGGAAGACTGGGTTTCTCTTTGAGCAGAAAAAAAATTGGGCGTGGAGGGCTCCATTTGTTGCTGCGGTGGTAATGGTGAAGAAGCGCGAACGGGAGAAGACGAGGAGAGGGGGGAGGATATGGCGGGGCGATGGAAGTTTGTGTCGCCCATGTTGAAGGTTCGTGGTGTGGAGGGGAGTTGGGGGAGTATGGCGAACATTGCTGCCTACAATTAAGTGCGTATAAGGTAAGAAAATTTTAGTGGGAAAGAGAATGGTTGAAGATGGAGATAGAGATACCCAGAGCGGCGACAAAGAGGTGGTTGTGAAAGTCATTGTTGGAGGTTGACGCGCCGAGGGCACCGCGTCGCGCTAACAGAGCTGCGCGCTAGGGGTCTGGGTGCACGCGGGACGAGGTTTAATGGTTACTTGGGGTGCACGAACCACTTGTGTAATTTTCGGAATTTTGCAGGTGGTAAGTTTCATGCTTGGCGTTAGGCGACGAATAGGTGTGGTGCTACGGAGGGGATCTGGGCTGACTGTCATGATTTTGGCATTTCACTGCATTGTGGAATCAAAATGATTCTGCGATTAACAACAGATCTTTCTTGACAAGAGTATTGAGTACGTCATCGGGACGAGTTCATGTTTGCTCTAGCTAGTCCTCGTTTTTTTCTCACAGCCAGTTTGATTGTCTCTAGACCTCCAATTAGCTATCTTCAGGTTGTCTCCTCATTCACCTCTACCGATTCTGGGTCTCTTTTGACCTTCTTCAGGGCTGGTTCTCCTCTGGCATTGGATGGTTCTGCTTCTGGTTCGGTCAAATGCACAAATACCCAGGTACTCCTCACGTTATAATACAGTGGTGCGAATACGGGATCTCGAGAAAGAGCAGTACTCTACATGCTGATCTCAGTTGCCTGGTGTCCAGGTATCTTCTCCCAAGGGCTGACCATTTTTTCACGTGCAGTCGTTATTGTTGTTATGCCTCCAAATCCTACTCTCGCCGCTTCATTCGCAAGTCCTTCAGCCAGGGCCAATTCGAGACCAGACGTTTGGTACTGAGGATGAGTGGCGATTCCTGCTATTCCGAGGAGAGGTTTGCCTCCAATCCTGCGCTCCAGATCCTGCCAATAGCTCCTGCCTTGGTTCCAATGCACCTGTGAAATTGCTGAGAGGCAGTCTTGCAGTAAGGGCTTGTCCTCGTACGGTGGATGGAAAGGCAGTGTTACGCGGTAGGGTCGAACAAATGCAACAAGAGGGCAGTCTTTCAGATACCACCTGCCTTCGACACACTCTCTATGTATTTGTGGCCCATCTCGGTGTCTCGACCGACCAAAAAGACTCCATAAGCCATACCCGAGTCTATTGACCGGGTAATATTCTCTTCATATCTAGTGGACAGGTCATATGTGAATTCGGCCTTTCCCGTCCGCAGTAGCAAACGCCAAAATGGCGAGTGCCAGCTGTCGCACACGGCGGATATCTCTTGGATCCAACGCGCGTGTTCAGGTTTGAGCTTTCGTATCACAAGAGACTTTGAAAAGCTGGCCGGCAAGTCAAGGACCTCTCGAAATTGAGACTCCATTTTCGTACAAGCTTGGCCGGTCGGTCTTAAATATCTGAAGTGCGATAGGGACTATACCGACCAGAAAAATGGTCCAGGAGACACATACTTGAAGTCTTATATGTGCACGAAGATAGTCATCCTTTGTGTATGACCTGTGACAGATATTCTTATGACAATGTCTAGAGTCATGGGTTACGATCTATGTGACTCTGGACTTCAACACTTATTGGGACAACTGACACATGAATGGAAGCCAAAGTCTGGTGGTGGTGGTGATGATTGGGTAAATGCAAAAAGTTGATTTTTACAGAATCCTCATTCTAATGAATTTACACGATCCGCCCAGGGGTCGAACCTGGAACCTCCTGATTTACTTAATCGTAGTCAGACGCGCTGCCATTACGCCAGCGGACCTATGATGATTGATGAGTTTGCAGAGGCATTACAATAGAATATTTACCCCATCTTTAAGCGCAAACTCTTCACGTTGATGACTGTAATTTTGGTTGTTTGGCTAAAAGTAAGAATCGTTTTTGTTTACCTACAAATCCATTCCAGTCATAAATCAGTGGGCATTAACCCCTTATTTCAGCTGCCAAAGGACAAAACCCTAACCCCCGTTTCGGTGTCGGGCAACTGGGTGAGACTCACCTTCACAACACTCTCCTTCCAACTCACCAAACTCAAATAGTGTCTCATACAACCTGCTGCCTGATTGAGTGAGCAAGCAGACCCATTTTTTGCCATCACCTTGTATGATCACTTTTCTTACATATCTGTATTTAGTGCTGTCACCACATTTATCTCACAAACCTGAACTCGAATGGGTCCGCCTCCAGCAGTATGTGCTGTGCAGTTGATTTCAAATGTTATGTCCATCACTAACAACACTCACCAGACACCTGCCCCATCTCGATTCCTCCTCTCCAAAAGACCTCATCAATCAAGAGCACAACAAACGCAGTCACAGACACCAAATCAACCAAGTTCAAATGCTCCACCTTACCGATTTCAGGCTACCAACTCATCTTCCACCACCACGCCAAGACCGGCATTCTCAGCCCCAGCATTCACGGTCAAGACACCCAAGGCACCTTTGCCTCAGGATATCATCGATGACAGCTCACCTATTTCTGAGCCAGATGAGGAATCACCGCCAGGTACTTTTGTCCAGAGAATTTCATTGCCGGAGCCAATCGAGATCAACTCTTCACTTGTCCCGCCATCATCACTCCCTTTTCCAGAAAATGATGTTGGGTATGAAGAGTCAGAAGATTTTGAGAAGGGGCCATCAGCCAAACGGAGGCGTATTTCGATAACCACCTCTGAGCCAGAAGTGCCAGATATCATCTCACCAAAGTACCACATCAGCGACCCAGAATCAGAAATTATCATAACCGAAGATGAGGACTCTGACGAAGAAGACCGCCATCATGACGAAGGAGAATATGACCCAATAGTGATACTACCAGATACCCAAACCGAAATACCCTCACCAGTACCATCTTCACCACTATCATCACCGCCCCTATCGTCATTATCAGCATCAGCATCAGCAACCGAACCGAAAGACGAGGGAAAACCACTATCACCACATGACACTCCAGACATTAAACCAAAAAAGAACCCAATATTCCATGCAGCCCCTCGCTTCCGACAACCTTCACCCTCCTCTCTTCCTGCCGGTGCCGAAGAACAGAAGCCTGCAATTTTCTCCCCCGAACAACGTAAAGGAAAGGAAAAGTACGTTCCCTTCGGCTTGGCATCCGAGTTAAGGGACTGGCTAGTCGACGTCAAGGGATCTTTTGACAACCCAGAGCCAGATCATCACCCTCACCATCGTCATCGTCATCGTCATCAACAGAAACAGAGTAAATCACCACCTTCTGCACATCTTTTAATATCAGAAGTGAAAAGGGGTGGTGACGGCATGACTCTGATCAGTGGAAGTCCCGTGACCGGGGCAGCAGGACCAGGATTCGAGATGAAAGCAATCCTTGCAGGTGAAGGTGTGACCAACGAAGTCGGACTAGGCGGACGAAATGAGAAACCATCACATCATATCAAGCCAGGGGCAGCAGTAGCGGTTACGCCACCTGCCTGGGACATTGAGCTGGGACAAGAAGGGAGGTGGGCGGTGGCTTATCGATGGGAGGTTGTTGACGAAAAGAAGCCACCGCCATGATGGGGAGGCTAGCTTTGCGAAAGGAACGACACAAATCAAGGCATTAAATATTATTCTATACGGCTCTAGTTCTCTATAGCTGCCAAGACATCGTGTCAAGGCGTCAAGTACCCAAATCAGCCAGCGAATATCCTGACCTTCCCTTCCGGCCCATCCACACTACCCGTGGCGACCACACAGCGAATTTGCGCACCGGTGTTCCCATCTGCGCCAACAACAGCCCTTTTCCTAGGCGTCCCTTCGTCGCCATTAACAGGGCCATCTTTCATCACACCCGGTGCCCATCTGACACAGCTCACGAATCCATCGAAGACCCCTTTCAATGTCTGCACACATTTTCCATCCTGACTCAAATCCCAGCAACGCAGCATCCGGTCATCTGCTACCGATAGCAGATACTTGCCTCCGGGGTGAAAGACCAGACCCCTAACCCAATTATCATGCCCGCTCAAGATTTTGATGCAGTTCCCTCTGCTGTCCCACAACATGATCTGCATGTCCCGAGACCCCGTCGCCATGAACTCGGCCGAATTAGCCGCTAAAGGTACTTTTTCAAGTCCAGCCAATTTCGCGAGATACTGGTAGGAAGTTGCCGGTGCAAATGCGCAGCATAACTACCCGTCCATTTTTGTCAGCCACCCATCACCACAAAAGGTGCAGGAAAAGACCTACATTAAAATTCTCATGCCCGGCCATGACAACCTTACACTCTGGCTCCTGCCCCGAGTGAATATCCCACAACCGCGCCGTTTTGTCGGACCCCGTCGACAGCAAATACTTGCCGTCAATGGAAGGAGCAACCGCCCTTGGCCAGTCGCTGTGCCCTTTAATGGTCTTGACACAATACCCCGTTGTCACATCCCACAATTTCAACGTGGTGTCCTTGCTTGCGCTCACCAGCAGGTTTCCCCCCGGTACAAACCGCACAGAACTGATAATGTGCTCATGCCCCTGTAACGTGCGGATATTTTTGTAGCTGTCAGCTGGATCCCACAACTTGATACTCATATCAGAACTACACGATGCCAGCAACGTCGCACCGCTACCGCCAAAATCGACATCCAGCACAGCTTTAGTATGCCCTTTGACCGTGCGTTCCAGCTCACCTAATTCCCAGTCCCAGATCTTGATGGTAGTATCCTCCGATGCAGACGCAAGGGAAGTGAACACAGGGTGGAAAGCTACCGCAGTAATAGGGGAGCGGTGGCCTTCGAGGATATACCGCGGCGGAGAGCTAGGGAGCCAGCTCGTGGGGTCGGGGATGTTGCTGCTGCGGACGGACAAGCTGCCGGCAGTAGACTCCAGTTCGGTGCGGAGGAGGGAGTTTTTGGTCTCGAGATCCATGAGTTTTTTCTGGAGGCGGAGGACGCTGATCCATTTCTTTTCTAGGAGACCTTCATAGCGGCGGGAGGTTTCGGGGTCGAGGGACTCTTCGGCGAGGCCCAGTTCGGAGCGGAGGGAGGCGGCGGTGGAGGGGAAGTTGTTTGCTGTGAGGTAGGCTAGGATTGATTTGTGGCTGTTTTACGTGCAACGAGAAATGGTCAGTTTACGACTGAGATACAAAACTAGGAGATAGACAGGTATATTTGTAGCTATTCGGGGGAGCTATTCAGGGAAAGACAGAAGAGGTGGAAATCAGACATACAGCTCTTCAGCCTGCCGGTCCGTTAGAAGTTGCGTCGCCATCCTGACGATTCCCCAGGCCCGAAAATTCGAGAATGCGTGTCTTGCCCATCTTGAAGGAAAGGGGATACGCCGTTCAAATAGTTCAATGTCGTGGAGCGCACCTTGCTGGCGACCCTTAAGACCCTGAGCTTGTGACCCTGTCAAGGGTGGAATGGGGATCCTGAAGCTTGATCCCTGCTTGGTCTGCGGTATGTATTTGTCGGGGCGCTATTAAGTGGATATCGCAGGGGTAGCTCCCCACCATTCTATTCAGGGTGGTGGTTGTAAGTTTCAACCTCTCACAAACCTCACTTACAACAAAGCACTACCTATCAGCTATCACTCAGACACGGCTTTATGAAACACAGTGGAGAGAGCTGAAAGCTCAATTGGCCTCAGCCAGATACACGGAGCTTTTTGAATTCTGAGAATCGAAAGTTCAGACCGCACACTCTGAACTCGGCCAAAATGTTGCTCTTGGCAGCAACAAGGCGGTCTCTGCCCCTCTTCCAGAGGTCAATAAAACGGCCATCCTCACTCGTCCACAGAGCTTTTTACAGGCCAGGGGATAAACCGCTAAAATCAGATCCCCTTCGAATATTGTTCTGCGGCTCCGATGACTTTAGCTGCCATTCTCTCAAAGCCCTCCACGAGGAACACAAGACCAACCCGTCTCTCATTGAGAGCTTGGAGGTGTTGATACCCACCCCCAAGCCAACGGGGAGAGGTCTCAAGAAGCTCAACAAGGGTACCTATACATCATTAATTGATATGAAGTTCCATTCTGACCTAAAATGAGACATATAGCTCCAATATCAACCCTAGCGGAAGAGCTGAAGCTCCCGATCCATATGACGGATAAGCAAGGCTTCAAGACGTGGGAGGTATGTCGATGTTACCCATCATCTTGCACTTGTCACAGCTGATATCATCTCGCCCATTAAATCCCACAATGGCTGATACATCTTCATAGATGCCCGCCCACATCAACCTCATCATCGCCGTCTCTTTCGGCCTCTTCATCCCCCCAAGACTGCTCTCACAAGCAAAATATGGCGGCCTCAACGTCCACCCATCCATTCTTCCTAGGTAAGCTTTTCTCTATATGCCTCCCTTCTCTCTCTCTCTTCATGTTCCTTACCGCTTTCCTTCTCGATCCTTCCCTAACTCATCTCGCCCCCTTTACCCCTCTCATCCCCCACCCTCCATCCTCACCCACCCTTCTTGTTCTCCTCCCACATTCTAACTCTCTCATACAAGGCTCCACGGCCCCGCCCCCATCCAACACGCCATCCTCACCGGTTATGAGGAAACTGGCGTCACCATCCAGACCCTCTCCCCCATAGCCTTCGACGAGGGCCAAATCCTAAAACAATCCGCCCGCATCAGCATCCGCGAAAAATGCACATTCCAAGAACTCCACGACGCACTGGCCCCCATGGGCGCCTCCCTCCTCGTTTCTGTTTTGAGAGAAAACCTCCACATCGATGAATTTTTGAAAAACCATTCCACCGCCAACGCCTGGGAGGACGGGGTAAATCCCGCCGATTACCACGCACCCAAAATCAAAGTCAAGGACCGCGAGGTGTTCTCTGATAAGATCTTTGAAGAGATTTTTCAGAAACCAGAAATCGGCGACAAAATCGAGACAAAATTCCGCGCGCTGGGCCCTCTCTGGGCAGAAATCACCCTCCCGGACTCTGGTAAAGGAAGTAAAAAAGTCCGGTTGATCCTCGATGACATTTTTTCCTTCGTACTAAAATCTGTTCCTCACTCGGTGTCGACGCGCCCTCCTGGAGAGGTCGAGGACAAAAAAGTTTTGACTAAAGACGGTTTCTCCCAGATGCCGACAGAATGGTGGAAGGAGGTAGATCCCAACGAATACTGGAAATCGTACGACCAATGCATCAACTTCATGTGCAACCCGGACTTCGACAACAGAGAAGTGTATTACGTGTCCGAGGACGACCTCGTTGCCTATAAAACAAAAAAGTTCAGGGGCGGTATCTTGTTTCGGTTTAAAAGAGACGGTAATCGGAGGGCATGTAGTGAGGATGACCTGATCTTGCGCATCGGAAAGATCAAGGAACCGGGGAAGGATTTCAAACCCGCTGCCTCCGTGGCCCAGCGTCTGGGCATATGGAGGAGGGAGGCGCCAGAAAAGTGATATACAATCAAGCAGGTTTGAGACATAGAAGGTGCGTTCTTTTAGCGAGTATGAGGAGGAGTTTCTTCATTGAGTGAGTATGAGCATGATTTTCTTCATTGAGCTCATAAGTGATATACGGTCCAGCAAATTCAAGATATAGAAAGTAAGTGCTTTAAGCGAGTGTGGAAGGAGTTTCTCCATTGAGCGAGTATGAGCATGTGATTCTTCATTGAGCTCAAGAATAACTAAACTAGTAATACAACACGGCTGTGCCAAACCGATTCCATGATGACATGAAGAAACTGCTTTATCCCCGAATAAAAGCATTGCAGCACAAGATGGTTTCGATGTGTGTGTATGTGTGGTAGTCAGATAGAAGACCGGGTCCCATCATTTTCCCTTCGTTATCCTTCTTATGCCTTTTGCTAGATTCGTTTCCAACAAAAAACCTCAAAAGGGGTTTGAAAAGTCATGAAGGAAGCAGCCTTCCGCCATTACAAAAAGTTCATATGGATTCCCGCCCAAAAGAAGAAAATAGAAAAAATGAAAGTCAGAAGAGGAGTATGTGGGGGTTTGGTGCGGGGGACTACCATCACAAATGTTGTTTTGAGACTTTAGATCTTGTCGGAGGTGCTAGCTCCACTTGAGGAGCTGGCGGTTGCCACCTTCTCCTCCTGATCCTCCTCCTCCTCGGCGGGACCATGAAGGCCCTCCTCGAAGACGGGCTCGGGCTCGTTGAACTCGAACTTGGTCTTGAAGTTCTCGAGGTGGCCGGACGAGAAGCCGCTGCTGTTGGAGCGGCGGCGGGCGTTGGTGAAGTTGAAGAGTTCGTCTTCGACTTCTAGACCGACGGAGCCCCTGTTTAAGATGGTGTTAGTACATGGATTGATGGGGAAAAGGAGGAGGGAAAGGAAGGGAAACATACCAGTTGGCCTTCCCACCACCGTTCTTCTTGGTCTTCTTGGGGTCGGCATCGGCATAGCCGTGCTTCCCAAAGAACTTGGGAACTTGGGTCTGGGGGTGGCCAGTGGTGCCGGTGATTTCGGCCACGGAGGCGTGGGCCTTGTCGTTGAACTTGTGAGAACGGGTCACTGTTTAGGAATTGGTCAGATGATGTCAGGATGGAGAGTGGATGACGGAAGGGACTTACTCTTGATGGATTTGATGGGTTTGTGTTAGGTAGAAGAAGGGATTGTAAATGGTTCGAGGTTTGAAGTGTTGTTTGGAGATGTCGCTGGAAAAAGGTCAGCCGTCACTGTGGTTGTACAAAGAGGGAGTAGAGAGTGATCAGAGTGCGGGGTTGGAAGTGGTTGGCAGCTTGTATGGGGCAGCTTGTATGGATAAGCTCTCGGGCAGATCTACATACAAATCGAAAGGTGTGCTGTGATGTCACAAATTTATGTGTTTTAGAGACAAATCTAAAGAGGTGTCGAAGAAGTGTTGTTGTTGTTGGAATGGACTTCTCTGATGATGGTATCAGATGGTTCTGGATGATGGAATGTATGACTGATATTCGTCGTCGATGATTTACACTGATGGAAGGTGAGGTGATTGGGAAGAAGGGCTCTACAAAGGAAACAAAAGGAGATGGGAGCTCCTGACTTTAAAAGGCGAACCTGTCTGTAGGTTCTCTACCAAAAGGAGACAGCTTTGGGGAAAAGGAACGGACCACCACCAGCTTCATCCAGCCACTCAAGACTCACCATTGATCAGGCGAGCATGCCTATAGGGTAAGAACAGGGGGTACGCCTACTGTAAGAGTTCGCGGATGTGCGGTGGTGGGGGAGTGAGGGGAGTCCAACGAGGCGCTGCTGTGTGAACAGAGAGTCGCGTGATTTGATGTAAGTGGTGCCGTGCGATGCCATGAGTCTGGGCTGATCGTTTGGAGAGAGCTGTCAAGGAACCACAACCACCAATTACGTGATTTGATCGACGGTATCCGTTATCCAGTCTGTCCAAACCTTCTTTCTTCCAATCAATTTACCCATAGTAGTAATGGCATGTCTTTTCCTTTCCAATTGACAACCTATTCACCACCCAATTCGTTGTTAGGTATGCTTCTCTTTGTGAAGTTGTCTGCTCTCTCTCTCACCCGACCCGTACGAACGTTGTCTGAATGCGCTGTGTGACATCAGTCTTGTCTCCACTCTTAAAGTCCCAGGTCTCAGGGACTCCCTGTCCGCTGCACTGGCTGGCGTTTTGCGGGGTAGGGAGTACAGACCCGAGACCTTACCGCTAACGGCTAGCGTCACTGGTCCGCGGCGCACCACCCGGGAGCTGTCGTTGGAAGAGTCTGTGCTGCTTGCTGGAAGCTTCTCTCGTCCTCAAGAATTGGCTTGGCCCAAGCATGAAGAATGACGACCGGAATGGTGACACCTTGACTTGCGTGAGAAGTGCAATTGATGAAATCGGAAATGCCCTTGATAGGCATACCGGAATTGGGTGAGTTCTGGAAACGCCATATAACATGATTAGAACACAGCTTGGCCGGCCCTCCGTCTCCAGCCAATCTCCATAGCCAATTCGTCATCCCAGGGTTCACGGGTCCATCGGCCAATGCCTTCTGTATGACTCGGAATGGTATTGGGGGCTTGGCTCATGAGAACACATCTGGGCTCCAGCTGCAACGGTCCAGACCTTTCGAGAAGCCTGTCACGCCAGACTGCATATCCGTATAGGTATGCCTTCGGAGTTCCTGAGCAGAACTGTTTCTCGCTCAGCCATCAATATCTCGAGAGAATATATGGTTCCGATCCGTCCCGTAGAATGGTGCTGTTTCCCAGATTCTCTTTTGGAAATCGTCAGATCCGCGACTCGGTTAAACAGCCATTGGAATTCCAATGTCAATCCCGAGCGGGTCAGGCCGATGACCCCACGGGCTGCATTGCAATTTTGAAACGGAATCGACATGGCATTTCCATCTTCCATCCGAGCTGATAAGATCGTGCTTTGCGGTCGGATATGTATATGTGTCAATGGCTATATATGAGTTCAAAAGGTAAGTAGCTGTCACTTACAGTAACTTAAGTCTTCAACTCCGACATCGGCAAAGCACACTCTCACCTCCCACGCTGTGCCTCCGCGGACCCTGAGGAAATGATTGAACCATGACAGCAGAGATTGACTCAACCGTGCTTGAATTCACAGTTCCCACTGTATTATCGCATGTGAATTACCCCTGAACAGTCCGTCCACGAAGACGTCCGCACTGTAAGCCTTATCATCCCACTACCGCTAAGAAGGTGGCAAGCTTTGTAAGAGAGCCCCAAAAACCCCGCCAAAAACCAGTGTAACACCGCCCTACCAAATTTCTCGATTAGCAATCATTATCGTGTATCGGCGCCAAAACTGCCCCTCCTTTTACGATATACTAGATAATCCAGAGTCACACCAGATCTAGACGCTAGACATAATCAAAGTAAAGGGGCTTGCTTGTTCAGGACTTTTCTCATCTCTTTCTTCCCAATCATCCAAAACAAAAACAAAAAAAAACAGCCAAAATGCCCCCATCAGCAGTAATGATCGACACAACCCCCGACCTGGGCGGCTTTGGCGCTGCCCCTCCATCTTCATCAGGAAAACGAACCCTCCTCCTCGCGCCGCCCTCCATCGCATCCCGCGAAGACCGCCTCACCTCCCTCTTCGCGCTGTACCCTCGATCATCAACCGACCTACAAATGCTCGACCGCCTCGCCGCTGGCCTTGTCAACCTCCCCGCCGAAACCTACGATTTGGTCCTGGTGGTGACAGACCCCGACGGCAGTCGTCGGTCTGAAGCCTCGGCGCATTTGTCCAACCGAGCTATCTGGGCGAAATTGGTCCCCGCGCTGAAAGTTGGTGCTACCCTTCGCAGCGAAGACGGGAGTTTAGGCCAGGGGTCCTCGGCTGAGGAGAAAGAGGCTGTGCTTGCCGGGTTGGTGGTGAAGGACGATGGGGATGGGTTTACCAAGGTTGAATACGAGGAGGAGGTTGTGCCTTTGCGGTTCGGGTTGAAGAAGAAGACTGCCACACCCGCTCCTGCTCCGGTGGCGGCGCCCGCAGCACCGGTAGCGCCGGCGGGAGTTGGGTTTATTGATTTCAGCGATGATTTGGACTTGGACGTGGAGGACGATGATGATTTGGTGGATGAGGATACGCTTTTGACGGAAGCGGATATGCGACGGCCGATTCAGCAGCCGCCTGAGTGTGCTCCTCAGCCGGGGAAGAAGAGACGGGCTTGCAAGGACTGGTATGTCTTTCACAAGAGATTGTTGTGTGCAAAGATGGTCTGCTAACGTGAAGGGAAATAGCACATGCGGTTTGGCAGAGAGACTCCAAGCAGAGGACAAGGCGCGCCGGGAGAAGGCTGAGTCTGCGCGGAACACGCTGAAGCTCAAGTCGGAGGATCTCAGCGAGCTTGACTTTACTGTCAAGGGCAAGACTGGGTCGTGTAATGGGTGCTATCTTGGTGATGCTTTCAGATGCGAAGGGGTATGTCGATTCTCCCTGTTTCTTCTGCTTCCTGCATGCAACGTGCTGACCATCTATTACCTTAGTGCCCCTACATTGGTCTCCCAGCCTTCAAGCCCGGCGAAGAGGTTACCATCCTCAAGGGTCTCTCCCAAATTTGAGAGCCGAGGGCTGTAGTTGTTTCGCTGATGAAGAATGATACCCAACATACGACAAGGAACGAGGAAGCATATGAGCACCGCCGTCTACCGAAGAGAAGCCGCGTCGGCCGAACGGCCAGAACTGTCATAGCCGGCTACTGGGTGCACCCCACATTGGTCTCCTTGCATGGCCACATGATTTAGGACGGGGCGGTGGACGGGACGGGAAAATAGGACAGCTTTGATTTGGCGAGAATGATGAGCGATGCCTCTTGAACAGCTCACTCGTAGAGCAAGTCACATAGCAGCATATATCGTTGATGCCTTCGCAAGGGATGTAGACACAAGAATGAACTGAGCTTTTTTTCAAATGCTAGATCTCAACATACACTGTCCAGACACCCGCTTTCCTGTTCTGAAGCACATTTGTAACTGTCATCCTATACGCATGTCCTTTTCAATTCATATGCTATTATATGTAGTTTGTAACAGAAAACCAACGAGCCCCCCATCCAAAACATATGTTCTCCCCCGTATACGCCAGGTTCCGTGCAGTTGATTCCGGCTCAAAACAACTGTAAATATAGATAAGAACATCTTGAATACATATGTTTTTGCTTTGCTTGCTCCAAAGAATGCCCATGTATGTCCCTTCTGATTTCCCTGTGAAAAATGCTGTAATTGTTGTGTTAGTTTTTCTATGATTTGTAACGCCCACGCCCAGATAGAAATGAGTTAGGTAAGATCATGAACTCCCACTAGCCCCAGGGCGGCCTGGCCCTCTTGCCTTTCCCTTCTCCCTTTCCGTATCCTCATCATCTTCATCATCATCATCCGTCTCCGTCGCCGCCCCCACAGAATACAGCCCAGCATCCGTAGGCGTTCGCAAATGTAAATCATCCAGCTCGCTCTCATCAAAATCCTGAGCTTCGATATCTCTCGCGTTTCTCTTGTTTCTGAAGCCATCTCTCCCCCGTTGGGAAACACCCGGCCGGCTCTCAGGGGAGCTATTATCGCCCCCCGCCAGACCTTGATACCCACGAGTCTTTCTCCTGTCGCGCCAGACACAGTATCCCCACCCAGCAGCAAGGATGGCCACGATCACTAAAACGATTTCGCCTGATTTGCGATAGGCTTCCCACCGGGCAGTCTCGAGTTTTGCTTTCTCGGCATTTTGCTGCTCGGTGCCATTGCCAGCGACCCCGCCGACGGTGGTCTCGGGGACTTTTTCCCCGTCGAGGCGGGAGTCAGCGGGTTTTCCGCCAATGCTGCTGATGTCTACGCCCATGAACCGGTCGAGCATGTCCCGCGTGCGCCGGGGGTAGTCGAAGGGAACCATGTGGCTGCTGTTGTAGAAGACGACGTAGGTCAAATTGCGAGCCTCCTGCCAGAAACCAGCGGATTCGCCCTCAAAAGTCCAGTCGCGGCGGGGCGCCCATGTGCCGGGGGTTAGCTCGAAGCCGCGGCCGTTGTTCCAGTTCATGTTACTGATTAGGGCTTCTGTGCCCAGATGGTTGCAGATGAGGTCTTCAGACCCGGAGAAGAGGACAATGCGCACTTCCTTCAAAAGATCGGGGAGGAGATCGACGGAGGGTTTCGTGCTAGGCTTGAAATTGGCGCCGACTTGGCCGTTACATTCCACCCACCCGGTGACTTTGTTCGCGTTGATGTGGAGGGCCTCGGTCACGTCCTTGCGGCGGAGGTAAGGGGTCACGGCGTCGAGGTCGGGGGGCCAGTTCATGCCGCAGGAGGGGTAGGTGTCGGTTAGGCGGACATCGTACATGTTGACGCAGCGCTGCTCGCCGTTTTTCTTGGTTGCGGTCAGGCGGAGGAGGTCCTGGAGGACCTTTTCGCAGTCGCTATTGTCTACTAGGGAGGGGTTGACCGCGAGATTGGTCTTGCAGATGCGCAGTTGGTTTTCGAGCTGGCCGGCGATGTCGGTGCCCTTCTTGACGATGCCCTTCTCGTATGCGAATGATAGGTAAGCTTCGTATTGTTCCGGTGGCGATATCCATCCGTTGCCGATGAGGAGGCCTTCGAGTTTCCATTTGTATTGAGCGCTTGGTTGCTTGTTCCGCTCGAGGATCTCCTTTGCGATGTAGGGGATGTACTGGCCGGCGTATGACTCTCCGGCGATGTAGATCTAGCGACAAAAGGTTAGAAGGGAAAAGGCGCATCTCAGCCAAAGAATGAAACCTACATCATCATGCTCGTACTCGGGGAACAACCGGAACCACTTCTCGAGAAAAGTAACGAATTGCTTGGCCATCTCATCCAGTTCCTTCACGTATGCGTTCGTGTCGACGTAGCTGAAACCGGTTCCGACGGGGTTATCGACAAAGAGGACGTTTGCGAACTCGTTCCATGCGCCTTCGTTATAGACCAATGTGTTCTCGTCTTTTAGTCGGTAAGGCCCGATTTCCATCATCGCGCCATCCTCGGAACTGCACCCCGGGCCACCGTTCAGCCATATCACCGTTCTTTGCTTGTTCGCGATGTGCTTATTTTGGAAATGCCAGAAGAAGATGTTGCCATTACTTTCGGGGGTGACTTCGACGTGTCTGGCGCATTTGTAACCATTAGTTTTGAGATCCCAGGGTTGGTTTCCGCCTTATGTCTGGGACAACTCACCCGGCATGCATCTTGACCAGCTGCCCCTCTGGCGCCCCCGGAAGGGAGTGGACAAAGTAATCGCCCGCCGCCTTCTCGGCGACGGCCAGTGTCGCCGTCCATGAGAGCGCGAGGGCGGTGGTTACGATCGCTGGTAGGCGTATCCAGTCCGCCAAGGACCGACCAACGGCCATGATTTCCGGTTTCCCCAGTTTCCGCGCGCGGGGGTCTAAAAACGATTTATGACCCAGCTGCTGCGCAAGTGGTTTGAAAAGAGAAAAGAATCACAAAAAAGGAGAGAACTGGCTACCTGATGGCACCAGCGACGGTCATTGGGGCAAAAAAAAGAGAAAGCAGCAGATAGGGAGAAAAAAGTTGAAGTTGTCGTCAGCTGAAAGGGTAAGCTGACTGAAAGGAGTTGCAATTAATTCAATAGATCTGTCCTTGAGTGGTAGGACGGGATGGTAGCGTAGCGGCGGCAGGGCGAGCTCTTTGCTTGGCGTTTTGAGAGGGCGTTAGCCTCAACTGGGAAGTGCCTGGGCGGTCTGTTCAGGGATTCGTATGGGGACGGGAGTGGGTGCCACAAAGAGGGGACGACTTTTGGAACATAAGAAACGGGATTTACCACGAGTTAATGGGCGAGGAAAGTGAATTGTCAAAAGGGAAATCACTTTGCTAGGTACTGCGTCAAGTGTGCTACACGTGTACAGTAGATAGGTGGTGAGGAGAGCGGCCGATTGGTTTTTTTGTTTGAAGAGTTGTCTATCTCGGACTCCCCGTCTTTCGAGAGACGCTTGTCCCACACCAAGCCTCAAATCCCAAGAGCGGAAAAAAAGGTCTTGTAGGACGCGTTTCACCCGTACCGGGATCCAACGGGCGGCGGTTTCCCCCTAAAACCCAACAAAGCTTCCCCGTGCCGCTACCGCCCGGATTTGGGTCTGAATAGAGGAAGAAAAACAGTTGCCTGCTGCTTGTCTGTGCTTAAAAAGATAGTTAGCAGGGCAGATCGTCGCCTGTGCCTCAATGCAGCCGTGATAGATAACCCGACAAGGCGTTTGTTTCATTTCCTTGGACGTTGGGAGATTGGATCGAGGGTTCAATTGCAAAACCGCCCGGGCTTTCTCGGTGGCTTCGGGTGCCCTGAGAGCGGGGGGGCGGGGGGGGGACCATCGATGAGAAAATGGATTGCCCGGCTCCCGGCTCCGTTCACAAGGCGCATCTTGGCATCGGGGCGCCTTGCATATCGGTGCGGAGCTAAAATTTGTGCCCAGAACGTGCAGTGAGAAAGGTGGGCATTTTTTGCTGATATCAACGGTTCCTTGAAGAGGATAGGTATCTCACAACAATTTTGTTTTGCGATAATTACACCAACCTTGGATTGAACTTCCGAACAGACTTGAGAACCAGTTATTGAGATTAAGGGGGAAAAGATGGCAGGCAACAAGACTTATATCGTCGAGCACCTGGACGAGGAGCTCGGTCCCTGGTCAGAGCTCGAGTACATCGCCATCGCCAAAGAATCGCAGCAGGCCGGCTCCAAGTTCTTTTTGTCGTCTCTGCCCCCAGCCTTCAAGGTTCCTGAGGCTTTGGCAGCAATTCCTGCCTTCACGGCGGAGAACAGGGGCGTGGAAGAGCTGTACGAGGGCCAAAAATCACGAGTGTGCCTGCTCGACCCTGCAGGGAAGAGTGATCTTGCTCCTGAGGATGGGGACAAGTTCGATGTATTTTTGTTTGGGGGGATTCTGGGTAAGGCTACTTCATGTGTATTTTTATATCTACAATCGTGTGGAAACTGACAGAAACATAGGCGATGACCCTCCGCGGGGTAAGATGGAATCAAAGCTCGCTGGAGAGTGAATGTGGATATCTAACAGCAAATCATTAGACCGCACATCTGAGTTGAGGAAGAAGGGCTTCGAGGGCCGCCGCTTGGGGCCCGTTCAAATGACCACAGACACGGCAGTTCGTGTGACTCGGTTGGTGGTTGAGGGGAAAAGTAAGAGAGGTTATCACTGATGATGAGAAAATATGGCTAATGACAATGATACAGCTCCATTGAAGGATATCGAGTATCTGGATCATCCAGAGCTCAAGTTTAATGAGCATGAGAGCACAGAGATGCCCTTCCGCTATGTCAAGGGCGAAGATGGCAAGCCAATCATGCCTGCTGTAAGTCACTTTGTCCGCTCGACTCCGCATCCTATACTTACAGGTTTCTAGGGCATGGTGGATTTGATTAAGAAGGACTCAGACAAGGCAATCGATGATATGTTTTAGGTTAACACGAAGCAATGAAAAAGAAAAAAGTAACATGGTACATGCAGTCATAAGAACCTGCTCGGCCTCGAGTATCTTGATCGCTTCTGATACGATGCTGCACCGCTGCGGCTGGGCCCGAAGCTTCGATAACCCCGCTTATTTCGACGAAGCGGGGACTTCTATCTTATCTTTGGCTCCCATGTTGGACCCCGCCAAAGGAGTTGACGGCTCAACACAGCTTACATGTGTGAATAGTCTCAAAACCAGCCGGCAACAGACTCACCATATTATCAGTCAAATTCATCATGGCAGGACTCCCGCCTCGTATCAACATCAATCCACCGCTCGTCAACTCAGCGAACCCCGGCGCCACTGATCTCGATCAGCTCAGACAGCTCTACGAGTACCCCTCCACAGGAGCAGTCACCACTCGAACGTCAACCCTGACAGGATTTCCCCACGATGATGCTAAGCACCAATGGGCGCTCTTCGACCCAGCGAGTCACCAGCAGGTCCACCAGAATGAAGCTGAAACTTCGGAGAAGAAACCAGCTAGCCTCAACACTCTCGGCTACAGCCCGCACAACTTTGCTACCTATCTTTCCTGGCTACAGCAGATCTCTGATACTGTAGTAAAGGGGGAGAAGTCCTCTAAGCCGTTCATCGTCTCCGTGACTGGCACGGCCCAAGAGGTGGTCGAGTGCTACAAGATCCTGGCAGAAACGTCGACGAAGCTGAAGTTCCCCGTCTACCTGGAGATCAACCTCAGCTGCCCTAACATCCCCGACAAGCCACCACCGGCCTACAACTCAACAATGCTACTCGAGTATCTGGCTGAGATCCAGCAAGTACTTGACACACCGAGCGTGCCCCGTATTCCGTTTGGTTTGAAGACGCCGCCGTATACGCATTCTACAGAGTACAGCGAGCTCTTCAAGGCATTGAAGTACTCTGCCATGGCAGCGGGGGGCGTCTCGCCGCTTTCTTTTATTACATCTACCAACACCCTGGGATCGTGTCTTATGGTGTCCTTTTGGACACATGACCCTGTGTTGCCCGGAACCGGGATAGGGGGTATGGCCGGCCCGCCCTTGCATCCACTCGCGTTGGGAAATGTAGCGACCATCCGAAGACTTCTAGACGAGAGCAAGGAGTCAACGGGGCATGTACAGATTATTGGGGTGGGTGGTGTGCAGGACGCGGATGGATACGAGAGGATGAAATCTGTCGGTGCGAGTGTGGTCGGTGTTGGCACCGGGCTGTTGGCGAAGGGTGTTGGTGTCTTTGGGGCAATCGAAGAGTCCTTGAAGGGCAAGTGGCAGTCGGCTGCCGAACAGAACTGGTCGGTGGTTTTGGACTATTGAACTCCTGAGTGATAGTACGGACAAGAGCTCAACATAACTTTCCGATACGAAGGTCTTGGCTTCATTGGGATAACGGGACAATTCTTCGCTCCTCCCTCATTGGGCCATGTTGGGGCTCAAACACCGAGTTTAGCGTAGCTCTCTACAAAGCTTTGTAATGGTTGTTGATACCTCCAAGGCGTGGGATATCGGCCTCGGACCGTGAAATGCACGTGAGGTGACTGGTTCCTATACGTGGCTTGAGAGACATCCTCAGGGGCGCGTTCCTCCAATCGCTGCGGCATCCTTGGCCCAAGTCGGTTGTCATCTGTCGAGATGAGACATGGTACCGAGCTGAGAGAATATTCTGAAGATTTTCCAGCAGTAATATTGCTTTGCTACTTGAAACTGGCATCCGGAAAGGAGTCACATCCTTGCCCTCAGGCTGACTCGGGTCTGTTGGTCAACACCTGGTTCGTGGAGCCGAGGAAAGTTTCCGAAAGATCACCAGCGACTGGGTGGAACTGAATGAAGCTATCTCGATCCCAGTATCACGCTAGGTTCCGGGATGAAAATATCTAAGAAACCTCGGAGAATTAACCGCTGGGTCAGGCTGGCGGAACCGGGTAGATCTCTTCGGCGTGGCGTTCCCATGAAGCGACCCGAACTTTCGTAGAGGGCCAATGTTTTCCCTTGATACCAGGCCAGGGAGTAGAAAAGCACCAGTTTTAGCATCTACATACCTACCTCATCATGCTTCTCGTCTGCCTTGGGGTCCTTGACGAGACTTTGGTTCTATTCAGCCTGAAATGAAGGGGGCGATCCTGGACCGGAACGAGGCGAAACGGGGGAAACGGCGGGATATGATAAGTGAGATGATACCGTTTAGGAAGGGGTATCCTGTCTGCTACTTGAGACCGGTAGCCCGGCGATAGCTTCATTGGTACCGAGAGAAAGTGCTGAAGTGCCAGATGAAGACTAGATGTGTCCCGGTGGATGGAAAGTCTCAATCCCGGCGGCCGTCTATCAGTTCCCAATGACAAAAGATTTGGTTTTAAGAAATAAGATTGACGGAAAATTCGGTGTCACCCACCGTGAGATCGCATTCGGTTCGTGGCCATGGATAGGATTGTCGGAGGTTTCGCTGGATGGGTTGGTGTCAGCCTGGTTGGGGCGAGTCGTTCAGTTGAGTCCTTGCTTGGTCTGCTTGAAAAGAATTCGAATGAATGTCGCTACTTCGAGATCTGAACGAATAGATGCTCAGCTCAGCGATATACAATTTTCAAACACTGTCATTGGCGGACTTTTAAAGACAATTTCTCCAGCACCTGGAGAAACTGTGGGGTTTCTGCGGAGAGCCCCTGTAAGTGGCTGCTTCAAGCACTCGAGGGCTCACATTCATTCCGCCAAATCCCGTCTATTCCCACCGCTACCTTTCTCATTGGGAACGTTACGAATAACAGTTTCTTCTCCAAAACCTAGGTAGTCTTGAACTAACGTCCCAATTGAACGGACGACGTCTCCAATCACTCCACCGTTCGGCCTGTCCCGACTCGAACGCAACGCCGGATGAATTGGTTTCCTAAACGGACCGTCTTTTTTGTAATCTCTTTCCCGTCCGCACTCTTTTTCGGTTCATCACTCCGTGCTCTACCACTCATGTCAGCTCCTCGCCTGGCCCAGACCTGATCGATCTGACGGCATTCAGCACGGCAAGTAAGACGCCACCATCAATCGGATCTCTTGGTTTTTTTTTTTTTTTTTTTTTTGTTCTCTCTGCGAGGTTGATTGGATCTTGAGGCTTTGGAACAACAGCATGACACATCAATTCAAAGAGCACACACAGCATTACAAAACAAGGTACTACTTGTCTACCGGTAGCTGTTGTTAATGGTTCCAATGGATGGGCTCCAGGTCCACTATTTCGAGCCAGTCCCACGTCGCTCCCGCACCCTGGACAGCAACTAATAGAGGGCACCCACCACCCCCATCAGATAGGGAGTTCACCCAGCCTCTGATGAGGTCTGGGTCATCAGCGGCCGTCAGTGTTCCATCCGTCGTGTTTCCTAGCTTCAGACGGTAAAACAAACGTCGGCGAAATATTTCGGCTGCCTTGGCGGTTCCAAGACCCAATATACACTATCTACCAGCTACCTACCCTTCCAAAACAATAATTTCCCAATGTCAATGTCTTGCAAGGACTTCTCTCCATTGTCGATCTACGAGATCTCCAGATTCAACTGTGGTCGCCATCTCAGTGACGCGGCAGGTGTCTAAGTGGTGATATAGCCGTTCCTACCGCCGGATCTTCCCACTGGATCAACTTGCTCTTCTGGTCTGACCTGCCCTGGCCTGACCCGCTCTCCGTTTTGGTCCTTCTTTTTTACCGGCTGCCAATCCCCGGCTGTTTTGTGAGGCTCTGATGCCGGCTACGACTTGAGACTTGGCCTTGTTGAGGGCGTTACATCTTCTCCAAGCCTTTCGGAACACGCTCTCGGCGGTAAATACTAAGCATCATCCATCCAGGGACTAGAGCAAAGTGCCAGCTTCGACAACGCCATACCACCTTTTACTTGAACGTCTTACACTCTGTCTCCTGTTCTCCAACCGAGGAGACCTCACCAACGAGTCGTCACCATTGGGAACGATCACGCAGATAGCGAACAACCTCAGTACCACCCGGAAACTAAGGCCATGCCCGATAGGTTTCCTCGACAGGATCCCGCGTGTTTGTGCTTGGATTTTGGAGACTGGCATTCTGGGAAAATAAGAAACAGTTCTCGTCCGGGCTAGGGGGCCAAAGGCGTTGGTTGGTCAGTTCATTGGAACACACCACTCGTTTCTGGCGCACTTCTAGTACGGAAGCTCTTGAGGAGGAAACAATAGGGCGACATGGCGGCAGTTCAAAAGATGGAACCGCTACCTAAACCAGCGAGACCTCAGAGTATGGATGGAGGCGCACTTGCTATGGAGATCGATAGGAAGAGCGCAGTACTGGCGCATGCATCGCACGAAATGGCCATTCGAGGGGGACCGCAAAGAGGAGACACGAGGATCGTCGTCATTATTTACGGTCCTGGCCAGGAGACGATCGTGGCAGTCTTCGCAGAGGTACTTGGGAAGCCGTATCAGCTCAAGAATGGCTTCCAAGAAGTGACCCACGATGACATCGACTTGGTTGT
This sequence comes from Podospora australis, assembly GCA_033296905.1. Lineage (NCBI taxonomy): Eukaryota > Fungi > Ascomycota > Sordariomycetes > Sordariales > Podosporaceae > Podospora > Podospora australis. Next base: position 525,148 of record MU864359.1, read on the forward strand.
TGGTATATCATCAGAAAAAGCGAAAGCTGGAATCTCATCACGGAACCAGAAATTACTTGTCACTATCAACGCTCACTGCACGAGCCTTGGCATGCCACCTGACGTCTACCTATCAGCTCAAACCGATTATGAGTTCCTCTACACGGAGGCTCCTTTTTCCCGGCGGGACCTGGCGCGCTTTACCTCACATGTCCTGGGACAATCAAGCCATCATGAGACCCTGATGGCCAAGCCGAGGACCTTCTTCATTTCGACAACATTTCCAGACGTCCATGCTGCACTGCCTAACATTGATATCCTGACCGTCGGCTCGGATGCAGTGGAAATCCGTGTTGACCTCCTAAAGGAGCCTCTTGGTGAGGGCAGATTTTCAGAGATACCCAGTCTAAGTTATGTGGGTGAACAGGTTATGCTGCTTCGTCAAAGAACCGAATTACCAATCATATTTACAACAAGATGTATAAAAGAGAACGGTCGCTTCCCGATGGAGAATCCAGATTTATATTACGAATACTTGTACCGCGCCATTCAATGGGGCGTCGAGTACATCGATGTCGAGCTCTGGTTGCCCGAGCCCATCCGCAGGAAGTTGTACGAGCAAAGAGGAAGTAGTCGCATCATGTCTGCCTTCCACGACTTTTCCGGAACCTTCAAATGGCCATCTCAGCGAGCTGAGTCCATCTTCCTCGAATCAAGGCGTTACGCAGACATCGTAAAAATGATCGCCATCATCAACGATCACAACGAGAACTTCGAGCTCGAATACTTCCGATCCAAGATCAAGGCTGAATACCCTGATTCGCCACCTCTTTCAGCTGTTAACATGGGCGAAACAGGACAGTTTTCTCGCACCCTGAACAAAGTCTTGACTCCAATCACTCATCCGTTACTCCCTATCATCGCTGCTCCTGGGCAAATGAGTGCCGCAGAAATCAACCAAGCGCTGGCCTTGTTCGGGCAGCTGCCGAGAAAGCGCATTTACGGCATCACTAGCCCCTTGATGCGTAGCACGACGACACCTCAAGCTCCTTTCTACGAGAAATGCTTCAACGAATTGGGTTTACCACACCAGTTCGCTGTGGTGGAGAGGCATCCAAAAGGACTCGCTGGAATCGAGACATGGTGTAACCAGAGGAGCTTTGGGGGTGCTTACCTCCATCCCGCAGTGCCTTTGACGAGTTTCGCAACCGGCAACGGCTTCTTTTCATCGCTCAATAAAGGCAACGGGCCAGTTTTGAGCGAGGCTGCCCGACTAATTGGTATGGTGGACACCATTGTTGTTCGCTCGACATCATCTGGCTCGGCATCCTCAGCTCCTGCATCAACACCGTCAAGTCCGCCACGACATCATAATGGAGATTCCTTCGCAGCTATCCACTCGGCTCAATCAGGACTACCTCATAACACGTCCCTCGTCCTCGATAACGCATCGTGGAAGGGTATCTTGAGTACACTTACACGAGACCTTGCTCCTTCGGCGTATTTCGGGTGTGCAGCCGTCCTCATCGCATCCTCACCCGACGACGCAGCCAGCGCCCTCTTCGCGCTGAAGGCTCTCAAGGTAGGCAAGGTCTACACCGTCGGCTTCAAAACGCCTCCAGCGTTTGCGAAGGACCTGCACATCGAGCCGTTCAACAGCCTGGAGAGCATCCAAAGAGCGCGGACGGTCAACGCCAATGGTGCCGAGGTGAGAGCAGGAACAGGCTCACCATTCGTCGTCGTCAGCGCCCTTGGGCCGGAGAAGAGCAATCTTGTCGGAATGCTAGTACGCTTATTTGGCTCTCGTGGGTCGGGCAATTCTCGCAAGGTGTTTCTCGACTTGGCGGATGGATCAGTGCCTCGCAAGGGAGATCCAGGTTTAATCGCGGAGCAATCTGGGTTTGCGGCGTATGGTACCGCCGACGTCACGGCCTTCACGACGGTTGAGACTCTGCGGCTTCTGGTTGGACAGAATGTGCCGTATAGCTTTGTTCGGTTGGCGAGCGGTCGGCAGATCTTCTGAGCATCAAGAGACCGACCTTCATTATGGGCCTTAACTCATAGGATGTGGTGGAAACTGTCGCCGTCATTCCGCTCGGGCTACAGCACATGTCAGTCGCCTACGACGGCATCAACACCGGCACGACACGGAAGTTGACTGACACGGCAATATAACAACCATAGGTTGATGAGCTTCACCAGTGCGCTGAATCCAGCAACATCACAACGAAGCCAATCTACATGAGAGCTATTACACCGAACAAAAGGCGTCAATAAGGAGGAAGCCGATCCGCCCCGCATCGTGGCTCAAGGCGGATAGAGCTGCTTTGGATTGCATGTTACATCTTGGTGGATATCGGAGTATGGGCACTATTGGACACGGGAACTGCATTTTGCGATATTTTTCAAGCTTGGGGAGGAGAAGGCGAAGAAGCTGTTTCAAGACATCAGAGATATGACCTGCTAGACACAGATGCATATGTTGCGGCCCTCTTCAAATGGAACTTGACCTTTGCATACGCCCATGTCTTGTGCCATCTCGTATGATCATTGCCATTTGGGTGTCGTCCCGAGCAGCATCAGAGAGCGGTGTCTCGGGATGTCTTCCCGATTGCAATCATGCTCCGGGTTTTGGTAGTTCGCCGCATGCATATTCCCGGTTTGTTTCATAGTGTCTGCATGTATCTAAAATGGTACTCAAAGTGATCAACAACGAAGTCCTAATCCTGATTACATGATTTCCGGTTGTTTAGTAGTGTCTGCATATATCTGAAATAGCACTCAGAGAGTGATCAACATCGAATCATGATATTGAAGTCACAACTACAACAGTAAGCACCACTGGCTCGTCATGGATAGATCGCCATGATGAAGTGCAAGATTTCGTCCAGCGAGAGACTTGACGAGGCGACCTTTGCGCCCTGGGCTTGTTCCTTGGAATGAGGTTCATGAACTCCATCAACTTCAATCGTCCACCAGCTGACGAGATAAGCCGGTAATCAAGACCTCAAAAGATATCATGACACTGCCGGCCTGCCTTCCCCCGAGCAAGATCTGGATTTGATGCCTTGGCGCCTGGGGTAACCTCAAGGTATGGGTTGCTCCGCCTAGGTCCACCTATTTCGTGACCGTTGTCGGCCCTGGCGGCGGGTCGGTGCGGAAGTCTGCAGTAGCGTACCTGCACGTGAGCGTAGAGGGTATCTCGAGTATTGCGGGGAGAGGTTCTTCAGTCTCATAGGGTATATCCATAGAGCGATGGTCTTGTAGTCGGTGCAGGAGTTTCCTCAAGTGTTACCCCCCCTTCGGCAACTTGCCGGCTTGGTATATTCTGAATCACAGCAATACCCCAAGAATGCATCATTGCAAGAATAAGATCCTGGAACTCGGACAGATTGTAGAGTTGGTGATGGCTGAGAGAGACATCCAATATCGACTGTACCTCGGCTTCATGTCAAGTCGGGCTTGATCGTGGAACGGAAGACCTGCGCCGCCAACTGCCAGCACTTGGTAGCATGTTGTAATATAGGACATATTGTAAGGCCCGAGTGCCGTAGAACTATGATTGAGTCCACACTTGTGTTTCAAGTCAAGATGAGGTTGAAGAGAGAAAGTGGTGATGTTCTGGGACTAAGACTCCAAACAAGACGCGGAACAGATCGCCGAAGATCCGAAACGTGAGGCTCCTTGCCTGTGAGGCATTGAACGGAGATTTTTTCGGACCGATAGGTGTAGCGGGACGAACAAGGGGGAATGCGATTCTTGTAGAGACCAAGTGTGCGGGAGTGCGTCCACTTGCCTTAGCTTTCGGTATCAGGATCTCCGCATGCAGGATACACCCGGTATATGGGTGCGTAAAGACCAACGAACTACCGGACCAGGGCGTTGTGAAATAGAACGACACTGCTAACACTAGCCAACAAGCATGCTCTAGACTGCAATAGCTTCCTAGATCTACAGAGAGCTTGAGCTGGGTGGTGGGCACTTCATATGTGCCGGTACTAACAAAGTTTCCGGGACGACAAACTAGTGTTGAAGAACGAGAGATGTCCATATCCCAGTGCCTATCGCCCTCGGCTCCGAGTTTCCGGGAGCTATCGATAGGCTTCCGGAGAAGGAAGAGGTAAGAAAGCCACGATAAATAGAGCGGAACAGCCACTGGACTGAACCCAAGATTCACCTTAGTGATCAAGAACCAGCGAACACACGATAATAGTAGGCAGGTACCAACCAAATCCTGGGGTAGAGTGTTGAAAACAAACATTACCGCGAACGTTCAAGACGAAGCTAACATCGGTGTACATATGGAAGTCTGGCATGAAAACGATTTCTTGCATGGCCGATGATCGTACCTGACAGAAGGGTGGAAGCAAGGGTAGTAGTAGACTTCGGGAGTCGATCGTCCGTTGGAGTGCCAAGGATCGCCGACCGTTTGTGACCAGAGCCCGATATTGCAGGGGCCTCATGTGTGAATGGGAAAGTTTGCGGGGTGCAGTCGAGACAGGAAGCGGATTGCTTAACCGAACGGCACGCTCGACGTCCGTTGGCTTCTCACAAGAACGGCCTCGGCCGTACTTGGAAACTTGGTCCCGTCGTCGTACGGGATGAGGGGCATTGTATTAGTGCAGGGATAAGTCCGTTCTTCGAGCTCTCGATCTCGGGTAGGTAGGTAGGTGTTGTGATCTTTGCCCTGCGCATGTTGTGTCGACCCGGAACGCAGCACTGATATTATGTCGAAGCTGGAGAGTCCAGCCGGTCAAGATCAACAGCGATGTTGACGGCGGAGCCCTAATTGGTGCGGCAAACAGTAGGATATTGCAACGTAAAGGTGACGCGAGGTTCGGGATATGTCCTCAATCTGTTAAGTCGATCGAGGTACCGTGATGCCAGCGTCTTTGGTAAGCAAGTTTCTTCGCCGGCTGCGACCTCGTAGTCGAATTCAAGCCAACGCGCTTCGAGACTTCGGAGTACAGGTTACGTAGAACACTGTCAGTATTATTGAGGTGGCTTAGGGACTGCTGATCTGCGTCACATCGTGTTGTTGAAAAAGCAAATGCCGTGAACAACGGCTGAGCGAGAACTGGTATACCTGAGTGATGGGAAGGCTTTGTACAATAATGGGGGCCCTAGTGGTCACATTGTGAATGAAGGTCGAGATGTAGCAACTGATGAAGCTACCCGTGGTATCCGCCCAGTCGGTCTCAAAAGTTCGACATATCGTCAAGTATGACCAAGCCACAAAAAGACGTTGGCACAAAATGAACTCGGGCTGATGTGATCAAGATAGAGAAAGAGATCTATCATTCCAGTACCAGACAAGAGATTTGAGGCCACTCCCTGAATGATTTGGCCGCTGAGAGCAAGCCTTGAGCCAAGGAGGGCAAGATCTGAATTGGCAGGTCGCGATATTGGTTCTTCGGTGGTTGGGTTTTGACTTTTGGGAAGAGGAGAGGTTGATGAAGGTCACAGCGACTTTGCATGTTAACGGCTGGTGGGTTGCGGGCCCTAGAGCCGTCGCTTGGCTGGGGAATGTGGGGCTCTTTCCGTTACGTGACAGGGATCATGGGTGAACTATCATCCCTTTTCAATATGTTTTTTTCCTCTTTCAACCGTCCAGAGCCAGAGAAGGACGGGCAGAAATGAAAAGGACACCAGATCAGGGGAATTGGGGAGATTTGGTCCCTACCGCTCGTATTAGATCTGGTATTGGCAACAGCGAAAAAACGGTGACAATCATTGGACTTTCAGGGCAGTTCCTCAGACTCCACCATGTCGTTTCATTCGGAGCTCTTTCCCAGTTCCATTCTCCAAGCCCCACCTTCTTGACCCCCCGGCCAGCTTCAGATGCCTGAGTGACCATTCAATTCAATCCTCCCCGCATCCGCATCCATCGTCTCTTTCTGACAGCGCCTCTAGGTAGCGTACTTGCCCCCAAAGTGGGCAACAGGATCGCCTTTCCCCCTCCCGGCGCCATCCACAGCGAGTGGTCATGTCCGGTGGGTGGTGGTGTACGTAGCAGTTGACCTTCAAAAAAGCTGTCCTGACCTGTGGGAGTGAGGGGGATGGATCAACACCCACCACCTCATCTCCAACCACTCCGGCATTCGTTGAGTGGCTGCATGGAGTTTGCCCCCTGATCCCGAACTTAAGACCTCGTTCTATATCTCCATCATTCTCTCGGTGAAGAAATGATTTATGAATCATTCGCTTCGAATGAACGTTCCAGCGTGTATCACCTTCTTATTATCACTCTCCTGTCCCCATCTTGCTCGTCTTAGAAGCCCTCAAGATAATCCAACATCCCACCTCGACCACTCCAACGTGTGGAATCAGAACTCTGGAGTTATCATAATCACTCGATCGATGGGTGAGGGCAGAAGCGGTGTCCCATGACCTTGCCAATCGTGGGTGGACGGGAAGGGTGATTGATGAGATGTGAGTATAGGTTATCCGTTTAAAGTCGAGAGCATGGGCACCATCCATCATTTTTGTTGGCCATTCATCATATTTTCATACCCGGTGTGCTTATCCGCACACGCCCTCTGATATTCCTGAAGCTACCTAGCTCCCTCCGTCGTCCACACGAGGAATGAACCCAAACGTCCTTCCGGGGAGTTACCCCATCGTTCTGTTTGACAAGCCCGTCCCTGGCCAATTACTCGTCCCATGTTTGAGCCTTCCGCCTCTACCAAACTCACCGTCGTTCTCGTTTATTGTGCTGTACAACTCTACCTGCGGGGGCGGCTCAAGTTGACGTACCCCAGGATTTCATTAACTAACTCGTCACCCAACCCAGCTGTACGGACGGTGTTTGAGCTCCAAGGTTGTGAAGCGAGGATTGCTTTTAACAACCGCGTTTCCAGAGTCGATGAGAGTTCGACTGATTTATGGCATGTGTGTACGGACTGGTCTCGATGTCCAACTAGCCTCCCGATCAACAACAAGTCTGCCTTGACGCTCTTGTCACAAGGGCTCGATAGAAGACAAGGCAACCTTTTCAAATCATACCAGACTGTCGTGGGGCCAGTTTCACGCTCTCGGGGTCATACAGCACGCCTTGCTTGTAGCGTCTTCACGGCTACTAGGTATTCAAGAACTTCTCTTGAGAACAGAATGGCAGCCACGAAAGACATATGATATCGAACCCGAGATCGTGACGAAACATCAACAAAGTCAGTATATCTTCCCCTTATATCAGACTCCCCGGGTATGATGGCCCAACCATACGAGCCCGGGGCGGTTGCGCCTCTGCCCCGAATGCATCCTCCAAGCATGTCGCGTCCTCAAGTCAGCATCGAGCGACTTCCCACCCGGCGACCGAGCAACGAACCACGGGAGTCGATGAACTGTAAATCGTGTCGGAAGCGCAAGGTATGCATTCCATACCTGTTACTCCCGTGTACTTTGGCAGACCAGGGGACACTAATGGAGGATGCTGTGTCAGATCAAATGTAACCGCCTGCGTCCCGCTTGCGAAGCATGTCAGGTCTTCCAATGTCCTTGTGTATACGGTAGGTTTTCGAGATCCTGGTCTGCTTCCCTTTTTTTTTTTTTTTTTTTTTTTTTTTGTGCAATCAGCTTATAGGTCATTGTAGACGCCGTTCCAAAGAAAAGGGGTCCCAAAACCGATGTCCTAGAGGCGTTGTTGAAAAGAGTCGATGGGCTCGAGGCCAGGTTGAAGGAGAAGAAGAATGATACAGACGCTTCGAACACTGAGAGTGCACCTTTGAACACGACAAACTCAGATGAAGCAATATCTCCGACGACGGCATCAAATTCGAAAGAGCATACCGGTTCGGAAAACGTCTCTGGAGCTCACGATTATGCCCGAGATAGTGAAGAATCCGCCATCTTCTCACCAATCGAAACCAGGTGAGTTGCTAGGTGTGTTTCAGCCAAAGGAGCGCGAATACTAACCAAAACAGCACGCCATCACCTCCTGCAGTTCAGCCAGATGCATTGCTCGATACTTACTTCAGTCGATTTCATGACAAACCATATCATATCCTTGACGAGTCGCCACTGAGACAGCGGCTCCAACTCAATCAGGTGCCCGATTATTTGATCCACGCTATTTTCGCTGTTGCCGCGCGTTACACACCTCATCCGAGTGGCTACCAGTCCGCTGTGAAGCTCAGTGAAGAGTATGCCGCGAAATCCAGACTCGAAATCGATACCGACGAGCCATCCGTCGATTCCCTCCAGGCATTGGTTCTCCTAGTCACTGCTTTTACTGCCGCAGGGAAGGGTAAAAAGGCGTACATGCTTCTCAGTATGTTGTGCTATCGGTTTTGGGAGTTTCTATCACTAACAAATCAATAGCAAATGCTGTTGGGATGGCCATGGCCCTTGAGCTGCATCGTGAGATGGATATCAATGCCCGAGTAACACCAACTGAACGAGAGACCCGCAGAAGACTATTCTGGAGCTGTTACCTCCTGGATCGATTCATGGCCTGCGGCTCAAAGCGCCCCTCTCTGATTGCAGACAGAGCAATTCTGCTAAGACTTCCGTCTTGGTCACCAGGACTCGGCGCATTACCCTCGGAAGGAGACTTCTTTCAGAACTATACCAACATCCAGTATTTTCAAGGCACCGGAAAGAGGTCGCAAGGTAGCAGTGGGATGCTGATCGATATCTGCCGCATTCTTGGTACCACAAATCAATATCTTGCCGCCGGAGGCGTCAAGGGCGACTCGCATTTTCCATGGCACTCGCTGTCAAACCTCTCCAAGATCCGCCAAGACCTTGACATCTGGGCTTCGGGGACCGATGATGTCTTTTCCAGTCTCGATTCACTTTTTGGTCAGCCAGATTCCACTGTTCTTGTCCTCAGCAAGCTCGTCTATCACCTCATTCACTGTCTCATTTACCGCCCATTTCTGCCTATTGATCTATCGGAATTGGCTGGGACAGGACAACACCAGTCATGGCAAATCGAGGCAACCAACATGTGTTTCCTCCATGCGAACGCGATCGCAGAACTCGTGGAACTCGGAAAACAGACGGCTTCCATAGAATGGCCTGCGTTTGTTGGTTTCTGTATCTCGACCGCTGGGACGGTTCACATCCATGGAGCACACTACAACAGAAATGGGAACCCCGGTGAGGTCAACGTGTTTAGCCCCTCGGCTGACTTTCTCTCGAGAGAGATGCAACAACTCAGTGAACTGCGATATGCATGGGCGAGTGTGCAGCACCAACGAGAGACACTTCAAGGGATGTACAACGCACACTCGACACTTGTCAAGAGTCATGCGAATAGTGCAATGAGACATGCTCCAGTATTTCACCTCGAGGACTTTTTCGACCGTTACGCAGGAGCTGGCGGCCATGGAGGACAGCCTTTCAGCTTCGATGCAGCTTACCTCAATCTTTCTGATGTGGTTGTGGACTTTACAGCCGATACATATACAGGCCAAGATATGTACGCACCACGCCCCAACCCGGTTGATCCTGGGCCTTCTCGACCGAACCTCAAGCGAAAAAACACGGCACCTTCCGGCCGCAAACGGCCAGACCTCCGTGGTCTTCTATCGTTGAATAGTAACTTAAAAGCCCCAATAACTCCGAGTTTAGCAACACCGTCGGGCCCTCACCGGCACTCATTTTCAACTGCGTCGATGACGTCTCAACAATCACCGAGCTTACTGCACACGCCGCATTCACTTGCCGGCTTTCACGGACTGTCGGACCACGCCTTGATGAGTCCCGGCAGTGGTGCCGATTCCATGACAGGTTTCTCTCTAGGGGGCAGTTCTGGCAACCACCATGGTGACCTCCCAGCAGGATTAAGCAGCATGTCCAACAGCCTCTTTAGCCCGTCTTTCAACTTTTCGCAGTTCCGCGGCTCGACACCCAACCCGGGAGGCTCTCACCAGGGGTTCGATCCGATGTTTGGCGACCTCCCTACAAACGCCTTTTCCACACCGACACCCTGGCACGGCGATGAGGGAGGCGGACACGGCAAGGCCGTCATGAAATCAAGTCCTAGCGGTATCACACCCAGTGACAGCGTCGGTACGGCTACCACAGGAGAAGAAAAGGACCCTTTTCTTAGTCTCCTCGAGCAATTGGCTGAAAGCGAGTCCGTGCTGGGCGCAGGGAACGAGCTGGACTTTTTTCTTGCCGGGGCTCCTAATGCCGGCTGATATTTGTTCACATACATGTTTTGTTCTTGTCTATCCACTTTTGTTATTTCTTCTCCGATATTGGTCGGTCGATGGAGGGAAATACTGATGTAATTAAGCAAGATGATACCCACGTCTGTACATGAAAGGTAAACGCACGGAGCGGCGCGGCGTCGGGAAAGGGGTGATATTCTTTGATCATTATGGTGACAATTTGGCGATGGTGTAGGTGGCTTGGGCGGGAAATGGAAATACAAGAAGATATCACTTGATCCCCTCGTCAGTGAGGTCATGAGGCGGTTGGAGTTCTTTGTTTACGGCGGGAAAGAATATCAAAAGGGGTCGGGAGGGGAAAGTTTCAGGGGCTGCTGCCAGTAAATGTATAAGTAATACTTCGTGCACGTGCAAGCAGGGTACCAAGGTGCGGAATGAAGCGCATTGGAAATTCCCACTTTCTGCTCAATAATGAGAGAAAGGATATCTGGTATCAGGAACAAATCATTGGGGCGTCACTAGTATCCTGACACGGCTTATGTCCGAGACCTCGTTCAACGGGTACTGCATGTATGTCTCACGGCCGTAAGAAAGTACAGTAAGCTACAATGCGTATACGTACAGCAGACTTGGTATGCGTAATTATGTAGGAACCCCCGCGCCGCTCGTGGTTCTGCATACACATTAGTACGAACATGCGAGGGAGTGGGAGATCCGGGAGCTTTTGTGTTGAAGAAGCTTGAGCTTGAAACCCATGAAATCGCGATGACATCTTTTCTCGGTTAGGATTACCTACACCTCGTCCACCTATTTTGAAGAGCTTATGGAATTGGATTCCAAAATTGAGTCAGATTTTCCCGCTCAGTTAGATTTCAACCGCAGACATCATCTTCATCGTTCCAGTGTATTCTTCGTCCTCCTCGTCAGCGAGGATCAACTTCAATGGAGGGGTTGAATTCTTATCGCAAAGAGATCTTTATCGCGATTCGCCACCCTTGGCTTGGCGTTCATGATGCTGCTTGAGTCTCGGTGCCAAGCCTCCCGACAGAGTCGTCGGCCAAGTCTCGTTAGGAACACCAACAATAGCCGTCTGTCTTGGGGCTCGATATGCTTTAAAAGCCACCAAGAAGTGCATAACATAGAATGTGTACCATGCCAAGATGAGGAATTGGGGATGACCTGACACCCGCACCGTCGAGCCGGGCGGTCGGGGCTTTGCTGTGTTACAGATGAAAGATGATTGGTCCACGTGCCTTTGCGAGCCGAGGGGTGGCTATGTCATCGCCCATTGGATCTTTTCTTTCCCTCGCTTGGTTGACTGGATTGATATCGGAGCAATGAAGAAAGTGGCGGTCGAGCTACTGCATATTTGTTGCAGAGGGCTTGCATAAGTGAGGAGGAAGGGATTTTTCATCTTGTTTCACATTGTGGGAAAGGGAGAGGGAGAAAGAGAAAAGTGAAGATAGTGCCAAGACCTGTAGTGGGGGAGGAGGAGGGAAAAAGTCATCATGGAGGGGCAGGGCAGAGCAGGTAAGGGTACGGCAAGGCGATGGTTATGACATATCCCCGGGCCGGGGCACTTTGGACATGTAAGTCATCGACCAATCTGCAAGAAAGAATTGTTTTTGGCTGGGATGATGGAATAAGGATCGAGCGGTGTGGAGATGGGATACGAGGAGGTATCTTGTACACCATTTTTCTTGCCTTGTCTGCCTGTCTGCTGCGTAGATATTATTCCATTTTTCTTTTCCCTTCTTCCCGCTCCTGTTTCTTTTCCCCTCGTGGCTGAGGTCTTTACATCTATATATACTAGGATATATATACTGGACTGAAATATCTCCACCAAGCTGATCCCCGCCCAGCTTCATCCACGACTCATGGCGGCACCTGGTGATTGTTTCACTTCCTAGAGAGGAAACTCGCCTTGTAAACAGTTAGTTACATCAGACGGAACAACGATTGCGACGGGAGTTGACAGGTGTTACTGTTTCACCGGGGTCACAAGAGAAGGCGATATATACTACCCAGAAGACAGGGGATACTGGAGAAACCTCGCGGATAGATTCGAGGGGTCTGGACTGTTGCCCGTGACTAGACAGCACGCTGGCCACCAAGGTTCCTGGAGAGAAGGGTGGTCGAGATAATGGATGTGGTGGTTTCCTTCAACAACAACACCATACCATCACTCTCACCACCGCCATCACCAAGTCTCCTCTCCAGTCTGCGCTGCTTTCCGAGAATTTACATAGCGGCCGGTCTCCGGAACTGATATCGATGTGAAACGTATAACGAGAAACGAAAAGAGCAATGGAACGAATATCGATGTCAATATCAATATCAATATAAGACAATAATAGAGAGGCCGACGACGGAAGGACTAGGTTCAGTTTCCAACCAAGCAAAGCTAGCCTCCCAACCGAGGCGGCTTCTGCTTTTCTCTTTTTTTTTTTTTTTTTTTTTTTTTTTTGTTCGGCCGTCCCCCTCTGCGGGACACCCTCTGCCCAGCATGTTTTCTTCCCACCACCACGACGGCTTCAACAACACCCACCACGCAGCGCAGACGGACAACGGAGACGATGGCTTCCCGGACAGAGGGCCCGCGGTGCTGGCCGTGACCACGGCGACGATGGCGCTGGCGTCGTTGTTCGTCGCCGCAAGAATGGTCTCAAGAGTCGGCATAGTGAGGAGGGTGGGCTGTGATGATTACATTATGGTGTTGGCTTGGTTTATTGCCTTGTTTTTAAGTTTTAGCATCTGCTTTGGCACGAGAAGAGGTCTAGGGAGACATGATAGGAATATTGATCCCCAGACTATAGCTGGGTTGAGGATGTGTGAATATGTTTTTAGTATTCTCTATGTAAGTCTCTCCTTCTCGTCATCCTTACAAGGTGATGGTATACTGACGAGACAATATACAGAACCCGGCGCTGATGGCTACGAAATCCTCGGTTCTAGTCTTCTACCTTCGTCTGGCCAAGAATACGCAAAAGATCCTGAGGATGTGCTCCTGGGGACTATTAATCATCGTCAACCTCGCCGGTATCATCCTGACCTTTATGAACATCTTCCAGTGCAAACCGATCTCCGCCGCCTGGGACATCCATGTCAAGGCGATTTCGTGTATCCCGCTCCTGACCGAGTTCATCTGTTCCGCTCCTGTTAATGTCACGACGGACCTAGCGATTCTCGCCCTGCCGATTCCCGTGCTGACCAGCATGCGATTACCCCCGAGGCAAAAGATGATTTTGGTTTTGACCTTTTCGCTGGGTATCTTTGTGACGGTGGTGGATGTTGTACGGATCTATTACCTCCAGCAGGCAATCGCGTACGTACCGACAAGCGCTTCGTCAAATCCCATGGCCATGTTTGGGCAGAGCTCTGGTTTCTCCTGGAACGCCAGCTTATCACTCATGTGGTCGGCCGTCGAAGTCAACGTGGGCATCACCTGCGCTTGCATCCCGACACTCAAGCCGCTTATCATCCGCATCCTCCCCGCCATGCTGCTGGACCCTGATGGGTCAAAGACAATGACAGGAGAGGTGGATATCTTTGACAGCAAAGAAGCAGAAAGAGAAGAGCATCACCACGTCAGCCCGACCTCCGCCATCACACCCGGGACTACCCTCGTGGGCGGGGATACCTCCTCACCCCCCGCCTTCGTCATAACACCCCCCGACGAGCGCCCACCACCAGTCGAGCGATCCTCCGACGAGATATCCATACGAGACTTCCTCTCCGGTCCCGGCCCCTACGGCGGCCCTTCACGCCGAGCCTCCATGGCCCCCTCCCGACGAACCTCCTTCGCACCCAGCCTCCACCGAACCTCCACCATCGGCGGCGGCATCCACCACCGCGACTCCGTAGCCACCTCCACAGCCGTCTACTTCGGGTTCGTCGACATGAAGAAACCCAAGAGCATGATCCGCACCTCCGGCTCTGAATCATTTAGATACTGCACCATCGTCAGCATCCTCTTTTTTCTCTGGGGGTTTTCCTACGGTCTCCTCAATACCCTCAACAATGTCGTTGCCGACGTAGCCGACATGAGCGATGCCCAAACTTTGGGTCTAACCAGCGTCTATTTTGGCGGCGGCTACTTCCTTGGTCCTATCCTCGTAGGGGAATGGCTTCTCCGCCACGACGAGCACCACCGCTCCTCTCGCAAGAAGCGGCGGGATAGCAACAACTCGATCGAGCCGGACGTGGGCGGGTTCAAGACGACTTTCATCGTCGGTCTTTTGATCTACGGCACGGGGACAATCATGTTCTGGCCCGGCGCGGTCCTCGCCGCATACGGGGGGTTCATGGTTTCCTCTTTTGTCGTCGGCTTTGGGCTCGCCGTTCTCGAAACAGCCGCGAACCCGTTCCTCATCCTTTGCGGTCCCCCAGAATACGCGGATACCCGCCTCCTGCTCGCTCAGGGGGTGCAAGCGGTCGGTAGTGTCCTCAGCGGTTTGTTAGCAAATAACGTCTTTTTCGCCACGATCGAGGACCGGACGGTTGACTCGACCACGCTCATCGATGTGCAATGGACTTACCTCGCCGTTACTTTGCTCTCCGTCTTGCTGGCGTTGTACTTTTACTACATGCCCCTCCCCGAAGTAACCGACCGCGAACTCTCCCGCCTCTCCGAGCGCCTCCCCGTTGATCCCAAGAAACGGTCTCTAGGCGGGGTTTCCCTGAGGAACTGGACCATCTTCTTTGCTGTGCTCAGTCAGTGGACGTATGTCGCAGCGCAAGAGAATATCTCCATCTTCTTCAACCCGTTAATCACGGGCTTTGTACCGACTCCCCACGATAAAATCTCTGCTCGCCCGCCGGGGTTTGCGATTTCCACCCTCAGCTATTTATTAGTAGCACATACAGCGTTTGCCGTCTCAAGGTTTATGGCAGGTGGGATTACTTATTTATCAGTTAAATACCCTACCAACCGCTTCCTCCCGCGGCCACGTACCATCCTGCTCTCCTCAATCTTCCTCTCCGCCCTGTTCGCCCTCATCACCACCGTTTTGCCGAGAACGTCCAATCCAAATATCATCGCCATCCCCCTCGTCCTCTTCTATCTAGCCGAAGGCCCCATCTGGCCCCTCATCTTCTCGTTAGGACTCCGCGGGCAGGGAGCACGCACAAAAAGAGCAGCGGCCTGGCTTACCATGGGAGCCTCCGGGCCGGCGTTTTGGCCATTTGTTTCCTACGCAATCGCCACTCGCTCCGGAGGAATCGCCGTAAACAACGTACAAATCGCCGTGGGAATCCTGGTGGTAGTTTTGCTAGTGGTGGCGCTGTTCTACCCGCTACTATTGACAGCGGTGAGAGATGCACGGGAAATGGTAGACTGGGTCTTTGTGGGGGACACCAGGGAGGTTTTGGCACGGGAAAAAAGTCGCGGAGAAAATCTCGGGGCGGATATTGAGGAGGTGCTGGCTAAGAGGGGGGAGAGTTTGATGAAGGATATGAAACTGAAGAGGAGACATGGGAGGCATGATGAGGGAAAGGGGGAGGGGGGGAAAGAGAAGGGGGTTTTGGGACGGATCTTCGGGGGAGGGGGTGTGGGAGGCATGGAAGGGGGAGGTACGGGAGGTACGGGAGGAGGAGGAGGAGGAGGAGGAGGAGAGAGGAGAGGAACGGCGGGCTCGGCTGGGTCGGAGGCGCCGGAGGTTGAGTATCGCGAGGGTACGAAACCGGAGCAACAACAAAAACGAGGGGGAGAACGTTCGGGTGGTGGTGGGAGAGAGGAGGTCGAAGGAAAGGGGGCAAGGCTAGAGCCCTGGGATAGTGAGCCTGCGCCTTGGGAGCCGGGAAACGAAAATTTTCCTAAGCTGGATATGAGGATTTTGCAGGATTAAATCAAGATGCGATTGGATGGATGGCTGTTCTTGGGTATATATGTGGGCGTTTGATGGTTGGGGTGGGTGGTCTTTTTTGTTCACGATGCCAAAATTTTGATTTGGTTTGATGACGACAAGACGATCTACATAGCGTTGGCATTTCATGGATTGGGGTTGAAAAGACTGGGAACGCTTTTTGTTGGGTTAAGGGGGGAAGGAAGGCTTATGAGATACCCGTGTGAAGGAAAAGGACTGGTCGGATATGGAATTATGACTGTCAAGAATTCGATATTTATATGTTTTGCGGTTCCTTTCTGAGGTACCTATCGCTTGCTCTCTATGTACAACAACCATGGAATGAGTGAATAGCAGCTACCTCCATCTGTCTCGCAACTTGTGCTCTTGATCAACTGAGCTAGATATGCGGCAATGAACAGTACAATCATTTACTCATATCCTCTCTATATGGGTGTATACCCGAATCTACCAACCCCCTTTTTGTTTTTACATCTTGTCCACATATCCCATCCTTACCTGTCCAACCTGCTTTTATGCTTGCAATTTTCCACCCAGATAAACGACAAAACTCATAGAAAAGACCAAAGAGAGATGAGAAAAACCTAAAGCCACTCAACTCCCCAAATCTTCTCCCCAGCGCGGAAGGGCACAATCTCGGCCTCGTCCGACTTTAGAGATTCCTCGACAGTAGCAGCACCGCGAGTGAGCTTGATCTGTTGGGAAGCGGGAGCGACATTGTAGAATTTCCGGCCGTAAGTGGAGAAGAATCCCTCCAGAACGTCCTGGGTTACGGCGCTCTCGGAAATGTCGCCGCGGGTAATGCCTTCTTCGAGGGCCTGCAGGACATAGCCGAGGGCGTATGGCTGGGTGAAGACTCCTGCGGCGGTGTTGCCTTTTCCTTTTTTGGAGGAGATGTCGTGGGCTTTTTTTTATATCATCATTAGCACTCTTTTCCCGGCAAGAAAAGGGGAGGGAGAGAGATAAAACTTACGAGCAGAATCCGTCCCCAAGAAAAACTTTCCGTTCGAGTTCACCACAGCTTGGAGAAGTGCACGACGGTCCTCGGGGGATTTTGCGGAAGGCTTGCAGTAGTGGTGCACATTCGCCGACCAGTCATCCACCAACAACGACAAATGATGGGCTGTCTGTTTTTTCATTAGCATTCTTTCTTTCGACAAAGGGAGGGGGAGGGAAAGAGCCTTACAATAGTACCAACCACATTCCCCCCGCAGCTCCTAACCGCCTCGACCGCATCCGCCGTGGTGCAGTGCTCCAGCACGATCTTGAGCTTGGGGTACTTGTCCACGAGACTCTTGAGCGTAGGCAGGAACTTTGCTTCAGCATTCATGACCGTCACTCCGTCAGTAGCGCTGCTGGGGACCTCTCCGTGGAGGTTCAAGACTACGCCCTCTTCTTCCATGGCCTGGAGGACAGAGTGGAAGGGGTCGAAGGAGACGACGCCCCATTGGGAGTTTGTGGTTGCTCCTTTTGGGTAGGCCTTTTTTTTTTCTCTCTCATTAGCACCATCCTTGGAAGAGGGAGAAAAAGAAGGTACCTTGACACCAGCAATCCCGGCCTTTTGGGCCTTGCGGATCTCGTCGGGGGTGATGCTGTCGTGGAGATAGAGGGACATGAGGTAGTTGACTTTGTCGTCGAGAGCGAGCAAGTGGGATTTGTAGTCCAGAGCTTCAGAGACGGAGACTACGGGTTTAGGGGCCAGGTTGGGCATGACGAAGACGGTGTCGATGCCGGCTTTGCGGATGGTGGGGGTCACGAGAGAGGCGATGGGCCCCGGGGCGTTGCGGAGGTGGACGTGCATGTCCGCCGCTGCGGGGAGGGTGTAGCTGTCTTTGAGGGGCATTTTGAGGTGAGATTGGGATGGGGAATAAAAGGGGTGCAGTGGTAAAATGTTGGGTATTATGAGGAGAGAAAAAAAGAGAGAAAGAGCGAAGTCGGCTGGGTGAGTTTCAAAAGAGGATGGAGTTGAGGGGATGGAGATGGAGATGTCTTGGCGGTGGTTTTAGATGCTTGTGACAAAAGGGTTGGGGTTGGAGGTGGGAAGGGGAGGGTTGATCCATGTTTTCACGGCTGGTTGTCGTCATGGTGGCTTGGGGTGGGTGAGCATTTGAGAATCACATTTATTTTCTATCATTTTGAGGGTGATGAGATGGAAAAGAACTAAAAGAAAAGGCAGTTGGGTCCAAAATGGGGAACTCCCTCTCGGGAGGAATACGGTACCCGGCCGGCCCTGGTCAAGATTCAAGATGACTTACAAATCAATTGACCAGAATGACGTCCATCAATCCAAGTTTCGGTTGCACTTCTTTTCATCAACAATGATCTCGAAAACATGAGGTGAGGATATTAGAAGTGTTGATAGATTCAATTCTATCTTTTTCAGTCTGTTTTTGCTCAACTGGGAGAGAGGATCGCGTAATTGGTCAAGATCATCACTCAAAAGCACACTCACAAACATGAGGAACCACAAACCACCACGTCGACGCCTCGACGATGAGAGCTCAACGACATCAGATACCATCACCGAAAACACATCACTCATCAGATCTGATTCGAGTTCTTTAACCGCTCGCGATGTATCACCGGGTAGCAATCGGTCTACACCATCCGACTCCGATGGACCATCACTGGGATGGAAAAGGGGGACCTGCATCATCCTGAGCATGTGGGCGCTCATCTTCTTGCAAGCGGCCAACATGTCTGGCATATCGACCACCCAGTCAAATATTGCGGCCGATTTGGACTCGTATCAGTACGCCATGTGGTTTACCAGCTCCTACATGATCAGCATGTCTTCAACAGCGCCTCTGGCAGGGAGGCTGGCCATGGTCTTTTCGCCGGGTGTGATGATTCTCATCTCGGCCGCTTGGTTTTCTGTTGGAGCTCTCATCACATCCATTGCGCCGACTTTTGGCGTGTTTATTCTGGGCAGGGTTCTCTGCGGTGTGGGAAGTGGCGGGATCATGACTTTGTGCATGATTCTCGTGATCCAGCTCACTTCCAAGAGGAGAAGAGGACTGTGGATTGGCATCACCAATGCTGTACGTTCTTTTCTTCCCTCCAACCTGACCGACATGCTGACCATACAGGGCTTCACAATCGGCGTATCAACCGGCGCCATAGTCTTTGGCGCCCTCCTCCCCGTTCTCGGCTGGGTACGTATTCCCTCCCTCCTTCTCCCCCCTTCACATCCGTACTAACCATGTGATCAGCGCCTCCTCTTCGGTGCCCAAGCCCCTCTATCCTCCATCGCAGGCCTAGCAGTCTGCCTCAGCATCCCCACCCACGTCCCCCATGAATCCCAACGCGGTAAATCTACCCTGGACAAACTCTCGGGGATCGACTACCTCGGCGCCTTGTCTCTAACCGCAACCATCACTCTCCTCCTCTACGGGCTGTCCAACACATTATCTCCCGTCCCCATCGTTCTCTCAGCATTCACCTTCTATATCTTCCTAGCCATCGAACGCTCCCAGCCGGACCCCATCATCCCGCTCTCCATCCTCTCCTCCTGGGGTGTGTTACTATCATGTTTCTCCCAGCTGGGGTTCATGGCCGCCCGCTGGACCGTCCTGTTCT
This sequence comes from Podospora australis, assembly GCA_033296905.1. Taxonomy (NCBI): domain Eukaryota; kingdom Fungi; phylum Ascomycota; class Sordariomycetes; order Sordariales; family Podosporaceae; genus Podospora; species Podospora australis. The sequence goes on from MU864359.1 coordinate 544,691, forward strand.
ACGCGCCCATGTTTGTTCTTGCCGTGCGCGGTCTTTCTCCTGCGGTAGCTGGATCGGTGCTTATCCCCACGAACCTCGGATTTGGGATTGGTGGTCTTTTGGTGGGAGCCTTCCATATTAAACGTGCGGGCTCATTCTGGCTACCGGCGCTTATCTCGCTGTTCTTTTTCGGAGTAGCGCTGTTTGTGTTGTCATTTGTGAGCAATGCCGCTGCCGACGCAAAGTTATATGTCGCGGTCTTGTTTGCAAACGGCTTCTTCACGGGGGCGGCGCTGAACTATACACTTGCTCATCTGCTACATTTGTCTTCTCCGGAAATGCATTTCATTGCCACAGGGCTGCTGTCGACTTTTAGAGGGTTTGCAGGGAGTTTTGGCACGAGTATTGGTGGGGGTGTATTCACCCGCACTTTGGGGAATTCTTTGAAGGATGGATTTGAAAGGCTAGATGGTGGGCATTTGAGCGAGGCAAGGAGGAAGTTGATTACTGTCCTAATAGGAAGTCCGGCAGCGGTTTTTCAAGAGGGGTTGTTAAGTGAGGATGAGAGAGTCGTGGCGGTGCTGGGGTATGAGAAGGCGCTGGATGTGCTGTATAAATCTGCTGCGGTCTTGAGTATTTTTGTGCTGGTGATGCAGGCAGGGACGGGGTGGGCTGCGCCGAAACAGGATGAGGAGGAGATTGAGGAGGCTTTTGAGGAGGCGGATGGGGGTATGGAGGCTTAGATTTGCTTGTGATTATTTAGGATGGTGTAGATGGGTGATACTTTTTTATATCAAGGTAGAATAGAATGAGTGCTTGGGTTAGCCCGTGTAAGAGGCATATAAGGTAGGGCTGGTTGACACGTAATGCTTCAAAGATTGGAAAGGAGGAGTGAAATACACGGAAAGCAAGTGGAATGATCATTTCCCTCTCGAGAAGGATGCAGTTCATAGACACGACACATCTTCTACCCGAATAAAAGTCAGGCTATATCAGTCCTCGACTGAAAACACAAATGAAAGACAAGGGAAAAGAAGGGGAACAGGACTCGAGTCCTTAACCATCATTAATATACCTAACGACAGAACGATCTGTCCTGCCCCGGGGCGTCAACCGGCTCAGCTTATTCGCTTTCTTCTATGGTAGAGACTCTCCAACGCTTAGGAGAACAGCTTACCCAGGTGCAACCGCTGTTCCTACCCAGGCCAAAAATTCCATCCTTATAGATATAGATATAGATATAGATATAGATATAGATATAGATAGGAGTCCTGGAAGACGGACATATTTGCGCGTCTAGGATGTAATCTTTGGCTACAGCATCCTCTTCAATCTTCGCGGATTTGTAGGGGTTATGGTCGACGTTCGCCGGCGGGGATTCGTTATCGACAGAGTTTACCGGGTCCTGCGGTCCTCGGGTTTGGTCGGCCTGTTCTTACCTAGCCAAGGCTGCTCTTGCTTTAGCCGACGGACACACTTCGTACACTCTCTTGTACGACTCTCTCCCCCTAAAAAAAACGGCTTCTGTTGGAACGCCGAACAATAAACAACGGAAAGGGACCTTACCTGGAAGGCCGTGACTTTCTGGTCGGAGATCGCCTTTCCCTCCGAACTCAACACTAAATGAACAGCTCCTATGTTACTTCAGCCCGTTCATAGACCACCGATCACGGTTTTGACTCTCCACTAAAGTTAGCCGAAGAGGAGACGCAAGAAGCGGCACGCCGGGTACTCTTTCCGGCCGGCTCCAACGCCGTAGGAAAGACGTCTTCGGGCCCCGACTATCGGAACGAGTCTCCATGATGATACGCGCATGCGCTCTTGACAGCATCAGCGTTCTCGAGATCAGTGTCTCTACCGGAAGATACGGTCCGAAGGTGTGCCCGTTCTCCAGCCGCTCAGAGCTAGTTCTTGAAGGTCGTCAGGGGCAGCCCTGGCAGTGGAATCGTTTGGTACAGCAGGTTCCATTGTGTAGCATCGCGCCCCGCCCCGGGGATAGAGCGCCGCTGGCTGGTAGCCCGCCGTGGTGGCACCCGACGCCGGGCGAGACGGCGAGGGAGCCAGGTAAGATGCCGTCTTGGTAGTTGTTGATTTCTAGGCATCGACGACAGGGCATGCTCTTAGGGGAACGGATTTTGTAAGGCAATTTGCTGGGCCAGGAGCATTGGTTGTGGTGAGGACGCCGGCCAACGGCAGTATCGCCTGGCGCCTTTATGAGCGACCGCGCCCCAGGTACGAGAACCCTCTTGTCGACCGCCGCTTCGATCAACATTGCCCAGTCGTCTGGTACGTAGGAGATCTGGGATTGTGGCCATACCGTCATCGGACCGTGGTGGTGGACCGCAAAAGAAGTTCTGTCTCAGGTGTCTGGGCGTCGGAAGATGGCAAAAGGGCTGTGAAAGTATTTGGGTAGATGAGCGAGCGAGGCCAATCTTGATATTGTCCCTATACCAAGGCGACCAAGCGGCGGGGTGCGTTAGCAACGACTGTGCCAGCGTCGTGACTCAGGAGAGTGAATCGATACGGTAAGCGCGGAGCAAGGAGCCCAGAATTAGCCAGAGGTATGAAAAGGTTGAAAAGGTTGAAAAGGTTGAAAAGGTTGAAAAGGTTGAAAAGGTTGAAAAGGTTGAAAAGGTTGAAAAGGTTGAAAAGGTTGAAAA